>CM026559.1:18977790-19178323 GCA_015143295.1 Tetracentron sinense | reverse complement strand
TGTCCCCGACGTCTAATGCCAGCTCAGTCTTCGGGGAGCAGGCCCCCGATTAGGCAGACATCTCAGCCTAGCTCTTCTCAGGCTTCGAGGGCCTCACAGTCTGCCCGGCCTCCTCGCCCAGCCACTCAGGGTCGAGTTTTTGCTCTATCGGAGAGAGACGCACGTGCATCCGACGATGTCGTGCAAGGTACGCGAGAATTTTGAGTTTAAGTTGTATAAAAATTATGTGGCTTGTTATGCGGTTAGTTATACTAAGGGTTACCTATGTATGATGCTTGTTACTATTTGAAATCTACTGATATTAGTTACATAATCGCACAGGCGCTTTATTAGTGAACGAGTGTCTCGCTCGAGTGTTGATAGACACAGGATCTACTCACTCTTTGTCTCCCCAAGTTTTGCAAAGGGCTTTTGGACTGAGGCTACTCCGTTAGAGCGGGAGTTGACCATTGCAACTCCACTCGGCAAGTCGGTTGATACGGACAAGATATTCAGGGATAGTGTGGTTCAAGTGGGGGAGAATGAATTGTTAGCCGACCTTATCGTCCTGGGTTTCCAAGATTTAGACTTTGACGTCATTCTTGGTATGGATTGGTTGGCAAACCATCACGGGCATGTTGCGTGTTTTGAAAAGATGGTGAATTTCAAGCCGGAAGGGGGTAAGTCTTTTCACTTCCGAGGATTAAGAGAGAGGGACATTGCTCGCCTCGCAGCCTTGAGTATAGCACACCCAGAAGCACAAAACTCATCGGCTATTCCAGTTGTGAGTGAGTTCTTAGATGTGTTCCCGGAAGAACTTCCCGGATTACCTCCTGATAGAGAGATCGAATTCGCTATAAAGCTTGCTCCGGGTACCGCTCCGATTTCAAGGGCACCATATAGAATGGCCCCTATAGAGCTTGAAGAATTAAAGAAGCAGATTGAGGAGTTACAACAACTTGGTTTCATCCAACCAAGTGTCTCGCCGTGGGGAGCTCCGGTTCTCTTTGTGAAGAAGAAGGACGGGTCTATGAGGATGTGTATAGACTACCGTCAGTTGAACAAGGTAACTATCAAGAATCGTTATCCCTTGCCAAGGATAGACGACTTGTTTGACCAACTGAAGGGAGCGAGATTCTTCTCCAAAATTGATCTTAGATCGGGGTATCACCAATTAAGGATCAAGGCGGAAGATGTTCAGAAGACGGCTTTCAGGACTCGGTATGGGCATTACGAGTTCCTTGTCATGCCTTTTGGGCTGACGAATGCACCGGCGGCATTCATGGATTTGATGAACCGGGTGTTCCGATCTTACTTGGATCGATGCGTGATTGCATTCATTGATGACATTTTGGTGTATTCCCAGACACGGGAAGATCACGCACGAGACCTCCGTCTTGCTCTGGAGATGTTGAGAGAGCATAGGCTATATGCCAAATTGAGTAAGTGCGAGTTCTGGCTAGAGAAAGTCGCATTTCTTGGACACGTGGTGTCGGCCGAGGGTATTTCTGTAGATCCAGCCAAGGTTGAGGCAGTCATGAGTTGGGAGAGGCCCAAGAGCGTTACGGAGATACGTAGTTTCCTCGGGTTGGCAGGCTACTACCGGAGATTTGTGGAGGGATTCTCCAGTTTGGCTGCACCTCTCACCTACTTGACAAGAAAAAGTGCAAGGTTCAGTTGGAGTGACCGATGTGAAGTAAGTTTCCAAGAGTTGAAGAAACGCCTCACCACAGCCCCTGTCCTTACTGTGCCATCCGGACATGGTGGTTATGAGGTATATAGCGATGCTTCGCATATCGGACTTGGGTGTGTCCTTATGCAGCATAAGAAAGTCATTGCCTACGCATCAAGACAATTGAAGGAGCATGAAAAGAATTACCCCACTCATGACTTAGAACTCGCCGCAGTTGTGTTTGCATTGAAGATTTGGCGACATTATCTTTATGGGGAACAATTTGAGGTATTCACAGATCATAAAAGCCTTAAGTATTTGTTTTCCCAGAAAGAGTTGAACCTGAGGCAAAGAAGATGGGTAGAATTTTTGAAAGACTATGAGTGCTCCATTCAATACCACCCGGGCAAGGCAAATGTAGTAGCCGATGCTCTTAGCCGAAAGCCTACTGGACTTTTGGCGCATATGATGCTGAAGGAGTAGAGATTGCTGGAGGATGCATCCAACCTCGACATCAGTTTTAGTCTCCCTACCTATGGGCCGGTAATGGCTAGCATCACAGTTAGGCCATTTATGTTGAGCATGATCCAGGAGTTGCAGGAAATGGATGCCGAACTACTTTCTTGCCGAGACAAGTCAGTTAAAAGTGGCAGTAAGGACTTTACGGCGAGGGAAGATGGAATTATCACTTTCAAGGGAAGAGTATGTGTCCCAGCCGATGAGAAGCTTAAGCGAGAAATCTTGTACGAGGCTCACCGGTCCAAGTACACCGTTCACCCCGGGGGTACCGAAATGTATAGGGACTTGAAGAAGCATTTCTGGTGGCGGAACATGAAGCGAGAAATAGCGGAGTATGTGTCTAAATGTTTGGTGTGCCAACAAGTCAAAGCCGAACATAGGAGACCGGCTGGACTTTTGCAGTCCCTCCCTATTCCCGAGTGGAAATGGGAACATATCTCTATGGACTTTATCGTGGGATTGCCGAAGACGGTTAGGAAGACCGATGCAATATGGGTAGTTGTTGATAGACTCACGAAGTCCGCTCATTTCTTACCGTACCGGACTACATTCAACTCCAATCAGTTAGCGGAGCTATACGTCAAGGAAATAGTCCGATTACACGGGGTGCCAGTGAGTATTGTGTCGGATAGAGACCCAAGATTCACATCCAGGTTTTGGAAAAGTTTTCAAGGTGCAATGGGCTCCCGATTAGACTTTAGCACAGCTTTCCACCCACAGACCGACGGGCAAACCGAGAGGGTGAATCAGGTTATTGAAGATATGCTCCGAGCATGTATGCTAGACTTCAAGGGAAGTTGGGAAGATCACCTACCTTTGGTGGAATTCGCTTACAACAATAGTTATCAAGAAAGCATACAAATGGCGCCTTTCGAGGCTTTGTACGGAAGAAGTTGTAGATCCCCGTTGTATTGGGATGAAGTGGGAGAAAGAAAGATTTTGGGCCCCGAGTTAATTGAACAAACCGCGGATAGGGTCAAGCTTATCCGGGAGAGGTTGAAGACCGCACAAGATAGACAGAAAAGCTATGCCGACAACCGAAGGAGGGATCTTGAATTCCGAGTCGGTGATTTTGTGTTTGTAAGGACTTCACCGACCAAAGGTGTTATGCGATTCGGGAAGAGAGGCAAGCTTAGCCCGAGATATGTGGGTCCGTTCGAGATCATTACTCGAGTTGGCGAGGTGGCTTACCGTGTTGCTTTGCCCGCTCACATGGCGGCGGTCCACAACGTGTTTCATATCTCCCAGCTTCGGAAGTACATCCCGGATCCTTCTCACGTCATCGAGTTTGATCCGGTTGAGATTCGAGAGGATCTCACTTTGGTTGAGAAGCCGGTTCATATTTTGGATCGAAGAGACCAAGTACTTCGCAACAAGACTATTCCACTAGTTCTCGTGCAATGGCAACATCACGCTCGAGAAGAGGCTATATGGGAACGTGAGGCCGAAGTCAAGGCGAAGCACCCCGAGTTGTTTGAATGATTTTATGTATGACTTGTAATTTTGTTTCAAATTGTTATGCTAAGTTGTTTAAATTGTAAAGCACGCATTGTCCAAATTTCGAGGATGAAATTTTTGTAAGGGGGGGAGAATGTAGCACCCCAGACTTTTTCATCTTTAATGAATACCACCTTCGTAGCTAATTGGCCGTTTTTATAGTCTAATTAATAAATAAGGGAGAAATCGGAAATTCCGAAACGTTAGAAATGTGCGTTTTCGAAAGACGAACCCAACGCAAGTTGAATCGTCGAAATCCGACAAGCGAGTCAAAAGATATGGTCAAAACAGTCCAGACATACAGAAGACCGATCGCTCGGTCCAGTCAGCGATCGATCGGTCCATAACCGATCGATCGGTAGCTATCGCAC
The DNA here is from genome assembly GCA_015143295.1 of Tetracentron sinense. Taxonomy (NCBI): domain Eukaryota; kingdom Viridiplantae; phylum Streptophyta; class Magnoliopsida; order Trochodendrales; family Trochodendraceae; genus Tetracentron; species Tetracentron sinense. The sequence goes on along the minus strand of CM026559.1, from coordinate 19,174,285 downwards.
GGTCAGAAATTTTGTATGGGGAAATTTTCCAGAGAGTGAGTTTTTAACCGATCGATCGGTCATAAACACCGATCGCTCGGTAGGCAACCGATCGATCGGTCATAACCACCGATCGCTCGGTCTTCGCGTTTTTGCAGAAATTTCAGTAAGGGCTTTATCGTCTTTTGGGGGTTAAACCCTTTCTCCTTAAGGCTTGCCCGAGCCTTTAGGGCTTCATTCACAACACTTAAGGGATTTTGAGAGATAGAGAGAGAGGAGAAGGGGATTTGCAAATAGGGTTTTCCATTGGAGAAGAAATCAAAGGGGTGAAGACCCTAGATCGTCCCCAAGCACATTTTCTTCAAGATTTCAACTCAAGCTCGTGTGGGGTTCCATTCTCCAAGCTAGGGCAGCAACCCAAGCACGTTTTTGAAAGGGGTTTCTTCCCCAACTCAAGTCTCCTTCAAGCAAAGGTGTTCTTCCTTCAAGTTGGAGCTTCAATCAAGGTTTCTACCAAGGATCAAGCCTTGATTTAAGGTTAGTACACCCTACTAACTTACCCTAGCAATAAATCTAGGTTTTTTCCTTATGAAATGTGATTTATGCTATTATGTTTGCCTCCCATATGAAATGTATCATCTCCAATGAATCTAAATAAGATAAGAAAAAGGTATGGATGTGTGTGGGTGTTGATGTGGCGATTGGATGCCGAGGTGTATGTTGGGTGATGTGTGTGATGGAAATGGTGGATGGGTACTTTACCAATAATGAACATACCTTGATTTTTGGATGGAAAGTAGGTACTAAAAAGAAGAAGATGAACCATTAAGGAACCTTGCATGCTATGTGTTTGACAAAATGCCCAAACTAGGAATAAATGACATAAATGAAGAAAATGAAAGTAGACCTTATGCATGTGTTCTTATGAAGGATGAACTATTCAAATGTCACGTAGATTACTCAAATTCCTATATGGTTATACGGTGGATTGAATTGCTATACACTACTCTTCATGTCACATTGTCATCATGATATTACAAGTGTTACACACACCACACATGCATGCATGAAACCGGGTTTTTCCAAGATTGTATTTGTATAAGAAATGGAACAAGAACATGACAAGGAGGTTGGTAGCCCCAGGAAGGGTGCTAGCCTCTGGCTCACAAGAGAAATGAATCAAGAACATGACAAGGAGGTTGGTAGCCCCAGGAAGGGTGCTAGCCTCTGGCTCACAAGTGAAATGAATCAAGAACATGACAAGGAGGTTGGTAGCCCAAGGAAGGGTGCTAGCCTCTGGCTCACAAGTGAAATGCAAGAGAGAACATGACAAGGAGGTTGGTAGCCCCAGGAAGGGTGCTAGCCTCTGGCTCACAAGTGAAATGAATCAAGAACATGACAAGGAGGTTGGTAGCCCAAGGAAGGGTGCTAGCCTCTGGCTCACAAGTGAAATGCAAGAGAGAACATGACAAGGAGGTTGGTAGCCCCAGGAAGGGTGCTAGCCTCTGGCTCACAAGAGAAATGAATCAAGAACATGACAAGAAGGTTGGTAGCCCCAGGAAGGGTGCTAGCCTCTGGCTCACAAGTGAAATGAATCAAGAACATGACAAGGAGGTTGGTAGCCCAAGGAAGGGTGCTAGCCTCTGGCTCACAAGAGAAACTGAACAAGAACATGACAAGGAGGTTGGTAGCCCAAGGAAGGGTGCTAGCCTCTGGCTCACAAGTATACAAGTCAAGAACAAATCAAGACATGAAATACAAGACAAGACACGATACACATACATGATTTGACCGAGACACGAAAAGGGTTTCCGAGACATGAGTTTTACCGAGGTTTTTGCATTCATACACGCATGTCAAGATATGGCTACGTATCTTATGCTTTCACTATTGCTTTAAATTAATATCTTGTATTGCTCACTGTTGTTATGATTTCGCTATTGTTATGGTTAGCTAGTAGTTTGTACTCGCTGAGTATTCCATGCTCAGCCGTACTTTTATGTCGGCAGGTACTGTGGATGTCCTCGACCCCGAGCCTTGGGTCGAGGAGGAGTATGTAGAGGAGAGGGAGCCACCTATCCCATGGCAGTCTCAGGAGGATGGGGACTTGGATGTGTGGCCATACCTCGACTACTGTTGAGAGGAGAGGGTTAGAGAGTTCCTTTTTTGTATTTTGATAGGTGGGCATGTCCACCTTTACTTTGATTGTATTTGGTATATGTTAACTTGGAATACTATTTGGAGTTATAGAAGAAAAGAAAAAGTTGGCTTATGCTTCCGCACTATGTTTAGTTTCTGCGCTCTGATTTTCATTGAATTATATTATGTTTAGCCTCTTGCATTACAGGATGGTTTGACAGGTACACGTAGTCACCTCTAAAGTATCCCTTAACTCCTAGGGGGTATTTTGGGGCGTGATAGAAGGTGTCATCGAAGGTAAACTTTTAGTATTTCAAGTACCTGCTTATGCTTTGATTAACACTAGTGCTACACATTCGTTTGTCTCTACTCGTTTTGCTAAACACATAAGTTACAAACCTGATACACTCAAAAGCATGATGTCTATATCTACACCATCAGGGAAAGTTATGTGCACAAAAATAGTCTATGATAGGTGTCTTATACTTGTCAATAGTGTACGGATGTTAGTAGATCTGATCGTGTTAGACATGAAGGTTTGTGATGTTATCCTAGGGATGGATTGGTTGTCTAATTACCATGCAGTGGTAGATTGTAATGCCAAGAAAGTGATATTTTGAATTCCGGACATCCCAGAGTTCAAAATGCAGGGGATTATCCGAGGTCAAGCACCCAAGCTAATATCAGCAATTAAAGCATGTCACCTTCTAGATAAGGGGTGTACTAGGTATTTAACAGCAGTGGTGGTCGATAAAGATGAAGATGACACTTTAGGGAATACCCCGGTGGTTAAAGAGTTTCGAGATGTGTTTCTTGATGAATTACCAGGATTCCCTCCTATTAGAGAAATCGATTTTACAATTGATGTTACTCCGGGTGTAGACTCGATATCTAAAACACCGTATCGGATGGCTCTGGCTGAGTTGCAAGAACTGAAGATTCAGTTGCAAGACCTATTAGATAAGGTTTTGATCCGCCCTAGTGTTTCACCATGGGGAGCACCGGTGTTATTTGTCCGAAAGAAAGACAGGAGTCTGTGTCTGTGTATAGACTATCGTTTGCTGAATCAAGTGATGATCAAGAATAAGTATCCTCTCCCCAGGATCAATGATCTATTTGATCAGTTGCAAGGCCCCCAAATGTTTTCAAATATTGATTTACGGTCCAGCTATCACCAATTGAGGGTCAAAGAAGAAGATATTCAGAAGACAGCATTCCGAACTCGGTATGGTCATTACTAGTTCTTGGTGATGCCTTTTGGACTGACAAATGATCCTGCGGCCTTTATGGAGTTGCTGAATCGTCCTTTCCGGCCGTACTTAGATCAGTTTATTGTGGTATTTATTGATGATATCTTGGTGTACTCACCTAGTCGTGAGAAACACACTAAGCACTTGAGGATTACGCTATAGACATTGAGAGATAACCAGCTATATGCTAAGTTCTCTAAGTGTGAGTTTTGGATGGAAGAGGTAGCCTTTCTTGGGCATATTGTGTCAAGAAATGGAATATCTATTGATCCTTCCAAGATTCGGGCAGTAACCGATTGGGCAAGGCCATCCACTGTTACTGAAGTTCGAAGTTTTCTGGGATTGGCTAGGTACTACCGCAGATTTGTAGAAGGTTTCTTGAAGATAGCAGCTCCATTAATGATAATCAGACTCTCGATCATAGGCACTAGTCACCACCTATTATAATGTAAGGAAACCCACCTAGGAAAACGACGACAGAATTGACTAAGAAAGATGTGAAGTTCGAATGGACGGCATCTCAGGAGCGTAGCTTTTAAGAATTAAAGAAGAGATTAACAACCACTCAAGTATTAGCAACTCCCTCAGGATCTGGAGGATTTGAGGTGTATTATGATGCTTCCGGTAAGGGACTCGGTTGTGTCTTAATGCAAAACAAAAAGGTCATTGCTCATGGTTCGAGACAACTCAAGATTCACGAACGGAATTATCCAACGCATGACCTGGAGTTAGCTACGGTAGTGTTCGCACTAAAAATTTGGAGGCATTATCTTTATGGAGAGAAGTTGGTGATCTATAGTGATCACAAGAGTTTAAAGTATCTATTCTCCCAAAAGGAACTCAATATGCAACAACGTAGATGGATGGAATTCTTAAAGGATTATGACTATGTAATCCAGTATCATCCTGGTAAGGGTAACGTGGTTACTGATGCCCTGAGTAGAAAGACAGTTGGATCTGTAGCATATAAGAGGGCAGAGCGATGGAAGATGATCAAATAATTCAAGAGTTGGAATTTGAGTCTAGGATTCCAGGGTAATAGTGCCAAGTTGGCTAGTATTCAGGCCAAGCCAGTGTTATTACAGAAGATTCAAGAAGCACAGTTGGAAGATCAAGAGATCAAGGTTATTAGAGATAAGATTCTTCAAGGAAAAGTGGGGGATTTTGAAGAATCTGAAGATGGAATACTTCGATTCAACGGTCGAATCTGTGTGCCTGGAAATCCTAAGTTGAAGAATGAAATGCTCAGTGAGACACATCGATCTCGTTTTGCGGTGCACCCTAGAATTACAAAGATGTATCAGGATGTGAAGAATAACTACTGGTGGAACGGCATGAAGAGAGAAATTACAGAGCAAGTATCTCGATACCTTGTTTGTCAGTAAGTCAAGGCAGAACATCAGAAACCACCTGGATTTTTAAATTCATTGACTATTCCCGGGTGGAATTGGGAGCACCTTATGATGGATTTTATGGTGGGGTTACCAAAAACAAGGAGTGGACACGACGCCATTTGGGTGATAGTTGATCGATTAATGAAGTTAGCTCACTTTCTCACGATCAATGATACCATAACCCTGGAAAATTTATCAAAGTTGTACATCAAGGAGATTGTGAAGCTGCATGGTGTGCCGGTATCTATTATGTCAGATCGTGATCCATGATTTACTTCCCGATTTTGGAGGAGCTTGCAAGAAGCTTTAGGTACACAGTTAAATATGAGTACAGCTTATCATCCGCAAACTGATGGATAGTCTGAGTGCACAATACAAACTGTCGCACCCCAAAACCCACCCTAGGAGTTAGAATGAATCTTGGACGACTCATCATGACTTGCATGACTTGCTTGACCATAATAACCATCAAAAGACCTGGAGCATATACCATAGAGGACATAATAGCGGAAACATAATTACAAAGCACAGCGGAAGACTTAACCAAAAACCTCTATGTGTATTTATATATACATAATCCAAGTTTATACAAAAGGAAACACAAAAGAAAGTGCGGACAGGCCCGCCAAAATACATGAATATATCTCTCTCAACTCATCCATAGCTATTCACTCAGAATCTACCACCTTTAATAATAACCCTCTACCGGAGGTTCCTCGACATACTCTTCTTCTACCCAAGGTCTGGGAGCACAGACATCAAAAGGGGCAGCCGCTCCACTATCACCTGCCGACATAAGAAGTACGGCTGAGCATGGAATACTCAGCGGGTACCAAATACTAACCAAAAGTCATAGCATAGCAATAACAATATATATAAAGCAGGAAGAAATTCATATAATAACAAGAAAGCAGAGAAGTTTATATTCATGCTTGCATGACATAAAAGCCGATAAATCTCTCGAAAATCTTCGTGCACTTGACTTGGCTTAAAATACCCTTTTCGTGGAATACCTGTCATGTCTGTCTTGCTTGATCTTGTCATGCGTGTTATGCTGGTACCATGCTGGCTTGCTTGGAAAATAAACATGTTCATGCTACTTGTGAGGGAGGGGAGGCCCCTCTTCCTATATGAATGCAACTTGTCATGTCATGTTCTTGCTTGTGATCATGCTTGCTTACTTGGAAAATAAACATGTTCATGCTACTTGTGTGGGAGGGGAGGCCCCTCTTCCTATATGAATGCAACTTGTTCTTGTTCTTGACAAAAGTGAGGCAAAACATGTCGTAAGACATGTCCAACCTCTAAACCTTATTTTTTTTGAAAATGCTGAGAAACCATGTCATGCATGCCGTGCTCGTGAGATCGTGTATATACTTATATTTTGATTTAAATATGACATTTGGGGATTTCAACAACACATAGCATATCAATAATTGAACGAGTAATAATTATGCAATTTGAGGAAAATGAGGAATGACACTATCATATTCCCTAGCAATTTCATAAGTGTTTAGGCATGTATTTCTTAATTTATTACTCATTTTATTGACCTTGGCATTTCGTCAAACACGTAGTGTGTACATTATTCGTTAGAGCCTACATCATACTTTTCTAGGTGGGTTTATATTCACAACACACAAGTATGTTTATTATTTGTACAATACCCTTCCCATTTCATTCATCACATCATTCACACGGCATCTATCGCCCAACATCCATTCTCACACCACTTCCATCACTTCTCCTATTAGGTCTAGACATTAGGGAAAAATAACAAAGAAGAAGAAAAGAAAAGAGGTATGAACTAGGAGGGTAGTAAAAGGTACCGACCTTGACAAATGAGGGAAGAAACCCCTTGCAAAAACGTGGGTGAGTCGCTGCCCTAGCTTGGGGAAAGTGCTCCTCACGAGCTTGAGCCTAGAACTTGAAGAGGAACGAGCTTGAGGTGATTGTGGGTTCACAACCCCTTTGATTTCTCCCCAAATGCAAACCCTAGGTTAGGAAACCCCTTTCTCTTGTCTCCTTAGCTCTCAAATAACCTAAGTGTGTTGAATGAGCCCTCAAGACTCGGGCAAGCCTTATAGGCAAAGGGTATAACACCCAAATGCCGAAAAAGCCCTTAATGAAATTCTATAAAACGCGATATACCGAACGATCGATCGCCTACCGAGCGATTGGTGTTCTTGACCGAGCTCTCGGTCAAAAACATGTCCTCTGGAAAATTTTCCCATACAAAAAAGTTAACCAGTCGATAGCTACCGATCAACCGGATGTGGACCGATCGATCGCTAAAAATGACCGAGCGATCGGTTGTGAACCGATCGATCCCTAGCGATCAGTGCTCTGCAGGTTTTTGACCCATTGCACCGTTTCGGCCATAACTTTTTACTCATTCGTCGGATTTTGACGATTTAACTTGCGTTGGACTCATCTTTCGAAGGGGCACATTTTTTTCATTTCAAAAATTTTAATTTCCTCTTTATTCATTAACCAAATTACCCCTAAATTTAACTGATCTGTGAATGGAGTTCAGTAAACCGGATTTTAATATATCCAACTTAGGAATCCCACCTCTTAACGCCTAAAGTTTCTTTAAAATTTTTCCTGTAATAGAAATGGATGATTCCAAAGGCCTAAAGCCTTGGCTCGGTTTCCAATACATTGGCAAAAGTTTCGTGGTTCTACATCCTCCCCCCCTTATAAAAATTTTGTCCTCGAAATTAGGACGTTACTAAATCAAACAAGGATTTTTTCCCATGCTTAACCTTGCCTACTGAATGATATGCTAATCTTTTATTGATCAATATAAGGCTAGGCATTCACTTGTCGGTGAGGCACCTAGATCTTCTCATAAAACGAAACATCCATCTAAACAGCTAGGAAATTTTCATAACATAAGGTAGCATAATTACATTCAAGTGGCAACTAACTGCCCATGAAAAAATACAAAATACATTCCCTTCTACAAAAATTTCTTCTCTCTCTCACATCCTCATGCCATATCATTTGGTGCCTGAGCTTCTATCCTGAGGTGGAAAAGGTTTGTCCCTAGTTAGCCTGGCAAGGTGGCTGTATGGACTATTGGGGGCTTGATGCTTCTGTAGAGCCTTGTAGAGGTGACCACCTAACCATGGGCCTATTTCCCCGAGAATAAGGTGGCGTCTGACGGCTGGGACAATCTTTGATCATGTGGCTCCGGCGACCACAGTGGAAACATCCACCGGAGATCCTCCTACACTCCCTAGCCACATGCCTTCTCCCACAAAGGGTACAGATCTCATAAGAGTAGGTGGAGGGTGCATATCCCATGGCCTAAGATAGTGTGAGACGGGGTGCTGCACTGTAGCCATGTGCGACACCGGTGGAGCAAACGAATGAGAAGCCTGTAGTGTAGTAGGAGGACTCTGTACCTGCATATGTCCAGAGGGCCGGTACCTAACCCATGCTTCTACAACCAATGGGTCTATGCCTCCATCAAGCATCGGGGGCCTCATCCTCCAAGGTGCCTCAATTCCTGTGGCATGATGTGTAGGGATAGGTACAAGTACCGCCGCAGGAGTGGGGGTAGAGGGCTGTCTAGCTGCAAGCAATGCTAGTGACTCTGCTATGGATCCCAAGACCTGAGTGAGATCAGGCTGCTCATTCCTCGATGGAGGAGGAGATACCCTACCTCTCCTAGTGTGGTATCCATGACCCTGATCACCACGTCTCATGGTTTACTCCTGAGGACGATAGCAAAGCATGAGTCTAACTTGAATCCCATCTTAACCCGACATTGCATTTTCATAATAGTAGGTATTTATCAAAGTCTAGAACATACATCGAGATACACACACCATAGCATAATAACATACTCTAAGGTTCCTAGTGAAGCCAAGATACTAGGTCGGTTGAGTTACAACTGGTAATGGTCTAAGGCTAACTCGTTAGTTGGTACTTGAGGGCAATAACTTCTCCTGAGTATAAGTTGAACTCAAGCCCCTAACCTACGCGAGCTCATCGTATATATCTAAGTACAACTATAATAGTATAATTACACAAGTAGTTTTCCTAGCAACGCTATGTTTCGCACCCGGTTAAGGTATTAACCGATTTCATACTTAAGACCTTAACTAGTTTTAAAACTAATACTAATGACTAGTTCATTTAAATCGAGTTGTTTAAGCGAAATCCTCTTAATCTGGTGACATGTATGATGCTTCTAAGATCTACATGATGCATGCGGGATATGCATAGGATGTTTATGACATGTGTGAGATGTTCATGCCACGTATGAAATGCATAATGCGAATGATAGGTATGATGATCATGAGGTGCATGATGATTATGCTCTGTATGAAGTGCATTCTACTCTGTGGAGTTTGTAATTTCTTTATTATTTTGGACTGGGCATCATGTCTAGATCATGCTGCAGAATGAAAGCACATCTGTATCTAGACTAGGACCGAGCACTGAGTCTAGGACGTGCTGCAGAAAATGCGTAACTGTACTTAGAAGCGTGCATCGAGCATCCCTAGGCTTGTTAAAATTACATTTGTTCCTTGAGTTTAAAACTTATTGCTATCTATATCTATTTTTACTAGTCGTGGGGTTACATGGACTTATCGTCATACCGTGATGCTCGACTTGTGCTTATTTGTGATGTAAGACGCATTGAGTATAGTTTAACAAGTCAAATTACACCGAATACACATAATATTATATATCAAGACCTATGTCCCTATTTTCGCAATAATTCTAAATATACTAGAATTATAAGACCTACGAGCATCCTATAGCCCGTCTTGGGAAACAAATCCCTACAGAAATCTAATAACACAATGTATGACAAAGACCTACCACCCTGTTGTCAACTAACACCTAGGCTGGACTCTAGCCTGCGTATCACTCAACTCATGAGTCTAATTGGGAATTCATTCATAAAGTATTGGTTTTCACTTAGCGTGTAACCTACAACATGCACACCATATAGCATATAGTACCATATAACAATACCACATATAATAGTATAGTACCATGATATTCATTACATCAAGTCATCAGAGTATTTGTAATAATATACTTTGACGTTCTAGTGTTCCTAAGGCCCATACTTGGTTGAAGCAATAAATGTAGACTAAGACTAACGTTTAGTCTCACACTTAGAACATGACTCGCTTCCGACTTACTTTCTTCCTAACTTGTTTCCTAACAGATGCTCTTGTCAAGCCATGGTATTAGATTCTAAGTGACCCTGGAGACCTAAAGCCTAAGCTCTAATATCACTTCTGTCGTGCCCCAAAACTCACCCTAGGAGTTAGAGTGAATCTTGGATGACTCATCATGACTTGCATGACTAGCTTGACCAAAATAACCGGCAAAAAACCTGGAGCATATACCATAGAGGACATAATAGCGGAAATATAACTACAAAGCACAACGGAAGACTTAACCAAAAACCTCTATGTGTATATATATATACATGATCCAAGTTTATACAAAAAGATACACAAAAGAAAGTGCGGACAGGCCTGCCAAAATACATGAATATATCTCTCTCAACTCACCCACAGCTATTCACTCAGAATCTACTACCTCTAATAATAACCCTCTACCAGAGGTTCCTCTACAGGTTCCTCGACATACTCTTCTTCTACCCAAGGTCTGGGAGCACAGACATCAAAAGGGGCAGCCGCTCCACTATCACCTGCCAACATAAGAAATACAGCTGAGCATCGAATACTCAGCGGGTACCAAATACTAACCAACAGGCATAGCAATAACAATATATATAATGTAGGAAGAAATTCATATAATAACAAGAAAGCAGAGCAGTTTATATTCATTCTTGCATCACAAAAAAGGCAATAAATCTCTTTTAAATCTTCATGCACTTGACTTGACTTAAAATACCCTTTTCATGGAAAACCTATCATGTCTGTCTTGCTTGATCTTGTCATGCGTGTTATGGTGGTATCATGCTGGCTTGCTTGGAAAATAAACATGTTCATGCTACTTGTGAGGGAGGGGAGGCCCCTCTTCCTATATGAATGCAACTTGTCATGTCATGTTCTTGCTTGTGATCATGCTTGCTGGCTTAGAAAATAAACATGTTCATGCTACTTGTGAGGGAGGGGAGGCCCCTCTTCCTATATTAATGCAACTTGTTCTTGTTCTTGACAAAAGCGAGGCAAAACATGTCGTAAGACATGTCCCACCTCTAAACCTTATTTTTTTTGAAAATGTTGAGAAACCATGTCATGCATGCCATGCTCGTGAGATCGTGTACATACTTGCATTTTGAATTAAATATCACATTTGGGGATTTCAACAATACATAGCATATCAATAATTGAACGAGTAATAATTATGCAATTTGAGGAAAACGCGGAATCACACTATCATATTCCCTAGCAATTTCATAAGTGTTTAGGCATGCATTTCTTAATTTATAACTCATTTATTCACCTTGGCATTTCATCAAACACGTAGTGTGTACATTATTTGTTAGAGCCTACATCATACTTTTCTAGGTGGGTTTACATTCACAACACGCAAGTATGTTTATTATTTGTACAATAACCTTCCCATTTCATTCATCACATCATTCACACGGCATCCATTGCCCAGCATCCATTCTCACGCCACTTCCATCACATCTCCTATTAGGTTTATACATTAGGGAAAAATAACAAAGAAGAAGGAAAGAAAAGAGGTTTGAACTAGGAGGGTAGTAAAAGGTACCGACCTTGACAAATGAGGAAGAAACCCCTTGCAAAAATGTGCGTGAGTCGCTGCCCTAGCTTGGGGAAAGTGCTCCTCACGAGCTTGAGTCGAGAACTTGAAGAAGAACGAGCTTGAGGTGATTGTGGGTTCACAGCCCCTTTGATTTCTCCCCAAATGCAAACCCTAGGTTAGGAAACTCCTTTCCCTTCTCTCCTTAGCTCTAAAATAACCTAAGTGTGTTGAATGAGCCCTCAAGACTCGGGCAAGCCTTATAGGCAAAAGGTATAACACCCAAATGCCGAAAAAGCCCTTAATGAAATTCTGCAAAACGCGATATACCGATCGATCGGTGGTAAATACCGAGCGATCGGTCGCCTACCGAGCGATCGGTGTTCTTGACCGAGCTCTTGGTCAAAAACATGTCCTCTGAAAAATTTTCCCATACAAAAAAGTTAACCAGTCGATAGCTACCGAAAAGACCAGTTGTGGACCGATCAATCGCTAAAAATGATCGAGCCATCAGTTGTGAACCGATCGATCCCTAGCGATCGGTGCTCTGCAAGTTTTTGACCCATTGCACCATTTCGGCCATAACTTTTGACTAATTCGTCGAATTTTGACGATTCAACTTGTGTTGGACTCATCTTTTAAAGGGTCACATTTTTGGCATTTCAGAATTTCTAATTTCATCTTTATTCATTGACCAAATTATCCCTAAAGTTAACTGATCTATGAATGGAGTTCAATAAATCGGATTTTAATATATCCAACTTAGGAATCCCACCTCTTAACACCTAAAGTTTCTTTAAAGTTTTTCCTTTCATAGAAATGGAAGATTGCAAAGGCCTAAAGCTTTGGCTCGGTTTCCAATACATGGGCAAAAGTTTCGGGGTTCTACACAAACTCTAGAAGATATAATGCGCACTTACAGTTTAGACTTTCAGGGAAACTGGGATGATCACTTACCATTGATCGAGTTTGCATATAACAACAGTTATCAGGCAAGTATTCAAATGGCTCCTTACGAGGCCTTGTACGGTGGGAGTTGTCGGTCGCCAATATGTTGGACTGAAGTAGGGGAACGTAAACTACTGGGACCTGAGTTGGTGCAAGAAACAACAAAGAAGATCGAATTGATTCGATCGAGGTTATTATCTGTACAAAGTTGACAGATTAGCTATGCAGATGGAAAGCGACGAGACTTAGAGTTTCAAGTCGGCGATCATGTCTTCTTGAAAATCTCTCCATCAAAAGGTATTGTACGATTCGGAAAGCGGGGAAAGTTAAGTCTGCGATTCATTGGACCTTTTGAGAATTTGGCTAAAATAGGAGGTGTAGCCTACCGTTTGGCGTTACCACCAGAGATGGAAAGGGTTCACAATGTATTCCACATATCCTTGTTGAGAAAATATGTACCTGATCCCTCGCACGTGATACGATATGACCTAATTCAAGTGAGAGAGGAATTAACTTTTGAAGAAAAGCCAGCGATAATTTTATACCACAAGGAACAGGTGTTATGAAACAAAACGATTAAGCTAGTTAAAGCTTTATGGGAACACCATGGCATGGAGGAAGCCACATGGGAACTTGAAGATGTCATTAGGACCAATCATCCTCATTTATCTGATGACTAGCGTATATGTAAATTTCAAGGATGTAATTTTTTGTAAGAAGGAGAGATTGTAACGACCCAAAATTTTAATATAATAAAATTATGGGTTTATGGGTCCTTAATGGTGGTTAATTAGTTTATTATTTGTTAAATTGGTAAAAAGTGAGTTTTGTTCGGGATTGGATTATACTAGTAAAACTTCAGTGTTTTTTCTCAAAAATCGTGCACAATGTACGGGTCGACTATCTGGACGATCACCTATCGTTCCAATTCCGTCGTGTATCGATTCGCGAGACCGCAGAAGTCTTAAATGTACGAAAATTGAGAAAATCAGGAAATTTCAAATTTTTTGAAATTTAGTGGGACTCCATAATTGTTGGGGATTCTAATAGAAATCTGTGTGGCTGGTACCACAGCGTACCGATCGATCATGAGGATGACCGTCAGTCATTTTAGCAGTTAATTGTCTCATATGAAGAATCGATAGCGTGTTTTGTGTCCGAAATCAAAAAACTAGTGAGGCCCAAGTATTTCAGTTAATCCAGCGAGGCTTTGGTTAACTGGGATTAACCTGTGGTTAGAAAATCTAACCAGGGTTAAGTATAGTCCGTGGTTCCTCTTTGACTAGGTCAGGAGAGACGGTGTCAAGTAAGGCCTAGGGTTCCTTTGTGACTGATGGTCAAGAGATGTCGGTCTGTTTGTCTAGGTATTCCGTGGTGCCTCTTCGACTAGGTCAGGAGTGGTGGTGTTGTGCATGGCCTGTGGTTCCTCCGTGACTGATAGTCGGGAGATGTCGGAGTCCTAGGGAGTTTAAAGTGGTTGAACATCAAATAGTGTATAGTCCGGGGTTCCTCTCTGGGTGGGTCAGAAGATGTCGGCACCGTTTTTATCGGGTCCCTTCTTGGTGGAAGGTCAGGAGATGGTGGCATTGGTATAGATGTCGGGGTTCCTCCGTAAACTAGCTAGAGGATGACGGTAGGAAGGTTGGTCGGGGCTCCTTTTTGACTGATACCCAGGGCGATGGTGGCGAATACACGGTAGATGTGGCCAGTTAATTGAATGGAAAATTATGTTCTTATTGGGCGAATGCCCATGTTGTGTGTGTAAGCTTCGGATACGAAGTGGTTTGAGTCGGTATACTTAGGGTTGGTGTATTTGTCTAAGTTGGTGTACTCAGGATTCGGTATAGAATCGTCGGATTCCAGGGGAGTTGGGTTGGTACACCCAAGGTTTGGTCATGTTCTGGTTAAAGCCGGAACAGTGTGTGTGAGTCTAAATGGCTCTAGGTATGGTTATGATTTAGAGACTATAAGATAAATTTTGTGGGCTGTGGCCAAATAATAGAGTCTCAGGACTCGAAATGAAACATGATTGATGATTGAAATGATAACTTGGTAATATGAATACATTCATAACTGAACCCCATAATTGGAAAGTAATGTGAGGTTGGGAACTTCTATTAGGGTGACGTAACCCTAAGTGACCTTGGGTCACAGTTTATTATATACAGTTCTATTTTACTCTAACATGCAAATTGAACTATTTATTATATCATTATTGATGTGTGTTATTATGTGGAAAATAGTTTAGAAGGATTGTGGTTTTATTGGGCCTAATAGCTCACTGACTTTTTATATCAGTAGATCTCGGAGCTACTGACCAGTAAGTGAAAAGTCCAACTGGACATTTTGGAAGCTTGTACAAGCTGTACCCGACGTGATAGATGCGCCTACTTTTGTAAAACAAACTTGATGTAAATAATACAGGTATATGGTTTGTATGATGACTATTATGATGACAGGTGTTCTTTGCTTTTTCGAAGCATCTGATAAATGTTTAGATTTGACGAATGGACGCGAGTAAAGTCTTCTGCTTGCTTGATTTGACGAACGGACGCGCGTCTCGGAACTAGATTCCTTAGGTGCTGGTTTGGGGTGTCACAGGATAGCCAAAGTTGAGAACCCGGTTACGTTTGGTGATTATCGACCGATTAGTATCTGTAACGTTTTCTACAAAATTATTGTGAAGATCATTGTTGTTCGAGTGGGTGCCCTTTTTCCAAATTTAATTTCAGAGAAGCAGTCAGCATTTGTTAAAGGAAGAAATATTGTAGATAATATTTCTACGACTCAAGATATAGCTTCCCACATAAACAGGAAAGTTCTAGGGGGGAATGTTATTCTCAAACTGGATATGGCCAAAGCTTATGATAGGATGGAATGGGATTTTCTTCTCTTAGTTTTGAATAAATTTAGATTTAGTGACCAATTTTTAAAGCTCATAAAAGGTTGTATCTCGTATCCGTTTTTCTCAGTTATTCTTAATGGGAGATTGCATGGTTTTTTTTAGTCTTCGAGGGGTTTACGGCAAGGCAACCCCCTTTCTCCGGCTTTATTTATTCTGGCTGAAGAATTTCTTAGTCGAGGTATGAAGAATATATTCGTTGATAGAAAGGTCGGATGTTACAGGACTTCGTGAAGTGCTATTCCTATTTCTCACTTATTATTTGCAGATGGCACTCTTATTTTTTGTAACGGTCAGAAAAAATTTATCACCCATTTATTTAAATTCTTATCAGATTATAAATTAGATTCGGGTCAAAGGATCAATCTGATAAAGACAAGAGGAGATTGGTGCATACTAGTGGGATAGATATTGGCAAGTTTCCGTTCAGATATTTGGGCATTCCTATATTTATTGGTGGAATGAAAATCATTTATTTTGATTTTATTATTGATAAAGTGAGAAGGAAAATTGAAGGATGGAAAGGGAAATTATTATAGCAAGGTGGTAAGTTAGTGCTCATCAAAACAGTTTTAGCTTCTTTGCCTATTTATAGTTTGATGGGTTCTAATATTCCGAAGGGTGTTCTTAAAAGAATGGAAAGTAGTTTTGCTTCCTTCTTTTGGAATGATTCTTTGGGCTGTAATAGAGCTCATTGGGTTGATTGGAACAAAATTGCTAAACCTATAGAAGAAGGTGGTTTGGGTATTCAGAAGCTTAGAGAGATGGCTAATGCGTTCAGAATGAAGGTGGCTTGGAATATTATTTCTGGAAAAGGCTTATGGAGCAATTATTTCAGAAGTAATATTTAAAAAATAATCATCCCTGGATGATTGATAGCTTTCTTAAGGGGAATAAAACCTGGATTGAGATAGGCTGCTAGATGAAAAAAACTTTACTCAATTGTAAGTGGCTGATAGGAAATGGAGAAGATACAAATTTTTGGTTCGATATTTGGATTCCAGATGGACCTTTGATTGACTCGGCTACTAAGTGCCCTTCTTCATTTCACAGGATTAAAGAGTGTTGGAGTAGAGATAGGTGGAGGAAAGAGGAAATGGTCATGCTCCCCAGTTGTATGATCCAAATGGTTCAAAATTTCTCTTTCTCTTTATCTAACCATGAAGACAAAATTATATGGACCAAAGATAGTTCAAGAAAGTTCTCCTCCAAATCAACTTGGGATTGTGTTCGTGAAGTTTTTCCTAAGGTTAGGTGGGCATCATTTATTTGGAATGAGTCCATTCCCGCAAAACTCTCTATTCTTGTCGCGACCCAAAACCCACCCTAGGAGTTAGAGTGAATCGTGGACGACTAAATCATGACTTACATGACTTGCTTGACAAACCACCTGCAAAACACCCATAGAGCATATACAATAGAGGATAACAGCGGAAGCATAACTATAAGACACAGTGGAAGTCAAACAAACCTCTAAGTATATACACATGGTCCAAGTTTTAATACAAAGAAATCAAAATATAGAAAGTGCGAACATGCCCGCCAAAATACATGGATATAATCACTCATGCTCACCCACAGCTAATCCACTCAGAATCTAACACCACCTACTGATAACCCTCTACGGGAGGTTCCTCCAAAGGCTCCTCGACGTACTCCTCTTCCACCCATGGACCAGGAGCACAAACATCAAATGGAGTAGCAGCTCCCTCAGAACCTGCCGACATAAGAAGTACGGCTGAGCATGGAATACTCAGCGGGTACTAAGCACTACCAACAGTCATAGCATAAAAATGGCAATACATAAATCAGGAGCAATTCATATATGTTAGACAGAAACAATTCATATCATACAAGGAAGTAAAGCAATTTATAATCATGCTTGTATTTCGTAGAAAGCCGATAAAACCTCTTGAAAACATCGTGCACTTGACTTGGCTTGAAATATTTTTTCGTACTTGAAAGCTTGTCGTGTTTGTCTTACTTGATCTTGTCGAGCATGTCGTACGTGTCATGTCATGCATGTCATGCGTGCTTGCTTGTGATCATGTAACTTGTGAGATACACTTGTGAGATATCCTTGTGAGATGCGCTTGAGAGATGCCTTGAGAGGGAAGGGAGACCCTTCTTTATGCAATGCACTTGCGAGGGAAGGGAGACCCTTCTTCATGATATGTATGTACTTGCGAGGGAAGGGAGGCCCTTCTTCATGATATGCACTTGTGAGTGAGGGGAGACCTCTCGTGGAATGTTGGTCCTTGTTTTCTTGTGAAAAGCGAGGTAAAACATATCGTAGGATATGTCCCACCTCTAACTATCTTCTTGAAAACCTCGATAAATCATGTCATGCATGCCGTGCTCGTGGGAACCGTGTACATACTTGCATTTAAATTTAAATATGACATTTGGGTAATTTCACAACACATATAACATCAATGATTGAGCAATGTAATATTCATATCATTTAGGGAAAGCAAGAAAACACACTATCATAGGCCCTAGCAATATTCATAATTTATTAGGCATGCATTTCCTAATTTACAACTCATTTTATTCACCTTGGCATTTCATCAAACATGGTGTGTTCGTTATTCATTATTCATTTAAACCTAAATCATGCTTTTCTAGGTGAGTTTACTCACATCATAAAGGTATGTTTATTATGGATACAATGCCCTCCCCATTTTAATCATCACAACACCACCCTTGGCATCCAATCGCCCATTCCATCTCCATTCACCATTCACAACCATCCATCTCATAGCACATGTGTAAATGAAAGAAAATAAAAAGAAATAAAGGGAAAAGAGGAACTATAACTAGGAGGGTAGTAAGAAGTACCGACCTTGAAGAAATGAGGAAGAAACCCCTTCCAAAAACGACCGTGAGGTGCTGCCCTAGCTTGGGGAATGCTCTCCACGAGTGCTTGAGCCGTGATCTTGGAGAAAAACCGGACTTGAAGTGATCTAGGGTCTCAAAACCCCTTTGATTCTTCTCCAAAAGAAAAACCCTAGCTTAGGAAACCCTTTCTCCTCTCTTCTAATCCCCCAAATCCTCTAAGTGTTGAGAATGAGCCCTAAAGGCTCGGGTTAAACTCTTAAGGTAAGAGTGAACCGACCAAAAGACTAAAACACCCTTACTAAATTTTTTTAAAAAACGCGAGTGCCAAACACATTGTGCTGTGAATAGTGCCGAATACGTTGTGCTGTGAATAGTGCCAAACACGTTGTCACGTTGTGTTGTGCATAGTGCTGAGCTCGTTGTCCATTGTCTTATGTACAACGTGCCCGTTGTCACATTGTGTTGTGCATAGTGCTGAGCTCGTTGTCCGTTGTTTTATGTACAACGTGCCCGTTGTCACGTTGTGTTGTGCATAGTGCTGAGCTCGTTGTCCGTTGTCTTATATACAACGTACACGTTGTCTGCTGCACGACGTACCCGTTGTCTGTTGCACAACGGATGCACAATGTATACGTTATCAGAGTACGTTGTCTGAGTACGTCCTTAGTGCCTTCCGAGCTACGTCCTTAGTGCCTTCCGAGCTACGTCCTTAGTGCCTTTCGAGCTACGATTACCTGCAGGTCCAGACTGTTTTGGCCATACCTTTTGACTCGTTCGTCCGATTTTGACGATTCAACTTGCGTTGGGTTCGTACTTCGAAAAGGAACATTTCTGACGTTTCGGAATTTCCAATTTCTTCCTTATTTATTAATTATACCTCTTTAAAGGCAAAATGGCAACGAAAGTGTCATGCATTAAATGTGAAAAGGTCCGGGGCTCTACATCCTCCCCCCCTTAAAAAAATTTCGTCCTCGAAATTTAGACGCTACTTGCATTACAAACCAAAAAGAAAATTACAAGTCATATACAAACTTATACAAAAACTCATTCGATTAATTCTGGGTACTTTGCTTTGACTTCGGCTTCACGCTCCCATGTAGCTTCTTCCCGAGCATGGTGTTGCCATTGCATAAGAACCAAAGGGATTGTCTTGTTGCGAAGCACCTGATCTCTTCGATCCAAAATCTGAACCGGCTTTTCAATCAAGGTGAGGTCCTCTCGAATCTCCAACGGTTCCAAGTCTATGACATGCGAAGGATCCGTAATGTACTTCCGAAGCATAGACACATGGAAGACGTTTTGAACTACGGCCATGTGAGGTGGGAGAGCTACCCTGTAAGCAACCTCACCAACTCGTGTGATAATCTCAAAAGGCCCAACATACCGAGGACTGAGCTTGCCTCGCTTTCCAAATCTCATGATCCCTTTGCTAGGAGATACTTTCACAAAAACTTGATCCCCTACTTGAAATTCCAAGTCCCTATGGCGCGTGTCCGCATAACTTTTCTGGCGATCGTGAGCGGCTTTCAATCAATCCCGAATGATCTTAACTGTGCCTGTAGTTTGCTCAATCAACTCCGGACCAAGTACTTTCCTTTCTCCTACCTCATCCCAATAGAGAGGAGACCTACAACTTCGCCCATACAAGGCCTCAAATGGTGCCATTTGGATACTCGCCTGATAGTTGTTATTATAGGCGAATTCAACCAAAGGCAAGTGCTCTTCCCAACTGCCTCTGAAATCGAACATACAAGCCCGAAGCATGTCTTCAATGACTTGGTTCACTCTCTCGGTTTGTCTATCCGTCTGTGGATGAAAAGCGGTGCTGAAATCAAGTCGGGAACCCATAGCCTCCTGGAAGCTTTTCCAGAATCGTGATGTGAATCTTGGATCCCGATCTGACACAATACTAACGGGCACTCCGTGCAACCTCACAACTTCCTTGATGTACAAAACGGCTAACTGACTAGAGTTGAAAGTAGTTCGGTAAGGTAAGAAGTGAGCGGACTTCGTCAAACGATCCACTACTACCCATATCTCATCTGAGCCCCTTGCCGTCTTTGGCAAGCCAACTATGAAATCCATGGATATGTTCTCCCATTTCCACTCGGGAATCGGAAGGGACTGTAATAGACCTGCGGGCCGCATGTGTTCTACTTTTACCTGTTGACACACCAAGCACCGTGCTACATATTCCGCAACCTCCCTCTTCATATTCCACCACCAAAAGTGACTCTTGAGGTTCCGGTACATCTTTGTACCCCCTGGATGCACTGTGTACTTCGAACGGTGTGCTTCATCCAAAATCTCTCTTCGAAGATCTGCATTGGCTGGGACGCACAGCCTTTCCTTGAATGTGATAGCACCCCGACTAGTGAGAGAGAAGTCCTCACTACCCTTAGCAACTTCCTTGTCCCGATAAGCCAACAATTCAGCATCCGTGGCTTGGTATTCTTGGATCAGATCTATAATGTATGGCCGAACCGTGACATTTGCCAAGATAGGACTACAAACAGAGTCATTGACACTAATGTCCAGATTTGCCAAGTCTTCAAGTAGCTTCCATTCCTGCACTAACATGCATGCTAATAACCCCGGAGGTCTTCTACACAAAGCATCAACCACTACATTTGCTTTACCCGGGTGGTATTGAATGGTACAATCATAGTCTTTCAAAAATTCCATCCAACGCCGTTGCCTTAGATTCAGCTCCTTTTGGGAAAAGAGATACTTGAGACTCTTGTGATCGGTAAACACATAGAACTCCACCCCATAAAGGTAATGACGCCAAATCTTAAGTGCAAACACGACTGTCGCAAGCTCCAAGTCGTGCGTGGGATAATTCTTCTCATGCTCCTTCAATTGCCTTGATGCGTAGGCAATGACTTTCTTGTGCTGCATGAGTACACACCCAAATCCAACGTGTGAGGCATCACTATACACCTCATACCCATAAGGTCCAGATGGCACAGTAAGGACAGGGGCTGTAGTAAGCCTCTTCTTCAGTTCCGTGAAACTGATCTCGCACTTATCACTCCATTCAAACTTGGCGTTCTTCCTTGTCAGGTGAGTAAGCGGTGCTGCAAGGCTAGAGAAACCCTCTACGAATCTCCTGTAGTAGCCTGCCAGCCCGAGGAAGCTGCGTATCTCCGTAACACTCTTGGGCTTCGCCCAACTCATAACTGCTTCGATCTTCTTCGGATCTACCGAGATACCTTCTGCAGAAACAACGTGGCCTAGGAATGCCACCTCTTCCAACCAAAACTCACACTTGCTAAGTTTGGCGTATAGCTTGTGCTCTCTTAGCATTTCCAAAGCAAGGCATAGGTCGCGTGTGTGATCTTCCCGTGTCTGGGAATAGACCAAAATGTCATCAACAGATACAATCACGCACCTATCAAGATATGGCCGGAACACCTGGTTCATCAAATCCATAAAGGCTGCCGGCGCGTTCGTGAGTCCAAAAGGCATCACCAAGAACTCGTAGTGTCCATACCGTGTCCTGAAAGCAGTTTTGGGAACATCTTCCACCTTAATCTTCAACTGGTGATAACCCGATCGAAGGTCTATCTTTGAGAAAAATCTCGCTCCTTTCAACTGATCGAACAAATCATCAATTCTAGGCAATGGATACCTATTCTTTATAGTGACCTTGTTCAATTGCCTGTAATCGACGCACATCCGCATCGAGCCATCTTTCTTCTTAACAAACAACACCGGGGCACCCCACGGTGAGACACTTGGTCGAATGAAACCAAGACCTTGTAATTCTTCCAACTGGGTCTTTAACTCTTTGAGTTCAATAGGGGCCATTCTATACGGAGCCCTGAAAACAGGAGCTGTGCCTGGTGCAAGTTCGATCACAAACTCAATCTCCCTGTCTGGAGGCAATCCTGGCAACTCCTCTGGAAATACATCCAGGAACTCACTCACAACCGGAATAGTCGATGAGTTCTTTGCCTCGGGGTTAGCTAAGCTCAACGCCGCAAAACGAGCAATATATCTACTTTTCAACCCGCGAAAGTGGAATGGTTTTCCTTCTACTGGCTTGAAGAGTACCATTTTCTCAAAGCAAGCTACATGCCCATGATGTACTGCTAACCAATCCATTCCCAATATAACATCAAAGTCTTGGAATCCAAGGACGATGAGATCAACCGCCAACTCGTGGTTTCCAACTTGGACCACACTATTTCTATACACTTTATCTACCAATACTGTTTTGCCGAGAGGAGTCGAAATGGCTAACTCCGGTTCTAGCTGACTTGGCTCTACAGAAAAGCCTTCTGAAAAACTCGGCGAGACAAATGAATGAGTAGACCCGGTATCAATCAACACTCGAGCCAAATACTCATTGACTAGTAGGGTTCCTGAAATTTTAATTAGCGGAGTTAATCCATGCATCAATAGTGTATACATGTAGGTATATATACATATATAACATGCCAAGTACGTACACAATCAATTAATACTTAACAGTTTAATTTACGGATAATTAAATAAGCTACAACTGCGTACCTTGCACTACATCGTCAGATGCAAGTGCATCACCCTCTGTTAAGGAAAAAACTCACCCCTGGTTCGCCTGGCGAGACTGAGGTGTAGACTGGGTAGTCTGAGATGACGCCTGATATGATCCTGCTGGGCGTGCTGGTGGCCTAATCCCCTGAGACTGGCCTGGTAAATGCCGACTGGGGCAATCCCTGATCTTATGGCCCTGGCGACCACAATGAAAACATCCACCCGATGCTCTTCGGCAATCTCCTGCCGGGTGCCTTCGGTCGCATGAAGTGCAGACCTCGTGTGTATAAGTCGGAGGGGCTGGAGGTGGAGCATACCTCATCGTCTGAGGTGCAACAGGCTGTGGGGCCGGAAGAGCCTGAGGTCGCGGTGCCTGAGGCACATACTGCCCTGGAGCTGGAGGCGCATAAGATGGCCTCATCGGTGGTGCTGGCCACGCAAACTGATAAGAGCCGGTACGAGCCCGCCTCTCTAGAGGTGCTGAACTACTGGATTGGCCTCTCGTCAATTCCCTCTTCTTGGACACCGCCTCAGAGTTGGTCTCAACCAACAAGGCTTTATCCACCACTTCAGCGTAAGTGGCGTGCCTAAAGACCGATACTTTCTCCATGATGACATCCTTGAGTCCTTGCTCAAGGTGGTAATCATATGTATCGCGAAGCGTGATAGCTCCGAGAACTTGGCCTCATAAGCCGCCACAGACATCGAACCTTGCTCAAGGTTGATGAATTCTCTCTCTTTCTTTTCCCGTGCTCCAATCGGAAAATACTTCTTGTAAAAAGTATCTTTGAACTCCTCCCAAGTCCAAGGTTGACCCTGCATGGTCAAATCTCGCGTCCTCAATGCGGACAACCACCAATGGTGGGCTTCACCTTCTAGTATGAAAACTGCCCATGCTACTCTATCCTCCTCTGTAGGCGAGAGGACCGCAAAGATCTTCTCCATCTGGAGGATCCATGCCTCCGCAGCAAGAGGGTCCACACTCCCATGGAAGGGTGGAGGCCTCAATCTCCTGAATACCTCAACTCCAGCGGTACGATGTACTGGAGCTGCGGGCGGTGGAGTAGGTGCCGCCGATGATGGCATAGCCTGCCGAGCCGCCAGTATGGCGAGTGTCTCAGCAATAGAGCCTAAGACCTGAGAGAGGTCCGACTGCTCATCCCCATCCCGTGAAGAAGAGGAAGCTCTAGTATGTGGTCCACGACCCCGTGTGTTCCGTCTCATGACTAAAGTCCTGAGAATAATAACACCACATGAGTCTAACTTGAAACCACAGTTTATTTCAATGCCATTTCACAATAATTCAATTTGTATTAGTTGTATAATACTAATACACATCACATCAAGTCATCAGAGTATTCATCACATTATACTTATACTTTAGTGTTCTGGCGTACCTAGGACCGTACTTGGTTAAAGCAACCATTTTTGACTAAGGCTAAAGTTTAGTCTTAAACTTGGAACCAGACTCGTTCCCGACTTACTTCCTTCCTAACTTGTTTCCTAACATATGCTCTTGTCAAGCCGTCGTATAAGATTCTAAGTGACCCTAGAGACCTAAAGCCTAAGCTCTGATACCACTTCTGTCGCGACCCAAAACCCACCCTAGGAGTTAGAGTGAATCGTGGACGACTAAATCATGACTTACATGACTTGCTTGACAAACCACCTGCAAAACACCCATAGAGCATATACAATAGAGGATAACAGCGGAAGCATAACTATAAGACACAGCGGAATTCTAACAAACCTCTAAGTATATACACATGGTCCAAGTTTTAATACAAAGAAATCAAAATATAGAAAGTGCGGACATGCCCACCAAAATACATGGATATAATCACTCATGCTCACCCACAGCTAATCCACTCAGAATCTAACACCACCTACTGATAACCCTCTACGGGATGTTCCTCCAAAGGCTCCTCGACGTACTCCTCTTCCACCCATGGACCAGGAGCACAAACATCAAATTGAGCAGCAGCTCCCTCAGAACCTGCCGACATAAGAAGTACGGCTGAGCATGGAATACTCAGCGGGTACTAAGCACTAACCAACAGTCATAGCATAAAAATGGCAATACATAAATCAGGAGCAATTCATATATGTTAGACGGAAACAATTCATATCACACAAGGAAGTAAAGCAATTTAAAATCATGCTTGTATTTCGTAGAAAGCCGATAAAACCTCTTGAAAACATCGTGCACTTGACTTGGCTTGAAATATCTTTTCGTACTTGAAAGCTTGTCGTGTTTGTCTTGCTTGATCTTGTCGAGCGTGTCGTACGTGTCATGTCATGCATGTCATGTGTGCTTGCTTGTGATCATGTAACTTGTGAGATACACTTGTGAGATATCCTTGTGAGATGCGCTTGAGAGATGCCTTGAGAGGGAAGGGAGACCCTTCTTTATGCAATGCACTTGCGAGGGAAGGGAGACCCTTCTTCATGATATGTATGTACTTGCGAGGGAAGGGAGGCCCTTCTTCATGATATGCACTTGTGAGTGAGGGGAGACCCCTCGTGGAATGTTGGTGTCGCGCCCCAAAATACCCCCTAGGAGTTAAGGGATACTTTAGAGGTGACTACGTGTACCTGTCAAATCATCCTGTAATGCAAGAGGCTAAACATAATATAATACAATGATAATCAGAGCGCGGAAACTAAACATAAGTGCAGAAGCATAAGCCAACTTTTTCTTTTCTTCTATAACTCCAAATAGTATTCCAAGTTAACATATACCAATTACAATCAAAGTAAAGGTGGACATGCCCACCTATCAAAATACAAAAAGAAACTCTCTAACCCTCTCCTCTCAACAGTAGTCGAGGTATGGCCACACATCCAAGTCCCCATCCTCCTGAGACTGCCATGGGATAGGTGGCTCCCTCTCCTCTACATACTCCTCCTCGACCCAAGGCTCGGGGTCGAGGACATCCACAGTACCTGCCGACATAAAAGTACAGCTGAGCATGGAATACTCAGCGAGTACAAACTACTAGCTAACCATAACAATAGCGAAAGCATAACAACAGTAAGCAATACAAGATATTAATTTAAAGCAATAGTGAAAGCATAAGATACATAGCCATATCTTGACATGCGTGTATGAATGCAAAAACCTCGGTAAAACTCATGTCTCGGAAACCTTTTTCGTGTCTCGGTCAAATCATATATGTGTGTCGTGTCTTGTCTTGTATTTCATGTCTTGATTTGTTCTTTACTTGTATACTTGTGAGCCAGAGGCTAGCACCCTTCCTTGGGCTACCAACCTCCTTGTCATGTTCTTGTTCCATTTCTCTTGTGAGCCAGAGGCTAGCACCCTTCCTTGGGCTACCAACCTCCTTATCATGTTCTTGATTCATCATATACAAATACAATCTTGGAAAACCCGGTTTCATGCATGCATGTGTGGTGTGTGTAGCACTTGTAATATCATGATGACAATATGACATGAAGAGTAGTGTATAGCAATTCAATCCACAGTATAACCATATAGGAATTTGAGTAATCTACGTGGCATTTGAATAGTTCATCATTCATAAGAACACATGCATAAGGCCTACTTTCATTTTCTTCATTTATGTCATTTATTCCTAGTTTAGGCATTTTGTCAAACACATAACATGCAAGGTTCCTTAATGGTTCATCTTCTTCTTTTTAGTGCCTACTTTCCATCCAAAAATCAAGGTATGTTCATTATTGGTAAAATGCCCATCCTCCATTTTCCATTCTTCACACCACACATTCATACACCATACATTCGGCATCCCATCGCCTCAATCAACCTCTCATCCATGCATCCACACCATTTTCCTCACCTTGTTTATATTTAGTGAATATGATACATTTCATAAGGGGGAAATACATAGTAGCAAAATCATATAGTTTATAGAAAAACTAGGTTATTGTTAGGGGAAGTTAGTAGGGTGTACTAACCTTGAATCAAGGCTTGATCCTTGGTAGGGACCTTGATTGAAGCTCCTAACTTGAAAGATGAAGCCTTTGCTTGAAAGAAGCTTGAGTTGGGGAAGAAATCCCTTTCAAAAACGTGAGTGAGGGCTACCCTAGCTTTGAGAATGCACCCCACCCGAGCTTGAGTCGAAATCTTGAAGAAAACGTGCTTGGGGACGATCTAGGGTCTTCACCCCTTTGATTTCTTCTCCAAAAGCAACCTAGGTTTAGGAAACCCTTTTCTCTTCTCTCTTATCTCCCAAATCTCTCTAAGTATAGTGAATGATGCCCTAAGGCTCGGGCAAGCCTTAAGGAGAAAGGGTTTAACCCCCAAAAGATGAAAACGCCCTTACTGAATTTCTGCAAAAACGCGAAGACCGAGCGATCGGTGGTTATGACCGATCGATCGGTTGCCTACCGAGCGATCGATGTTATTGACCGATCGACCGGTCAAAAACTCACTCTCTGGAAAATTTTCCCATACAAAATTTCTGACCGTACGATAGCTACCGATCGATCGGTTATGGACCGATCGATCGCTGACTGGACCGAGCGATCGGTGCTCTGTATGTCTGGACTGTTTTGACCATATCTTTTGACTCGCTCGTCGGATTTCGACGATCCAACTTGCGTTGGATCCGTCTTTTGAAAACGAACATTTCTGACATTTTGGAATTTCCGATTTCTCCCTTATTTATTAATTAGACTACGAAAACGTCCAATTAGCTACAAAAGTGCCATTCATTAAAGATGAAAAAGTACGGGGTGCTACAGTTGGTTCTTGTTTTCTTGTGAAAAGCGAGGTAAAACATATCCTAGGATATGTCCCACCTCTAACCATGTTCTTGAAAACCTCGATAAATCATGTCATGCATGCCGTGCTCGTGGGAACCGTGTACATACTTGCATTTAAATTTAAATATGACATTTGGGTAATTTCACAACACATATAACATCAATGATTGAGCAATGTAACATTCATATCATTTAGGGAAAGCAAGAAAACACACTATCATAGGGCCTAGCAATATTCATAATTTATCAGGCATGCATTTCCTAATTTACAACTCATTTTATTCACCTTGGCATTTCATCAAACATGGTGTGTTCATTATTCATTATTCATTTAAACCTAAATCATGCTTTTCTAGGTGAGTTTACTCACATCATAAAGGTGTGTTTATTATGGATACAATGCCCTCCCCATTTTAATCATCACAACACAACCCTTGGCATCCAATCGCCCATTCCATCTCCATTCACCATTCACAACCATCCATCTCATAGCACATGTGTAAATGAAAGAAAATCAAAAGAAATAAAGGGAAAAGAGGAACTATAACTAGGAGGGTAGTAAGAAGTACCGACCTTGAAGAAATGAGGAAGAAACCCCTTCCAAAAACGACCGTGAGTTGCTACCCTAGCTTGAGGAGAGTGCCCCACACGAGCTTGAGCCGAGATCTTGAAGAAAAACCGGACTTGAAGTGATCTAGGGTCTCAAAACCCCTTTGATTCTTCTCCAAAAGCAAAACCCTAGCTTAGGAAACCCTTTCTCCTCTCTTCTAATCCCCCAAATCCTCTAAGTGTTGAGAATGAGCCCTAAAGGCTCGGGTTAAACTCTTAAGGTAAGAGTGAACCGACCAAAAGACTAAACCACCCTTACTAAATTTTCTGCAAAAACGCGAGTGCCGAACACGTTGTGCTGTGAATAGTGCCGAACACGTTGTGCTGTGAATAGTGCCAAACACGTTGTCACATTGTGTTGTGCATAGTGCTGAGCTCGTTGTCCGTTGTCTTATGTACAACGTGCCCGTTGTCACGTTGTGCTGTGCATAGTGCTGAGCTCGTTGTCCGTTGTCTTATGTACAACGTGCCCGTTGTCACGTTGTGTTGTGCATAGTGCTGAGCTCGTTGTCCGTTGTCTTATGTACAACGTACACGTTGTCTGCTGCACGACGTACCCGTTTTCTGTTGCACAACGGATGCACAACGTATACGTTATCAGAGTACGTTGTCTGAGTACGTCCTTAGTGCCTTCCGAGCTACGTCCTTAGTACCTTCCGAGCTACGTCCTTAGTGCCTTCCGAGCTACGATTGCCTGCAGGTCCAGACTGTTTTGGCCATATCTTTTGACTCGTTCGTCCGATTTTGACGATTCAACTTGGGTTGGGTTCGTACTTCGAAAAGGAACATTTTCAAAATTTTATAATTTCCAATTTCTTCCTTATTTATTAATTATACCTCTTTAAAGGCAAAATGGCAACGAAAGTGTTATGCATTAAATGTGAAAAGGTCCGGGGCTCTACAATTCTTCCATGGAAAATTTTCCACAATGCAATTTCGGTTGATCTTAGAATACAAGATAAAGGGATCTCACTATCGAGAAAATGTGAGTGTTGTGCTTATCCAAACAGAGAATCTTTATCCCATCTCTTTTGCCAAGTCGAACTAGCTTCAAAGTTATGGAGAAGAGTGGGGCATGCCCTGAATGTTCAGATTTTTGAAGAGGACACTATTCAAACTAGATTAATGATATTTTTCCATGGATGGAAAAATGGGTCGGTGCAGGGGTTCCTTTGTATTGTCTTGCCGGTGTTCATATGTTGGGAGATTTGGATTTATCGGAATTCTTCGAGATACGATAACTTTAAAAGGAAGTTCAAAGATGTAGTAAAAAGAATCAATGAAGGGATTCAAGGTGCTGCTAAAACGTGGAAATTTACAAGCAGAATTACCTCCAATGAGGCTGTTCTTTGCGCTTTCTTTGATATCCTTTTCATTTCCCCAAAGTGTAAAAGACCAATTCTTACCAAATGGAGAAGCCCATCTCCGGGATGGTTTAAATTAAACTCTGATGGCGTAGCTAACAGTGCCTCAGGAGTTAGTGGGGGAGGTGGTATTATCCGGGGATTCAAATGGCAAGAAGGTCATAGCTTACTATGAATCTTATGGTCTTGAATCTAATACTATTGCTGAAATTAGGGCTATTTGGGATTGTCTTCTGTGCGACTAGTTGGGAATTTCTAATATCATTGTGGAAAGTGATTCGAAAATCATAATTGATATTATTAATGGTAATACAGATCCCCCATGGAAAATGTGGTATTGGCGGAAGAATATTCTCAGCCTGAAGAATAAGTGTAATTTGGTCTTTCAGCATACCTACTAGAAAATAACCAGATAGCTGATTATCTCTCTAAAGAAGCTTGCAAGAATCAGGATAGAAAAATTTTCAGATCCATTAGTGAGTGTCCGATGGCTATTTAGGGTATGATGTGTACTGATAGATCTTCTTTATTTAATGTCAGATTCCTTGGCAATGGGTAGTTCAGTGGTGGCTGTTTGATTTCAGGTTTTATCAGTTTTTAGAGAGGTGTTTGTTCTTGTCTCTCACTCTTTATTGGGGTCTTGTTGGGTTTCAGTGTATGCGGTAAGGTTTATGTCCCCCCCCTCTTTTTTTCCTTTTGTCTGCTTGGTCGTTGTGTCAGGGTGGAATGCCACCCCTGAGGTTTATTTTATTTTTTGAGATGGGTAAGGTTTTATGCCCCCCCCCCTTCCGTCTGGCTGTCTGTCTGGGGTCAGGTTTATGTCCCCCCCAGTTTTTAATTTTATTTTAATAAAACCGGTAGGGGTCTACCAAACCCCCCGCTCCTTTTGAGTGACTTTTACTAAAAAAAAAAAACATGGTAGGCAAGAAAAACTATTAAACATAATGAAAATCCCAATTTCATTACTAAGCATCAATGAATTACAACATGAAGAAAGTTAGCAGATTGTTCTACCTATTGAAGGATCGATCTCCTTCAATTTTAGAGTTGTTAGAGAGCTTGAGGAACAAGTTTCAAGCTCGAAAAGCAAGATCCATGCTCCTCCTTCAATCACCAACCCAAGCTAAGAGCAACCTAAGAAGAACCCAAACTTTCTCTTCTTCCTCCTCTTTCAAAACCCCTTTCAAACTCTCTCTAGGGTTTTGGAACCCTTACCCACTAGTTCTTGGGGTTATATAAGGGTTTTGGGGTTTCCAAAACCCCAAACCACCCTTAACATATCTCTGGGAGTCGGCCAAAGCACGAATGAACAATGGACCGGTCGATCGGTCACAAATCCGGTCAATCGGTAACAAATCGGCCATAACTTCTGACTCGCTTAACATATTTTGACGATTCAACTTGTGTTGAATTTATCTTTCAAAGCGGAACAACTTTTATGCTTTGTACAAATCCTAATATTCAGATCTAAATGGTCTAAAGGGGCCCACAATTGGATTGGTCTAAAATGACTGCTGATTTGACAGCAGACCACCTTTTAGAAACCTCACAATTGACATACCATACACTCAAAATATGAAAAAATGCAAAGCATGAACCTTAAATAGGGTTTGAATATCTTTCTAATGGCTCAAGAATCACTCGATTCCGATATGATGTGACAAAACTAGAGCTTCCACAAGTTGAGGGAATGTACGGACATCTCTCATTCTCGACACTTAGAGTATGTTATACCCTTATTTCTTCATCCCAACCATCCAACAACAACACTTAACCTAGTTTAAGCTATTATTATCATGTCTTATGAACCACATCACATAAATGACCCTCGGGCTTTACAAGACTTGTGCCCATGACACTATTCACAACCTTGAAAAATGGGTTCCCAGGTTCTACATTCATACTGAAGGTATTTTATACCCTAGATACTTGAGTATTATTATACTCTTGTTTTAAGACTCAACATACACATATAAGACCTTCACTTCACTTTTCCCAATATCAAGAACCCATGGTAGGCCTTAGGCCTTTACATGCACTGCACACAAACACTATTCATTGCACTAATCATATAAGCAGTGCACTCAAATTCTGGGGTTCTACATCGATGAAATGATTTTATCGAGGAGTTTATTTTCTATATAAAAGAAATGTAATTAATATTATTATTTCTTTTTAAAGAATTTCTAAAATTTTTTGAAAGTCCAAGTTTGACTAAAAGTATAAAAGATAATGGGTTCTCAATATAAGCCAGAGATTAAAAACTGTATTGGATATTGTCCCGTAAGCTTATAACAATATTGGATGTGGAGGGACGCATCTATAAACAAATCTTGAGATAGAAATACCTGCAGGTAATTCTCTATTTTCTGGAGGTTAATCACATTGTGTTAATGGACATTAATTGTGATTGGTGGAAGTCCATGGATATAGATAAAATTCTATAATCCTAATGGAGTGTAGGAAAGGTGTTTCCTAGTAACAATGGTTTAACCAAAATGTTAAGTACTTGGTCCCACAACTGGAAATAGGAGTCCCTTTAGATCTTACACACAAGGACTTTCTTAACCACCTAAGGACTTTCTTAAAGTATTTAATTTAATTATTAATTAAATTAATTAATTTCTCTAAGTAATCACTATATGGAATAGTGAAGCTCTAAAAGGTGGAATCACATTCGATGTGAAAAACCAAGTGGGTAGGACCCATTGGGGATTATCTAAAAAGAATAATAAAAGTGACCAAAGAGGGTTAAGAACCCTTAGGGGCATGGGGTGTGAGGCCCACCTAGGTGTTAGACTTGTATGCTCACAAAGCCATTCCGGAATTGTATTTATCTATTTTTAATCAATAAATGCATATTTTACATTCACACATTGTCTTCTACATTGGGTAATATATCAAAAGTATCTCATTGGATGAGACTACTTTGTCCCTTAGGTAACATTGTAGGAAAACCATCCAATTAGTTGATAACTGATTGCTAAGGAGATATGGTTTTTCCGGTTCCTTGTATACCTAAAATTATTCTAAGTTAATCAGGATGTATCTGGACAATGTATTCCTAATAACTTACACATTGTTAGTTCCATATGATGGAGTGATGAATCTCAATCACTGAGAGA
This sequence comes from Tetracentron sinense, assembly GCA_015143295.1. Classification (NCBI taxonomy): domain Eukaryota; kingdom Viridiplantae; phylum Streptophyta; class Magnoliopsida; order Trochodendrales; family Trochodendraceae; genus Tetracentron; species Tetracentron sinense. Next base: position 19,141,747 of record CM026559.1, on the reverse strand, counting down.
AGGGTCTCTTGACTAAGATGTGGATATAAGCAAGAAGTACTTATATTGCAACTGGATCACTCAGTGGATACCCTTAGAAATATACTGTCTTTATATTTAGGGTAGTCCATTTGACAGATTGTCCTTAACCTGAGAGGTCGACATCTTCTCTAGTATTTGCCTATGTAGCTTTGATGTAGTCAATCGTCAATGTCCAACACACTGGACTAAATACGGGCTCTTTGGGTTATGTACGCTGTACTGGAAGAAGTGTGTGTATGCTCGATAAGGATTCCACTACTCTTACAGAGTAAATAATATTGAGTTGATACTTGTCAAAACCGGACTTGAAAAACCCAGCGCTGGTATTTATCGATGAAATGGTTTTATCGAGGAATTTATTTTCTGTATAAAAGAAATGTAATAATTATTATTATTTCTTTTAAAGAATTTCTAAAATGTTTTGCAAGTCCAAGTTTGACTAAAAGTATTAAAGAGAATGAGTTCTCAATATAAGCCAGGGATTAAAGACAGTATTAGATATTGTCCCGTAAGCTTATAATAATATTGGAAGTGGAGGGAATGATCTGTAAACAAATCTTGAGATAGAAATATCTGCAAGTAATTCTCTATTTTCTGGGGGTTAATCACATTGTGTTAATGGACATTAATTGTGATTGGTGGAAGTCCAGGGATATAGATAAAATTCTATACTCCTAATGGAGTATAGGAAAGGTGTTTCCTAGTAACAATACTTTAACCAAAAGGTTGAGTACTTGGTCCCACAACCGGAAATAGGAGATCCCTTTAGATCTCATACACAAGGACTTTCTTAAAGTATTTAATTTAATAATTTATTACATTAACTAATTTCTCTAAGAAATCACTATATGGTATAGTCAAGTTCTAAAAGGTGGAATCACATTAAATGTGAAAAACCAAATCGGTAGGACCCATTGGGGAATTTGATAGAAGATCAAATAAGAGACCAAAATGGGTTTGGAACCCATGGGGGCTTGTGGAGTGGGGCTGTCGCGACCCAAAACCCACCCTAGGAGTTAGAGTGAACTTTGGACGACTAATCATGGCTTACATGACTTGCTTGACAAACCATCCTGCAAAACCCACAGAGCATATACAATAGAGAATATAAACAGCGGAAACAAACTCTAACATAGCACAGTGGAAGACTTAACCAAACTTCTATGTATATACCAGTGATCCAAGTTATACAAAAGAAAGTGCGGACATGTCTGCCAAAATACATGGATATATCTCTCTCAACTCACCCACGGCTATATCACTCAGAATCTACTACCATCTAATAGTAACCCTCGACCGGAGGTTCCTCTAAAGGTTCCTCAGCATACTCCTCCTCCACCCATGGGCCAGGAGCACAGACATCAAAAGGAGCAGCTGCTCCGCTATCACCTGCCGACATAAGAAGTACGCCTGAGCATGGAATACTCAGCAGGTACCAAATACTAACCAACAGTCATAGTAACACCATAGCAATATAGAAAGTAGAAAGCAGTTCACATATATAAAGCAGGAACAATTCATATCATAACAAGGAAATAAAGTAGTTTATAATCATGCTTGCATTTCATAAAAATTGATAAAACCCTTGAAACCTTGTGCACTTGACTTGACTGAAGATACCCTTTTCGTGCTTGAAAACTCGTCTTGTTTATCTTGCTTGATTCTTGTATATCGTGTCATGTCGTGCATGTCATGCGTGCTTGCTTGTGATCATGTAACTTGTGAGATACACTTGTAAGATGTACTTGTGAGATGTGCTTGTGAGATGCCTTGAGAGGGAAGGGAGACCCTTCTTCATGCAATGCACTTGAGAGGGAAGGGAGACCCTTCTTCATGCAATGCACTTGAGAGGGAAGGGAGACCCTTCTTCATGATATACACTTGAGAGGGAAGGGAGACCCTTCTTCATGATATGTATGTACTTGTGAGGGAAGGGAGGCCCTTCTTTATGCTATGCACTTGTGAGTGAGGGGAGACCCCTCGTGGAATGTTTGTTCTTGTTTCTTTATGAAAAGCAAGGTAAAACATATCATAGGATATGTCCCACCTCTAATCATGTTCTTGAAACCCTCGGTAAATCATGTCATGCATGCCGTGCTCATGGGATCGTGTGCATACTTGCATTTGAATTTAAACATGACATTTGGGGGATTTCACAATGTATAGCATATAGCAATTTTTTTTTTAACAAATAAACATTCATAATATTTTAGGGAAAACAAGAACTCATGCTAGCATAATCCCTAACAAGTTACATAAGTAATTTAGCATGCATTTTCTTGATTTATACTCATTTCATTCACCTTGGCATTCCATCAAACATGGTATGTTCATTATTTGTTAACCCTACAATATGCTTTTCTAGGTGGGTTATAATTCCACCATACATGTTTGTTCATTATGAATACAATGCCCTCCCCATTTTAATCATCACGACACAACCATTGGCATCCAATCGCCCATTCCATCTCCATTCACAACATCCACACATCCCAACTCCTAGCACAAGTATAGATGAAGGAAAACAAAGAGACATGGAGGAAAAGAGGAACTATGACTAGGAGGGTAGCAAGAAGTACCGACCTTGATCAATGAGGAAGAAAACTCCTCCAAAAATGTTCATGAGGCGCTGCCCTAGCTTGGAGAAACTCCTCCTCGCGTGCTTGAATCGAAATCTTGAAGCAATCCAAGCTTGAGGTGATTGTGGGTCTTGAAAACCCCTTTGATTTCTCCCCAAAAGTAAACCCTAGGTTTAGAAACCCTTCTCCTCTTCCTCTAACTCTTAAAATACTCTAAGTGTTATGAGTGAACCCTCAAATGATCGGACAAAGCCTTTAAGGCATGAGTGAAACGCCCAAAAGACGAAAACACCCTTAATGATGCAAAACACAAAGACCGAGCGATCGGTGGTTATGACCGATTGATCGGTTGCCTACCGAGCGATCGGTGGGTTGACCGAGCTCTCAACCAAAAATCAACTCTCTGAAAAATTTCCCCATACATTTTTCGACCAGTCGATAGCCTCCAATCGATCGGTTTTGTACCGATCGATCGCTCCATGGACCGAGCGATCGGTTGCCTGTAGGTCCAAACTGTTTTGGCCATATCTTTTGACTCGCTCGACGGATTTCGACGATTCAACTTACGTTGGGTTCGTACTTCGAAAAGGAACATTTCTATCATGTTGGAATTTTTCAATTTCTTTCTTATTTATTAATTATACTACTTTAAAGGCAAATTGGCTACAAAAGTGTCATGTATTAAGCATGAAAAAGTCCGGGGCTCTACAGGGGCCCACCTAGGGTGGGATGCCCACTTCAAGGAGGATAATATTATAGTTTAATTTTTAATTAGTTTCTAATTAATAACTCCTTATGAGATAAGGTTGGTTAGTTAGTTACTAATTAAAGATTCCCTAATTGTTAGGGATTCCATTAGTTTGTTACTAATCATTAATTAGTTAGTTACTAATTAAAAAGATTTCTTATTAGATAAGGATTTGATTAGTTAGTTACTAATGGATAAAACTAGATTCTATTTTGATTAATCCTAATTAATTAAAGGAGAAATAAAAAAGGAAACAAATGAGAAATCCTTATTGGATAAGGATTAAGAGACTTGGGTTGCAAGCAACCCAAGTAAACTCCTATATATAGAGGTGTACGGTCACTTTAGTGGACACAAGAAAAATTTCCAGAATTTTCAAGATTTGGAAATCCCTCTCCTCCCTCATTATCTCTCACGCCCAAGCCTCCCTTCTCCCTAAGGTGTACGGTCACACCTTCTCCCTTTTTATTCTTCCTTTTGTTTTCTAGTTTGAAAATAAAGAAGAGGAATTTCAAGGTTCTTGAAAATCAAGATTAGATCTTTTATTCAAGATTCCTAGAGCTGGATTTTGGAAGGGTCATTAGCTTCCATTAGAGAAAGCTTTAAAGAAAAAGAAGGTCCGTGTGGATTACGAAGGAGACTTGGCACTTGTGAAGTTTTGCAGGTATAGCTTTTATCGTGGATTTGGCTTAACAATTTCAAAGTCGCAAAGGTATTGTGATTTTTACTCTCATTGAATAAAATCAATTAGAATCTTAGTCAAATCTTGGGATTCGATGTATGCCCCCCAAGAACTGTTTTTCTAAAATTAAAAAGAGGCATACTTTCACTAGGGTGGGATGTCCACTTCATAGAGATAATAATAATTGTTATTATTACATTAGTTTCTAATAACTAATATCCTTATTAGAAAAGGTTAGTTAGTTAGTTAGAGTTAGTTACTAATTAAAGATTCCTTGTTGGATAAAGATTCTATTAGTTTCTTGCTAATCAAGGAATCCTAATTGGATTAGGATAAGGATATGGTTAGTTGGTTACTAATGGATAAGATTAGTTTCTATTTTCATTAATCCTAATTAATTATAAGGAAATCAATAAGGAAACAAATTGAGGAATCCTTATTGGATAGGGATTAGGACTCTTGGGTTGCAAGCAACCCAAGCTTAGCCTATTTAAAGAGGTGGACGTCCAATATTGTGGAATAAATTAATAATTTCCAGATTTTGGAAATCTCTCCCCTCGCCTCAATATCTCACTGCCCTCTTTCCCTTTGAGGTGTATGGTTAGCCCTCTTCTCCCCCCTTTCTTGTTCTCTTGTGTTGTAGTTTTGAATATCAAGAAGAAGATCAAGAACCCATCTTGATCAATAAAGATTGGATCTTTTATTCAAGATTGCTAGAGCTGGAAATTTGGAAGGGTCATTAGCTTCCATTAGAGAAAGCTTTAAAGAAAAACAAGGTCTGTGTGGATTGCGAAGGAGACTTGACGCTTGTGAAGTTTTGTCGGTCTTCCGATTCTATCTTGGATTTTTCATTCTACCATTCTCTCGTGGTTTGACTTATCAATTTCAAAGTCGTAAAGATGATTGTGATTTTTACTCTCTTTGAATAAAATCAATTAGAATCTTAGTCAGATCTTGGGATTCGATGTATGCCCCCCAAGAATTATTTTTCTAAAATTAAAAAGAAGTATACTTTCACAAAAGTCCTTAGGATATATTATAGGAAAGCTATGTGATGGGATTATCACAGGCAGATATAGCTTTCTAGTTCCTTATACCTTATATAGTCACAGCTATGGGTGAAGCTGGGCACTTCACTTATATGGTTGCCACAATGCTAAAATGTTCTCAAAAGTTAAGATGTAGTTTTATCTCGAACTGTTGTAGTGGAGACTCTACATCAGCATATGAGTGCTTAAATGCACACTGACTATTTGCATGCAATGAGAGAAATCTTGCATAAACATACTATCAAATAGTTAGTCTCTCATTCACATTGAACAGTTTCAATGATCCTCAGATCTGATGAGTTCATTAATAACTGAGTAGTAATCTGACTGTTTTGATTCCACCAAAGTATTCTCTACTGTAGGGAATATAACTCAGTGACAGGTGGATAGTCAGAAAGCTATTCGAGTCATTATGAGTATCAAACAAGAAATCCATATTCATTAAATTGAGAGATTATCCAAGTTCTAGGTGACATAGGCGATTAAGCTTAAATCCTACGCAGGTGATTTTGAAACAAAATGTAGCACCCCGGACTTTTTCATCTTTAATGAATGGCACTCTCGTAGCTAATTGGCCGTTTCGTAGTGTAATTAATAAATAAGGAAGAAATCAAAAATTCTAAAATGTCAGAAATGTGCGTTTTCGAGAGACGAATGCAACGCAAGTTGAATCGTCGAAATCGGACGAGCGAGTCAAAAGATATGGCCAAAACAGTCGGGACCAGCAGAGCACTGATCGCTCGGTCCATGGAGCGATCGATCGGTCCAAAACCGATCGATCGGTAGCTATCGCACGGTCAGAAATTTTGTATGGGGAAATTTTCCAGAGAGTGAGTTTTTGACCGGTCGATCGGTCAATAACACCGATCGATCGGTAGGCAACCGATCGATCGGTCATAACCACCGATCGCTCGGTCTTCGTGTTTTTCAGAATTTTCATTAAGGGCTTTTTTATCTTTTGGGGTTTAAACCCTTACCCATAAGGGCTTGCCCGAGCCTTTAGGGCTTCATTCACAGCACTTAAGGGATTTTGAGAGATAGAGAGAAAGGAGAAGGGGATGTGCAACTAGGGTTTTCCATTGGAGAAGGAATCAAAGGGGTTTAAGAACCCTAGCTCACCCAACTCGTTTTGCTTCAAGTTCAAGGCTCAAGCTCGTGTGGGGTTCCCTTCTCAAGCTAGGGCAGCACTCTCTACGGTATTTTCAAGAGGGTTTCCTACCCAATCAAGTATAGTTTGAGTAAGGGCTTTCTTCTTCCAAGTTGGAGTTTAAATCAAGGTCTACACCAAGATCAAGCTTCGATTCAAAGTTAGTACACTCTACTAACTTTCCTTAGCAATAATCTAGTTTTCCCCTTTGACATTATGATGTTGGTCTTGTATCTTCCCTTACTTGAAATGTGCTATACTTCCTAAACCTAAACAAGATAAATGTGAATGTGGGGTTGTATGTATGAATGGTGGATGTAGAGGCGATTGGATGCCGTTGGACGTGGTGAAATGTGGGTATGGAAAATGGTGGAAGGGCACTCTATGAATAATGAACATACTTGGATATTGTGTTGGAAATTTATGAGCTAAAAAGGGGAAATAAAACTACTAAAATGTTGCACACCGGATGTTTGATAATATGCCTAAACCAAGAATAAATGAAATTGATAAAGGAAATGGATGTAAGCTTTATGGAATTATTCTTGTAAATGATGACTTGACCAAATGCCATGTTGATCACCTAAATGCTTACATGTTATACTATGAATTGAAATATGATGCGATATCCCTCTTGTTACACGTGTCCCCATGATTGTCACTATTGGCACGCACACGAGCACACATGCATGCATGAAACCAGGTTTTCCAAGATTGTATTATACATGTTGAATCAAGAAATGGAACAAGAACATGACAAGGAGGTTGGTAGCCCAAGGAAGGGTGCTAGCCTCTGGCTCACAAGAGAAATGGAACAAGAACATGACAAGGAGGTTGGTAGCCCAAGGAAGGGTGCTAGCCTCTAGCTCACAAGTATACAAGTCAAGAACAAATCAAGACATGAAATACAAGACAAGACACGACACACATACATGATTTGACCGAGACACGAAAAAGGTTTCCGAGACATGAGTTTTACCGAGGTTTTTGCATTCATACACGCATGTCAAGATATGGCTATGTATCTTATGCTTTCACTATTGCTTTAAATTAATATCTTGTATTGCTCACTGTTGTTATGCTTTCACTATTGTTATGGTTAGCTAGTAGTTTGTACTCGCTGAGTATTCCATCCTCAGCCGTACTTTTATGTCGGCAGGTACTGTGATGTCCTCGACCCCGAGCCTTGGGTCGAGGGGGAGTATGTAGAGGAAAGGGAGCCACCTATCCCATGGCAGTCTCTGGAGGATGGGGACTTGGAGGTGTGGCCATACCTCGACCACTGTTGAGAGGAGAGGGTTAGAGAGTTCCTTTTGTATTTTGATAGGTGGGCATGTCCACCTTTACTTTGATTGTATTTGGTATATGTTAACTTGGAATACTATTTGGAGTTATAGAAGAAAAGAAAAAGTTGGCTTATGCTTCCGAACTTATGTTTAGTTTCCGCACTCTGATTTTCATTGTATTATATTATGTTTAGCCTCTTGCATTACAGGATGGTTTGACAGGTACACGTAGTCACCTCTAAAGTATCCCTTAACTCCTAGGGGGTATTTTGGGGCGCGACACAAAATAAGTTTGAAATATATTTTTATTAAAATATATTATACTTATAAAAGGTTTTTATCAAAAATTTTTACATGAGAAAATGTTTGTAGAACCCCGGATCTCACTTTCATAACCTGTGAATAGTGTGTGAATAGTGCTTTTGCATTAGGCTTGTTCGAGCCAAGGTCATCTATGTGACCTTGGTAATTTATTTATGAAATGAGGGTTTTACTATGACCCTAAGTGTTGAGTAGGTGAGTGTTTTAAAGTGTGGGTGGTATTGTTATAGGTGTTTAGGGATGAAGGAACTAGAGTATCAAATACTCTAAGTATCAAAGAAGAGGGATTTCTTCACATACCCTCAAATTGTGGAAGCTCTAGTTTGGTCACCGCCCTTTGGAATCGAGTGATTCTTGAGCTACTAGAAAGATGTTGAAACCCTCTTCAAGGTTCATGTTTGTCACTGTTTTAGATTTTGAGTTGAAGTTAGTTCAAACATGGAATTTCCGGGAACTAGTCTGCTGAGAATTTCTTAAACAGTTTGGACCAGCCTACTTGTGGGCTCATTTTGGCCCTTTAAAACTCAGAATTGGGCTTTGTTCAAAATACAAAAGTTGTTCCCTTTTGAATGTAGAATCTAACGCAAGTTGAATTGCCAAAATCCAATTAGCGAGTCAAAATTCATGGCCGAAAAACCGAGGCAGACAAAACAGGGAAGCATGAGCGAGAGACCACCGGTCGACCCCTCCACTACCGGTTGACCGGTCAGACCAGGGGTCGACCGCTCCAGCACTTTTTTGTATGGGGGTTTATTCCAGAACCGCCCAAACACAAACGGTCGACCCCTCCATGCTTTTTTGTGCCTAAACCGACCTTGGGAGATCTTTTTGAGGGGTTGAGGGGTCTTTTACCAACCCCTTTGTCTATATAAGGACCCATTTTCGTGGGTTAGGGTTTACACAACCCTTAGAGAAGGTTTTGAGGGAAAGGAGAGAGAAGATAGGGTTTGTGAAGGGGGTTTTGCTAAAGGTGGTTGTCAAAGTTAAAGTGAAGCTTGTTTAGCTTCTAGAAGTGCGATCTCCACTTCCTCGGTGCATTCTCAAGCGAATTAGATCAAGGGATTGATCTAGGAAAGGTAGAACAATCTACTAACTACCTAGTTATGATTCATTCATGCTTAGTGCTTAGTAAAGCATAGTTTTTGGTAGAAATTGAGGCGTATAGCCTTGTTACATGATATTTGAGGAAACCAAGGCTTGTAACCTTATATGCATATAAAAAGAAAGCAAAAAGAGAGGGATTTTGATAAGAGAGTGTGAATACACTCTCCTACTTTGATTGTTAAACCTTCCTTATACTTAGTAAGATAAAAGGATTGGGTTTTGATGCAAAGAGTGTACATACACTCTACTAACCATCTTGTATGATTCATTGCTACATTGTAGGCTTAGATGCATGATTTTGGGTTGTATGTATATACTATTATGCATATACTATTGACATGAATGAAATGAAATAATAGGTATTGATGTATCTTTTTGAGAAAATTAAGGTATATAGCTTTTTATGCATATACTATAGAAGAAATGAAGTGAAATTGGGAATTTTACCATACATGACGATTTCCTTGCTTAAATAATTGATCACAAACGATTTATATCATCACCATGGTTTTATGATAAATTTTGTGCTAAATGTAAGTATCAAAAGGGTAGTTTTACCTGAAAGTAAGTTTAAAATTATGATTTGACAAAATGGGCTAAGTAACCCATGTATATGCTATGATAACTACATGAGTGAAATTCCTTGATTTATTACAATGTTTTCAATACTCTCTACTATGATGCTCATAGGTACTCTACGAATATGACTAAATGTTTAAAAGCTTTCCATGATCTCTATGATGCTCACATACACTCGATGATGTTCACCAGCACTCTATGCACATGTATGACGTGTATGACCGTGATTTCTCATAAGAATAAGAAAGAAAAAGCTCATAGGACTCGCAAGAAAAGTTGATAAGAAAGGGAAAATAAAATCTCATAAGACTCACAAGAAAATGCTCAAAAGTTCACAAGAATATGAGAGGATACTGGTATACTATGACCAGGTATGGGTACTAGTATCTGTCTCCAAGTAAAATAAAGAATATGAAAGGATCTAGTGTACTATGACCAGGTACGGGCACTAGTATCTGTTTCCAAGAATTAAGGAAGGATGTTTTAGCGTACTATGACCAGGTATGGGCACGATCATCTGTTCCAAGAAAGCAAGAGAGGATGTTAGTATACTATGACCAGGTACGAGTACTAGCATCTGTCTCTAAATGAGTACAAGATAAGTGAAAAGTATGATCTCAAAAGGAACTTTCAAGAACTCGTAAGGTTCTAAGAAGCTAAGAATCTCATAAGGCATGCACAAGCTCTTAAGAACTCATAAGGAGATTCATAAGGAACTCACAAGACATATAAGAACTCATAAGATATTTGAAATGTGTTACGTGAATGTATGAACTCTAATATGATTTAAAAGATGCTTTTCGAGACTATGCAATTGTTATTTGTTTTGATGAACTGTACTCTGTATGGCATGTTAATGTTTTATAACATTGTCTATTAGTAGTTTGTATATGCTGAGTATTCAGTACTCAGCCGAACTGTTAAGTCAGTAGGTTCCAGGTTGGATGATCGTGCTTCGAATCCGAGGATCGAGCAAGAGCTCGCTTGGGATCATCATGCTGATTATAGGGGCCTAGATATGTGGCCTTATGATTGAGGGAGAGCGACATGTATTTGGGGTTTCATTTTGGGGGTTTTGCATCGGACTTGAGTTGGTAATTCAAAGGGATGGATTTTGTATAAAAGGTTTAGTTTCTCATTTAGTCCTAGTTGACTCTTGTACATGGAACCTTATTATATAGAATAAATTTTCAGGTTCACTATTTAGTATGCCGTGTAAGCTCTCTCATAGGATGGTGTGTAAGCCTTATGTGTTATACAGGGATGGTATGACACGGTGGTCATGAGCTAAAGTATCCCCAACTCCTAGGGGGTATTTTGGGTCATGAAAGATTTGGTATCAGAGCAAAGGCATTAGGTCCCTCTAGGGTGTCTTATTCCCAGTATAGACTAATCACTTAGTCTTAGTCTTAAACCGGTTGATATAGCAACTGGATGTAGTGTTTAGTTTCGCTAGAACCCGAAAACAATTGTATGCTTATACTACCATGTGTTGTGTTGATTATGTGTTGACATCCACTATATGTTAGGATCGTACCATATGCTATGTTTAGTGGACTGGTTTCCAAGTTAGACTCATGTTTTGCCATTGTTCTCAGGATTGATCATGAGAAGTGGCAATCGGAGTCGTGTTTATCAGACTAGGAGTAATAGAGGGGACACACCATTGGGAGGTGAGCAGCCAGACCTTACACAGATTTTAAGGTAGATTGTTGAGGCCATGACACTTATGGCAGCCAGGCAGCCTGTTGCTCATTCTACTACTTCAACCGTACCTCCATCTATGCCTCCCACCGTAGGTCTTGTGCCCTTCAGGAAAATGCAAGCTCCGATTTTCTATGGGACTCCTAATCCTATGGTCGCCGAGGCCTGGATCATGCAACTAGAGAAGAATTTTAGGGTGCTTCACTACTCTGATGAGGAGAGAGTTGAATGGGCTTCCTTTATGATGGAAGGTGAAGCCGAACTTTGGTGGAGGTTTGTACTGAGGCAGAGAGATGCCATGAAGGCAGGGGAACCATGGTCTTGGGAGAGTTTCCTGACATCTTCTACAAGAAATATTTCCCCATAGGAGTCAAAGAGAAGAAAGAAGTGGAGTTCCTTACTTTAGAACGGGGGAACATGATAGTGGCCGAGTACGAGGCCAAGTTGTCTGAGTTGTCAAGGTTCGCTCCGCATGTGATAGCCACCGAGGCTATGAGGGCTAAGAAGTTCGGGAGGGGGCTGACAGTCTATATTAGAGACCGAGTCTCCATGTTCAGGCATGAGACCTATGTGGAGGTCAATGATAAAGCTCAGTTAGCAGAGACAAATGCTGAGGAATTTTTCAAAATGAGAGAAATGATGAGAAGCCAGTATAGTGACCCCTCACCACCAGAGAAGAGGGCCAGGATTAATCCTTGCCAATCCTCTCGACCAACACAGACGTAGAGGCCTCCTATTGTATCTCAGGCTCCTCGCCCTACTACTACGCAAGTCACTCGACATGAGCAGCCCGCATCATCTACGTCTATAGTCAAGTTTTGTGTCTATTGTAGGAGAAAACACTTGGCTGGGGATTGTCGAGCACTCAAAGGTGCATGTTACCATTGCGGTGACCCAGGACACCGAGTTAGAGATTGCCCACGCCGTTAGCCACAACCCCAAACCCAGGGGAACAAACTCCCAGTTTCACTGACCACACAGAAAGAGTCTTTCCAGGCTTCAAGGCCTCATTAGCCTACACAGTCGCCTTGCCGGGCAAACTAGGGCAAAGCCTTCGCCATATCACAAAGGGATGCCTCGGCATCTACGGATGTGGTTCAAGGTACTTAAGATTGCGATAGTTGCATAATATGATATGTGTGTGCTAAATGCGAAAGTGTATAACAACATGATATTTATATGTTATGTATATGATATGGATTTTGGTCATGCAATTGATTGGAGTGTAGTTATGTCTAATCAATATCTTATTTTGTCGAGCCTAGTTTCATTGAGGGTTTTCCTAACAAGCTTGAGATGAAACTCACCGAAGTGTGGGAAAAGTATTTCCGCTTGGTTGTGTAACGTGTCCTAATTTCGTGGATGAAATTCTTATAAGGGGGGGAGGATGTAGAACCCCGGATCTCACTTTCATAGCCTGTGAATAGTGTTGTGAATAGTGTGTGAATAGTGCTTTTGCACTAGGTTTGTTCGAGCCAAGGTCTTCTATGTGACCTTGGTAATTTAGTTATGAAATGAGGGTTTTACTATGACCCTTAGGGTTGAGTTTGTGAGTGTTTTAAAGTGTGGGTGGTATTGTTATAGGTGTTTTGGGATGAAGGAACTAGAGTATCAAATACTCTAAGTATCAAAGAAGAGGGATTTCTTCACATACCCTCAAATTGTGGAAGCTCTAGTTTGGTCACTGCTCGTTGGAATCAAGTGATTCTTAAGCCACTACAAAGATGTTGCAACCCTCTTCAAGTTTCATGTTTATCACTTTTTCAGATTTTGAGTCGAAGTTAGTTCAAATATGGAATTTCCGGGACCTGGTCTGCTGGGAATTTTTGGAACAGTTTGGACCAGTCCACTTAAAATTGGGCTCATTTTGACCGGTTAAAACTCAAAATTGGGCTTTGTGGAAAACATAAAACTTGTTTCCCTTTGAATTTTCAATATAAAGCAAGTTGAATCATCAAAATATGATCAACGAGTCAAAAGTTATGGTCGAATCACCGAGGCAGACAAAACAGGGAAGCATGAGCAGGAGACCACCGGTCGACCCCTCCACTACCGTTCGACCGGTCAGACCAGGGGTCGACCGCTCCAGCACTTTTTGTATGGGGACTTATTCCAGAACCCCCCAAATACAACTGGTCATCCGGTCACACCTCCGGTCGACCCCTCCATGCTTTTTGGTGCCTCAACTGACCTTGGGAGATCTTTTGGAGGGGCTTAGGGGTCTTTCACCAACCACTTTGTTATATAAGGCCCCATTTTCGTGGGTAAGGGTTTAAAAAACCCTTAGAGATGGTTTTGAGAGAAAGGAGAGAGAATTTAGGGTTTGTGAAGGGGGTTTTACTAAAGGTGGTTGTCAAAGCTAAAGTGAAGCTTGTTTAGCTTCTAGAAGTACGATCTTCACTTTCTCGGTGCATTTTCAAGCGAATTAGATCAAGGGATTGATCTAGGAATGGTAGAACAATCTACTAACTACCTTGTTATGATTAATTCATGCTTAGTGATTAGTAAAGCATAGTTTTTGGTAGAAATTGAGGCGTATAGCCTTGTTAGTATGCCTTGTTACATGATATTTGAGGAAACCAAGGCTTGTAACCTTATATGTATATAAAAAGAAAGCAAAAAGAGAGGGATTTTGATAAGAGAGTGTGAATACACTCTCCTACTTGGATTGTTAAACCTTCCTTATACTTAGTAAGATTAAGGGCATGGGTTTTAATGCAAAGAGTGTACATACACTCTACTAAATATCTTGTATGATTCATTGCTACCTTGTAGGCTTAGATGCATGATTTTGGGTTGTATGTATATACTATTTGGTATATACTATTGACATGAATGAAATGAAACAATAGGTATTGATGTATGTTTTTGAGAAAATTAAGGTATATAGCCTTATATGCATATACGATTGAAGAAATGAAGTGAAATTGGGAATTTTACTATACATGATGATTTCCTTGCTTAACTTATTGATCACAAATGATGTATTTCATCACCATGCTTTTATGGTAAATTTTGTGTTAAATGTAAGTATCAAATGGGTGGTTTTACCTAAAAGTAAGTTTATAATTATGATTTGACAAAATGGGCTAAGTAACCCATGTATATGCTATGATAACTACATGGGTGAAATTCCATGATCTATTACAATGTTTTCAATACTCTCTACTATGATGCTCATAAGTACTCTACGCATATGAATAAATGTTTTAAAGCTCTCCATGATCTCTATGATGCTCACATGCACTCGATGATGCTCACAAGCACTCTATGCACAAGTATGAAGTGTATGACCGAGATTTCTCATAAGAATAAGCAAGAAAAAGCTCATAAGACTCGGAAGAAAGGTTAATAAGAAAGGAAAAATAAAAGCTCATAAGACTCACAAGAAAATGCTCAAAAGTTCATAAGAATATGAGAGGATGCTGGTATACTATGACCTGGTACGGGTACTAGTATCTGTCTCTAAGTAAAATAAAGAATATGAAAGGATCTAGTGTACTTTGACCAGGTACGGGCACTAGTATCTGTTTCCAAGAATTAAGGAAGGATGTTTTAGTGTACTATGACCAGGTACGGGCACTATCATCCGTTCAATGAAAGCAAGAGAGGATGTTAGTATACTAGGACCAGGTACAGGTACTAGCATCTGTCTCCAAATGAGTATAATTTAAGTGAAAAGTATGTTCTCATAAGGAACTTTCAAGAACTCGTAAGGTACTAAGAATGTCGGTAGGTTCCAAGTTGGATGATCATGCTCGGAAACCGATGCTCGAGCAAGATCTTGCTTAGGATCATCATGTTGATTATAGGGGCCTGGATATGTGGCCTTATGGTTGAGGGAGATTGACATGTATTTGCGGTTTCATTTTGGGGGTTTTGCATCGGACTTGAGTTGGTAACTCAAGGGATGGATTTTGTATAAAATGTTTTGTTTCTCATTTAGTCCTAGTTGTCTCTTATATATTGGAACCTTATTATATAGAAGAAATTTTCAGGTTCACTATTTAGTATGCCACGTATGCTCTCTCACAGGATGGTGTGTAAGCCTTATGTGTTATACAGGATGGTATGACATGGCGGTCATGAGCTAAAGTATCCCTAACTCCTAGGGGGTATTTTGGTTCACGATTGATTTGGTATGTCAACTCAATGTAGTGTTTAGTTTTGCTAGAACCCGAAAATAATTGTATGTTTATACTACTATGTTTTGTGCTGATTATGTGTTGATATCCACTATATGTTGTGATCGTACCATATGCTATGTTTAGTGGACTGGTTTCCAAGTTAGACTCATGTTTTGCCATTGTTCTCAGGATTGATCATTAGACATGGCAATCGGAGTCGTGGTTATCAGACTAGGAGTAATAGAGGGGACACTCCATTGGGAGGTGAGCAGCCCGACCTTACACAGATATTATGGTAGATTGTTGAGGCCATGACACTGATGGCAGCCAGGCAGCCTGTTGCTCATTCTACTATTGCAACCTTACCTCCATCTACGCCTCCCACCATAGGTCTTGTGGCCTTCAGGAAATTGAAGCCGCCAATTTTCTATGGGACTCCTGATCCTACGGTCGCTGAGGCCAGGATGATGCAGCTAGAGAAGACTATTAGGGTGCTTCACTGCTCTAATGAGCAGAGAGTTGAATGAGCTTTCTTTTTGATGGAAGGTGAAGCCGAACATTGGTGGATGTCTATACTGAGGCAAAGAGATGTCTCGAAGGCAGGGGAATCATGGTCTTGGGGAGAGTTTCTTAACATCTTCTACAAGAAATATTTCCCCATAGGAGTCAGAGAGAAGAAAGAAGTGGAGTTTCTTACTTTGGAACAGGGGAATATGATCGTGGCCGAGTACGAGGCCAAGTTCTCTGAGTTGTCAAGGTTCGCTCCGCATGTGATAGCCACCGAGGCTATGAGGGCCAAGAAGTTCGAGAGGGGGCTGATAGCCTATATTGGAGGCCGAGTCCCCATATTCAGGCATGAGACCTATGCAGAGGACAATGATAAAACTTAGTTAGCAGAGACAAATGTTGAGGAATTTTTCAAAAGGAGAGAAATGATGAGAAGCCAGGATCGTGACTCCGCACCACCTGAGAAGAGGGCCAAGATTAATCCTTGCCAATCCTCTGGACCAACACGGCGCAGAGGCCTCCTATTGTATCTCAGGCTCCTCGCCCTACTACTATGCAAGTCACTCGACATGAGCAGCCCGCATCATCTGCGTCTATAGTCAAGTTTTGTGGCTATTAAAGGAGAAAACACTTGGCTGGGGATTGTCGAGTGCTCACAGGTGCATGTTACCACTACGGTGACCCAGGACACCGAGTTAGAGATTGCCCACGCCGTAAGCCACAATCCCAAACCCAGGGGAGCAAACTCCCAGTTCCACTACCCACACAGAAGGGGTCTTTGTAGGCTTCAAGGCCCCATCAGCCTACACAGTCGCCTTGCCGGGCAAACTAGGGCAAAGCCTTCACCATATCACAAAGGGATGCCCAGGCATCTACGGATGTGGTTCAAGGTACTTAAGATTGCGATAGTTGCATAATATGATATGTGTGTGCTAAATGCGAAAGTGTATAACAACATGATATTTATATGTTACGTATATGAAATGGATTTTGGTCATGCAATTGATTGGAGTGTAGTTATTTCTAATAAATATCTTATTTTGTCGAGCCTAGCTTCATTAAGGGTTTTCTTGACAAGCTTGAGCTGAAACTCGACGAAGTGTGGGAAAAGTATTTCCGCTTAGTTGTCTAACGTGTCCTAATTTTGACGAAGAAATTCTTATAAGGGGGGGAGGATGTAGAACCCCGGTTCTCACTTTCATAGCTTGTGAATAGTGTGTAAATAGTGCTGTGAGCAGTCTGTGAATAGTGCTGTGAATAGTGCTTTTGCACTAGGCTTGTTGGAGCCAAGGTCTTCTATGTGACCTTGGTAATTTATTTATGAAATGAGGGTTTAACTATGACCCTAAGTGTTGAGTAGGTGAGTTTTTTAAAGTGTGGGTGGTATTGTTATAGGTGTTTCGGGATGAAGGAACTAGAGTATCAAATACTCTATGTATCAAAGAAGAGGGATTTCTTCACATACCCCCAAATTTTGGAAGCTCTAGTTTGGTCACCGCTAGCTGGAATCGAGTGATTCTAAAGATACTACAAATATGTTGAAACCCTCTTCAAGTTTCATGTTTATCACTTTTTCAGATTTGGAGTCGAAGTTAGTTCAAACATAGAATTTCCTAGAACTGGTCTGCTGAGAATTTCTGGAAAAGTTTGGACCAGTCCAGTTGTGGACTCATTTTGACCCTTTAAAACTCAGAATTGGGCTTTGTACGAAACCTAAAAGTTGTTCCTCTTTGAATTTACAATCTAATGCAAGTTGAATCGTCAAAATTTGATAAACAAGTCAAAAGTTATGGTCGATTCACCGAGGCAGACAAAACAGGGAAGCATGAGCGGGAGACCACCGGTCGACCCCTCCACTACCGGTCGACCGGTTAGACCAGGGGTCGACCGCTCCAGCACTTTTTTGTATGGGGGTTTATTCCAGAACCTCCCAAACACAACCGGTCACACCTCCGGTCGACCCCTCCATGCTTTTTGGTGCCTAAACCGACCTTGGGAGATCTTTTTGAGGGGTTTAGGGGTCTTTTACCAACCCCTTTGTCTATATAAGGCCCCATTTTTGTGGGTAAGGGTTTACACAACCCTTGGAGAAGGTTTTGAGAGAAAGGAGAGAGAAGTTAGGGTTTGTAAAATGGGTTTTGCTAAAGGTGGTTGTCAAAGCTAAAGTGAAGCTTGTTTAACTTCTAGAAGTGTGATATTCAATTCCTCAGTGCATTCTCAAGCGAATTAGATCAAGAGATTGATCTAGGAAAGGTAGAACAATCTACTAACTACCTAGTTATGATTCAATCATTCTTAGTGATTAGTAAAGCATAGTTTTTGGTAGAAATTGAGGTGTATAGCCTTGTTAGTAAGCCTTGTTACATGATATTTGAGGAAACCAAGGCTTGTAACCTTATATGTATATAAAAAGAAAGCTAGAAGAGAAGGATTTTGATAAGAGAGTGTGAATACACTCTCCTACTTGGATTGTTAAATCTTCCTTATAGTTAGTAAGATTAAAGGCTTGGGTTTTGATGCAAAGAGTGTAGATACACTCTACTAACTATCTTCTATGATTCATTGCTACCTCGTAGGCTTAGATGCATGATTTTGGGTTGTATGTATATACTATTAGTTATATACTATTGACATGAATGAAATTAAATAATAGGTATTGATGTATGTTTTTGAGAAAATTAAGGTATATAGCCTTATATGCATATACTATTCAAGAAATGAAGTGAAATTGGGAATTTTACCATACATGATGATTTCCTTGCTTAACCTATTGATCACGAATGATGTATACAATCACCATGTTTTTATGATAAATTTTGTGTTAAATGTAAGTATCAAAAGGGTTGTTTTACCTGAAAGTAAGTTTAAAATAGTGATTTGACAAAATGGGCTAAGTAACCCATGTATATGCTATGATAACCACATGAGTGAAATTCCATGATTTATTACAATGTTTTCAATACTCTCTACTATGATGCTCATAAGTACTCTACGCATATGACTAAATGTTTAAAAGCTTTCCATGATCTCTATGATGCTCACATGCACGCGATGATGCTCACCAGCACTCTATGCACATGTATGACGTGTATGACCGAGATTTCTCATAAGAATAAGAAAGAAAAAGCTCATAAGACTCGCAAGAATGGTTAATAAGAAAGGGAAAATAAAAGCTCATAAGATGCCCAAGAAAATGCTCAAAAGTTCACAAGAATATGAGAGGATACTGGTATACTATGACGAGGTACGGGTACTTGTATCTATCTCCAAGTAAAATAAAGAATATGAAAGGATCTAGTGTACTATTACTAGGTACGGGCACTAGTATCTATTTCCAAGAATTAAGGAAGGATGTTTTAGTGTATTATGACCAGGTATGGGCACTATCATCTGTTCCATGAAAGCAAGAGAGGATGTTAGTATACTATGACCAGGTATGGGTACTAGCATCTGTCTCCAAATGATTATAAGATAAGTGGAAAGTATGATCTCATAAGGAAATTTCAAGAACTCGTAAGGTACTAAGAAGCTAAGAATCTCATAAGCCATGCTCAAGCTCTTAAGAACTCATAAGGAGATTCATAAGGAACTCACAAGACATATAAGACTCATAAGATATTTGAAATGTGTTTCGTGAATGTATGAACTCTAATATGATTTAAAGGATGCTTTTCGAGTCTATGCAATTGTTATATTGTTTTAAACTTCCGCACTCTGATTATGCATTTATTTTGTTGAACTTTACTCTGTATGGCATGGTAATGTTTTATTACATTGTCTGTTAGTTGTTTGTATATGCTGAGTATTCAATACTCAGCCGAACTGTTATGTCGGTAGGTTCCAAGTTGGACGATCGTGCTCCGAAACCAAGGATATGTCTGCCATAATTCTAGGACTCAATCCTAGAAAAGAAGGAACATGAGGAAGAGGCAAAAGGTCATACCTAACTCAACTAAAACAGTTAGAGACCAAAGGGTCAATCAAACTGCTAAAACCGTTTAGGTGAGAAAGGAAGGCCATAATTCTAGGGTGTGCTTTGTTTGTTATATCTTGTCCTAGTGCTACGCTGTCTGTGTATACTTGTAGTTTTTATTTATTTTTTTTACTATTTTTTTTGGTTTTTTTTTTTTTGTTTTCTTTATTTTAAAAGATTCAAAAACATTGAAAAACTATAAAATCCAAAAAATATTTTTATCATGTTACCATTGTTTGACTTGCATGATCTGCATTCCTTGTATAATGTTTATTTCTATACCTGTCTAGGGTTGAACATGAGTTTATTGCTGATTCATGATATATCACCTTCATAGTCTCTTGGTTAAACTGAAAATTAGACTGGTTTTATCTTGCACAGTTAAAAACTTATTCATGTGTGTATGCTTTACACTTTCACATGCACTCTGACTGATTCTATTGAGAGGTCTATTTTTCAATCTGTAGGTGTTTGACTTATCCCAAAAGTGTGACCTTGGATGACCAATCTAGAGTGACCATATTGTTAGTCATCCCCATTTTGTGTATCTTCCATGAAAAACAGTTGTTGCAATAAAAAAGGCTACCTACTGAGGTAGTGTGAAGTCACTATTGGATGCAAACAATATGTAATGGCTACCTATATGGACAGTAGTTATCTAACTGGATTGCTAGAGTGAAAGCCCCTGTTGTCAATAGCTAGGACTACCTACCTGGATAGTGTGAAAGCCATCATTGCATGAAAAAAAAAATTCAGATAAAGAACCTCAAAAGAAATCTTACAAAGTTTGGAGGTATTTGACCAAAAGTAAAAGAAAAATATTGAGTCAAATAAAATGGATAGAGGAGCACGAAAAAAAAATCAGCATATCTGGATCTAACTAGGTTAGACTTCTAAAATTTGTATCTCCGGAGTCCCCTTAGTGGTTAATGTCATATCCTTGGAAAGGGAAAGAAACCATGATTTACTACCTAGTTAGACCACCACTACACACATTTTACTTCACTTTTGAACTGATCACTAAATGTGACTAATTTAATTGGCTATGCTTTAGCATTCCATGAGATTTAGTTAGACGTGTATCCTCAGTTGGACTAACTAATCATGTTCTTCATTGGATTTGTAATTTTAAATTACTATTGCTTAGAATGCTTTTGTTGCATGCTTGTGTGGCATAAAACACCATTTTAGTATTATTATTGTGTGTTTCCTTATTGGTTGGCATGGGCCTTTCTAGCTTAGGTGCCCTGATTTTGGTGGTGTCCTTGGTCTTAGAGGGAGAAGATCAACTTGAGTTGTTCAGGGAGCATTTGTGCTTTATATTGTTATTTTGTTCCCCGCTCTTTAGTTCTTGCATTGTCTGCATTTGCATGGTTGTATTGTGATTTCCTTGATATTACACGTGTTAAATTGGTACATTCTTTGTGATATTGGCTTCATAACTACCTTTGGCAATTGTGCAAAAAATGCGGAGAATGTTGGGTACTAGTTCCCTAGTTCAATATGTTGGGTACTAGTTCCCTAGTTCAGCATTTCAGTATTTCAGTACATTCTTTGTAATACCTGTGTTTATTTATTTTTATATTCCATACATGTGTCACTGGATGTTTTCTGTATGAGTATCTATCTACAGGTTCAGGGTTGCAGCAGATAGATCTCACTTGACAAGAGCTTCAGTGTCTTCATTTAAGATTATTTGTCAAATGGTGTCATGTAAATGTGTTTGAGTCATGTAATGCTCTAATTCACCGTTCGATGTGTTTGGGTGAGTTTGTGTCAAGTCATTTTCGTTTGGTTTTACAAAAAAATTACCAAAGGGGGAGATTGTAAAGTCCGTGTTTTAGTGTTGGCTTATTCCAGTGTCAAAACAAGTGAGTCTAGTTTATCTTGTGTCATTACCTTCAAGCATCCACAATAAGTGAAGATGAAGATCGAAGAAAATCGGTTGAAGACATTTCGATCATATCCTTCGTTTTACTAATAGGATGGTAAGTGACCTAGATACCATATTACCTTAGGTGGGAATTGACTTAGAATAATCATTCTATGATAACCTTAGGTGAAAATTGACTTAGAATAATCATATAGACCTTAGGTGACTATATATGTAGCCCAAAAAGTGTTAGAGGTTCCTAAAAACCAACGTTCCTTGTAAGTGGCATATCTCTCAAACTGTAACTCCGATTTTGCTCCATAATATATCAAATCAACCATGTCGAAAAGATCTACAACTTTTGTGAAGGAAGTAGGAGCAAATTTAGAGTTTTGAGGACTCGGTCAATCGAAATAGTATTAGCTTGACCTAGACCTCAACACTTTTTGTATGAGACAATTGTCTAGAATGCACCAAAATGTTCGGTTGACCTAAAAGTGCCACTTTGGGTCGACCCAAACCCCTTTGGGTTGACATAATGCATAAAATTCCTTCTAAAATGGTTTTAGTAACTTCTATAACTTGGTTTTGTTTTGTCTATTTAATGAGAACCCTTCTAGTCTGTGAATGGGGACTTTGGGAGAGTATTGAGAGGGTATTAGGCTATATCTAGAGTTCATAGAAACTCTGATTTTATTTTCTCTCCCTCCCTTGATTAGTTTCTCTTCTATCCTAGAGTTTGCTAGCCATTGTTTCATTCTTGCTTGCTTGGACTTTCTCATTGATAGAATCCATCTAGGATTTGATTTTAATCAAACCATCAACCCGTTCTGGAAAGAAAAAATTGGCCGGAGTGTTCTGGAGCCTTTGCAAAGGAGATCAATTCGAGGAGGATCGTGCATGTGATATTTCATCGGTGGAATCCAAACCCGTCATTGATGGAGATCGATCGTGGAAATCATGGTTGTCGAAACACAAGAGAAGAATAGGCTACTGCGGTAGATGGCAAGGCTTGCGAGATCATGAATGCTTATTGAGGCATGTAGGACTAGCCGTTGATCGAGGAATTCGAGTCCTGTTTAGATGAGGTTTAAGCCTGTAAGTATCTTTACTTTGTCTAATTGATCTCTTTTCTGGACTAGGTCCCGTGGTTTTTCCCGGAAGGGTTTTCACGCAAAAGTCTTTTGTGTTGTGGTTTGTATGTCATCTATATTTCCGCACTTTAAGTTCCTCATCCCTTAGTTAATAGCTTAATTTTTAATAGTAAAAAGGGTAGATAGACTTGTAGGGAGACCTTACCATCCCTTTGAATTTGTGTGTTCTCAACTCAAACATTAGATTCGAGGATCACCAGATTTTTTAATTGGTATCAGAGCGGGTTCACTAATTTTTTTTTGTACGATCTTATTCTTATTTTCGGTGAATATGAATTCCATTAGAGAGGGAGGATCCATCTCTTGTCCCCCATTATTTGATGGGTGTAATTATGCCTATTGGAAAGCTTGTATGAGAGCCTTTTTAAAATCTTTGGATGAGAGAGTATGGATCTCTGTTGAACAAGGTTGGGCCCATGCAACAAAGACCATAGATGACCATACCATCCCAAAACCTTCTTCTGAATGGACCAATGTAGATCATGAAAGTTGTAGATGGAATAATAAAGGTCTTAATGCAATCTTCACTGCTGTCACACCCGAAGAATTTTGGCATATTTCTAAATGTGATACTTCGAAGGAGGCATGAGACATTCTTAAACTTACCCATGAAGGGACTACAACAGTCAAGATCTCCAAACTTCAAGTGTTTACATCTATGTTTGAAAAGGTTATAATGGATGATAATAAAACTTTACATAGTTTTTATGTTAATCTGAGTAACATTGTCAATTCTAGTTTAAATCTAGGGGAAAGAATTACCGAGTTCAAAATTTTTAGAAAAATTTTAAGATCTCTACTTGCGAGATTTCGATCGAAGGTTATTGCCATCGAAGAGAGCAAAAATGTTGATGCTCTCAGAATCGAAGAGTTGGTTGGCTCTCTCTAAACCTATGAGTTAAATCTGAACCCCCTAGGAAACCAAATCTATTGCCTTGAAATCCGTCAAGGAATCCATAGATGGTTCAGATAATGACTCTAGGGAAGATGAAGAAGAGTGGGCTTTATTTGCAATGAAATTCAGAAAATTTCTGAAATTTAATAAGAGATTTAATCCGAAAGGACAAAAATCTTTTGAGAAGCCTAAGTCTAAGTACTTTGAAAACAAGAGACATCTTAAATGTGCTGACAGTAAATCTCAAGGTCATCAATGTGATGAATGCTAAGGCTACGGCCATATTGCCTCTGAGTGCTCTAATAAGAAAAGATTTAAGGGCAAGGAAATGGATGGCAGTGAATCTGATTCTGAGGAATCAGATAGTTCTTCTTGTGAGAAGACTAGGGGTTATATGGCCTTCACTACATCTTTATCTGAGATTGAAGAATCTTCTTCAAATGCTGTGAGTGTCCAACACCATAGTGATGATGAGGATGATGAGAGTCAGAATGACTTAGATTCTGAAGGAGACCTCGAGGCAGCCTATGATGAGCTATTTTAGGAATGCCTAACGCTGAAAATGGTTTAATTTTCCATGACCAAAAAGGTCAAATCTATTGAAATGGAAAAAGATGCCTTAAACCAAGTGGCTTCAGGGTTGAAAGCTCGTGTGTCACAGCTTGAGGATGAGAAGGCTTCCCTCCTTGTCAAGACTCAACTTCTTGAATCTGATTTGCATGTTTGTCTTGATGAAAAGACAAGTCTTGAAATCAAGTTGGTTGATCTTGAGCAAAATCAGAGGTGTGGAGAAATGAAGGGAACTCAATCTATCTCTGTAGAGCCCTAGAACTTATTGCACATGTCTTGGAATGTGTGTCAAGGCTTGAGGCCTTTGTAATCTCAATCTTCATGAAATGAGAATTGGAAACCTTTGAGAATTTTATAAGAATGCTATAATTAATTAAATAAATTATTTAATAATGTCTATAAGCCTTGAGAGGGTCCTAGTCATGTTGAGAAGAGGTCAAAAGGGAAGTACGATAAGTCCAAGTACTAGGAATAGGTGAAAAATGGTCTTCGAGTCAAAACCTGCAGACAACCGATCGCTCGGTCACGAGAGCAATCGATCGGTCCAGCACTGATCGCTCGGTCCATATTGGCGATCGATCGGTCCACAACCGATCGATCGGTAGCTATCGATTGGTTAACTAATTTTTATAGGGAAAAATTCTAGAGAGGATGTTTTTGACCAATCGATCGATCATGAACACTGGTCGCTCGGTTGGCAACCAATCGCTCATTTTTGACCACCGATCGATCGGTCTATCGCGTTTTGTAGAATTTCATTAAGGGTTTTTTCTTCAGTTGGGCATTTCACCCTTGCTTAATAAGGCTTGCTCGAGTCTTAAAGGTCTCATTCACCATACTTTGAGTATTTTCAGAGATATTGAGAGAGGAGAAAGGGGATTTCTAAACTAGGTCTTCAACTTGAGAATGAATCAAGGGTTTAAAGATCCTAAATCTCACCTCAAAGCTTGGATTCTTCAAATCCAACTTCAAGCAAGTGAGGGACACGTTCTCCAAGCTAGGGCAGCGACTCCACGGACGTTTTAGAGGGGTTTCCTCACATTTTCAAGGTCGGTACCATAAGCTACCCTCCTATCTCATATCCTCTCTTTTCCTCCCTACTTTCTTATTTTCTCTAAAGTATGAACATAATAGGAGATGGATTATGGTGTGAGAATGGATGTTGGGCGATGGATGCCGTGTGGATGTGTTGTGATGGATGAAATGGGAAGGGTATTGTACCAATAATGAATACACTTGTATGTTATGAACATAAACCCATCTAGAAAAGCATGGTATAGGCTTAAACTAATAATGTACACACCACATGTTTGATGAAATGCCAAGGTGGAGAAAATGAATTGTAAATCAAGAAATGCATGATTTAAAGTGTATGGAAATTCTAGGGTTTATGATAGTGTGATTAATTGCTTTCTCTAAATGACATGAATAATTACTTGTTTAAATTAGTGATATTCTATGTATTGTTGAAATCCCAAATGTCATATTAAATTCTAAGTTAAAGCATGTACATGATTTCACGAGCACGGCATGCATGAACATGGTCTTACCGGTGTTTTCAAGAATAAGGGTTGGTAATTAGAGGTGGGGCATATCTTAGGATATGTTTTGCCTCTTTTTCGACAAGAACAAGTATTGCACATGAGGGAGTTTACACTTCCCTCCCTTCAAGATTGAAAGAGGGGTCTCCCCTCACTCACAAGTGCATCTCATGGAAAGAAGGGTCTCCCTTCCCTCTCAAGTGCATCTCAATGAAAGAGGGGTGTCCCCTCCCTCTCAAGTGCATCTCATAAGTTACATGAACATGTTAAATTTCCAAGCAAGCTGGCATGATCCCACGACATGACACACATTACAAGACAAGCACGACTCGACAAGATCAAGCAAGACAGAACAGGACAAGACATGTTTTAAACACGAAAGGAGTATTTTGAGTCAAGTCAAGCACATGACATTTTCAAGAGATTTCCGACTTCGATATGATACAAGCATGAACTATAAACTGTTTACTTTTCCTGTTATTTATATGAACTGCTTCCTGCTTATTTCTGTCAGTATTATGCTATGACTGTTGGTTAGTATTTGGTACCCGCTGAGTATTCCATGCTCAGCAGTACTTCTCATGTCGGCAGGTGATAGTGGAGGGGCGGCTCCTTTTGACATTTGTGCTCCTGGCCCATGGGTGGAGGAGGAATAAGTTGAGGAACCTGTGGAGGAACCTCTTGTAGAGGGCTACTACTAGGTGGTAGATTATAGGTGATTGTGAGTGAGCTCGAGAGAGATTATATTCATGTATTTTGGCAGGCATGTCCGCACTTTCTTTTGTATTTTCATTTTGTTCAAACTTGGATCATGTATGTACATAGAGGGTTTGTTAGTCTTCCGTTGTGCTATGTTAGTTTATGCTTCAGCAGCTTTGATGTCCTCGATTGTATATGCTCCTGGTATTTTTACAGGATGGTTTATCAAGAAAGTCATGTAAGTCATGATAAGTAGTCCAAGATTCACTTTAACTCTTAGGGTGGGTTTTGGGTCGCGACAGAAGTGGTATCAAAGCTTAGGCTTTAGGTCTTTAGAGTCACTTAGAATCTGGTACCACTGCTTGACAAGAGCATATGTCAGGAAACAAGTTAGGAAGGAAGTGAGTCGGAAGCGAGTTATGTTCCAAGGGTAAGACTAAACTTTAGTCTTAGTCTAAATGGTTGTTTCAACCAAGTACGGGTCTTAGAAATGCTGGAACACTAAATCTATTTTGTATACACTGATGGTCATGATGTAATGTATAATAGTATTATATCAATAATACCACTTGAACTGTTGTGAAATGGAACTGTGATAGATTGTGGTTCCAAGTTTAACTCATGTGGTGCTATTGTTCTCAGGACGTTAGTCATGAGGCGGGGCACACGGGGTCGCGGACCACACACTAGAGCTTCCTCTTCGTCACAGGATAAGGATGAGCAGTCGAACCTCTCTCAGGTCTTAGGCTCTATTTCTGAGACACTCGCCTTACTGGTAGCTTGGCAGACCATACCATCATCTGCGGCACCTACTCCACCACCCGCAGCTCAAGTACATCGTATAGCTGGGGTTGAGGCATTCTGGAGACTGAGACCTCCATCATTCCATGGGAGTGTGGACCCTCATACTACGGAGGCTTGGATCCTCCAGTTGGAGAAGATATTTGCGGTCCTCTCTCTGACAAAGGAAAAGAAGGTGGCATGGGCTGTTTTCATGCTAGAGGGTGAGGCACACCATTGGGGGTTGTCCGCCTTGAGGACTCGAGATTTGACCATGCAAGGTCAACCCTGGACTTGGGACGAGTTCAAAAATACCCTCTATAAGAAGTACTTCCCGATTGGAGCACGAGAAAAGAAAGAGAGAGAATTCATCAACCTTGAGCAAGGTTTGATGTCGGTGGCTCAATATGAGGCCAAGTTCTCAGAGCTATCACGCTTCGTGACTCACATGGTTGCCACTGAGGCAATGAAGGTGAGGAGGTTTGAGCAAGGGCTCAAGGACATCATTATGGAGAAAGTATCGGCTTTCAGGCATGCTACTTATCCGGAAGTAGTGGACAAGGCCTTGTTGATCGAGGCCAATTCAGAGGCCGTATATAAGAAGAGGGATTTGGCGAGAGGCCAATCTAGCAATTCAGCACCTCCAGAGAGGCGGGCTTGGACCGGCCCTTATCAGTACACATGGCCAGCACCACCTCAGTATGCGTGGCTAGCACCACCGATGAGGCCATCCTATGTTCCTCTAATTCCACGGCCATACATGCCTCAGGTGCCACGACCTCAGGCTCTTCCAGCTCCACGACCAGTTGCACCTTAGGTGGCAAGGTACGCTCCACCTTTGACCCCTCTAACCTACACATATGAGGTCTGCACTTTATGCGGTCAAAGGCACTCGGTATGAGATTTTCTGAAGGCATCGGGTGTGTAGCACCCCAGACTTTTTCATCTTTAATGAATACCACCTTCGTAGCTAATTGGCCGTTTTTATAGTCAAATTAATAAATAAGGGAGAAATCGGAAATTCTGAAACGTCAGAAATGTGCGTTTTCGAAAGACGAACCCAACGCAAGTTGAATCGTTGAAATCCGACAAGCGAGTCAAAAGATATGGTCAAAACAGTCCAGACATATAGAGAACCGATCGCTCGGTCCAGTCAGCGATCGATCGGTCCATAACCGATCGATCGGTAGCTATCGCGCGGTCAGAAAGTTTGTATGGGGAAATTTTCCAGAGAGTGAGTTTTTGACCGGTCGATCGGTCATAAACACCGATCGCTCGGTAGGCAACCGATCGATCGGTCATAACCACCGATCGCTCGGTCTTCGTGTTTTTCAGAATTTTCATTAAGGGCTTTATCGTCTTTTGGGGGTTAAACCCTTTCTCCTTAAGGCTTGCCCGAGCCTTTAGGGCTTCATTCACAACACTTAAGGTATTTTGAGAGATAGAGAGAGAGGAGAAGGGGATTTGCAAATAGGGTTTTCCATTGGAGAAGAAATCAAAGGGGTGAAGACCCTAGATCGTCCCCAAGCACGTTTTCTTCAAGATTTCAACTCAATCTCGTGTGGGGTTCCATTCTCCAACCTAGGGCAGCAGCCCAAGCACGTTTTTGAAAGGGATTTCTTCCCCAACTCAAGTCTCCTTCAAGCAAAGGTGTTCTTCTTTCAAGTTGGAGCTTCAATCAAAGTTTCTACAAGGATCAAGCCTTGATTTAAGGTTAGTACACCCTACTAACTTACCCTAGCAATAAATCTAGGTTTTCCTTATGAAATATGATTCTTGTTAGTATGTTTTATTCTTTACAAAATGTGTTATCTATAATAAATATAAACAAGATAAGGAAATGGTAGGGATGCTTGGATGAAGGTTGGATACGGCGATTGGATGCCGAATGTGTGATGTATGATGTGTGATTGGAAAATGGAGGATGGGCATAGTACAAATAATAAACTTACCATTGCGTGATGGAATGGAAAATATGCATTTAAAAGAAGGAGATAAACTACTAAGGAATAATGTATGAAAGTGTTTGACAAAATACCTAAACTATGAATAAATGATCTCAATGAAGAATATGGAAATGGGTTTCATGTGCGCGTTCTTAGAAATGATAAATTGATCAAATGTTATGCAAACTACTTATGTTACCTATGTTCATATCATGATTGTCACTATGGACACGTACACGAGCACGCATGATAGCATGAACCGAGATTTCAAGAGCATGTGCATATAATAAACAACAAGAAAATATTGCATGTCAAGGAGGTTGGTAGCCCAAGGAAGGGTGCTAGCCTCTGGCTCACAAGTGAATTGCAAGAGAGAACATGACAAGGAGGTTGGTAGCCCAAGGAAGGGTGCTAGCCTCTGGCTCACAAGAGAAATGAAACAAGAACATGACAAGGAGGTTGGTAGCCCAAGGAAGGGTGCTAGCCTCTGGCTCACAAGAGAAATGGAACAAGAACATGACAAGGAGGTTGGTAGCCCCAGGAAGGGTGCTAGCCTCTGGCTCACAAGAGAAATGGAACAAGAACATGACAAGGAGGTTGGTAGCCCAAGGAAGGGTGCTAGCCTCTGGCTCACAAGTATACAAGTCAAGAACAAATCAAGACATGAAATACAAGACAAGACATGACACACATACATGATTTGACCGAGACACGAAAAAGGTTTCCGAGACATGAGTTTTACCGAGGTTTTTGCATTCATACACGCATGTCAAGATATGGCTATGTATCTTATGCTTTCACTATTGCTTTAAATTAATATCTTGTATTGCTCACTGTTGTTATGTTTTCGCTATTGTTATGGTTAGCTAGTAGTTTGTACTCGCTGAGTATTCCATGCTCAGCCGTACTTTTATGTCGGCAGGTACTGTGGATGTCCTCGACCCCGAGCCTTGGGTCGAGGAGGAGTATGTAGAGGAGAGGGAGCCACCTATCCCATGGCAGTCTCAGGAGGATGGGGACTTGGATGTGTGGCCATACCTCGACTACTGTTGAGAGGAGAGGATTAGAGAGTTCCTTTTGTATTTTGATAGGTGGGCATGTCCACCTTTACTTTGATTGTATTTGGTATATGTTAACTTGGAATACTATTTGGAGTTATAGAAGAAAAGAAAAGTTGGCTTACGCTTCCGCACTTATGTTTAGTTTCCGCGCTCTGATTTTCATGGAATTATATTATGTTTAGCCTCTTGCATTACAGGATGGTTTGACAGGTACACGTAGTCACCTCTAAAGTATCCCTTAACTCCTAGGGGGTATTTTGGGGCGTGACAGGGTGGATGTTTCCACTGTGGTCGCCAAGGCCACGTGATCAAGGATTGCCCTAGTCGGCAATCGCCAGGCCAGTCTCAGGGTATCAGGCCCCCAGCTCGTCCAGCAGGATCATACCAGGCGTCCTCCCAGCCTACCCGATCTGCACCTCTGCCTCGCCAGGCGAACCAAGGGCGAGTGTTTGCTCTGACAGAGGGAGATGCACTTGCATCAGATGATGTAGTGTAAGGTACACGTTTAAAGTTATTCAATTTTCCAAGATTGTCATGTTATGTCGTATTCCTTATGTACGTATATGGTGTGTTATATATATCTATACATATAATGTTGATGCATGGATTGACTTAGCTAGTTAAAATTTCAAGAACTTTATTAGTCAATGAATGTTTGGCTAGAGTGTTAATCGACACTGGGTCTATTCATTCATTTGTCTCACCGAGTTTTTCCCAAGACTTTTCTATGGAGCCTAGTCAATTGGAACCAGAGCTATTCATTTCGACTCCTCTCAGCAAGATAGTAGTGGCGGATAGCATTTTCAGAAGCAATACAGTTCAAGTTAGAAGCCACAAATTAGTAGCTGATCTTATCGTCCTTAGATTCCAGGACTTCAACATTATCTTGGGAATGGATTGGTTAGCAGTGCATCATGGGCATGTGGCTTGTTTTGAGAAGATGGTACTCTTTAAGCTGGTAGAGGAAAAGCCATTCCATTTTCGAGGGTTGAGAAGTAAAGATATTGCGCGCTTTGCGGCGTTAAGCCTAGCGAATCCCGAGGCAAAGGACTCTTTGACTATCCTGGTCGTAAGTGAATTCTTGGATGTATTTCCAGAGGAGTTTCCAGGGTTACCTCCAAATATGGAGATTGAGTTTGTGATCGAGCTTGCACCAGGCACAACTCCTATCTTCCGGGCTCCGTATAGGATAGCCCCAATTGAACTCAAGGAGTTGAAGACTCAATTGGACGAGATGCAAGACATTGGTTTCATTCGACCAAGTGTCTCACCGTGGGGTGCCCCGGTTTTATTTGTCAAGAAGAAGGATGGCTTGATGCGGATGTGCATCGATCACAGGTAGTTGAACAAGGTCACTATAAAGAATAAGTATCCATTGCCTAGGATTGACGACCTGTTCGATCAGTTAAAGCGAGCAAGATTTTTCTCTAAGATTGATCTTCGGTCGGGTTACCACCAGTTGAAGATGTTCCCAAAACTGCTTTCAGGACTCGGTATAGGCATTACGAGTTCTTGGTGATGCCTTTTGGTCTCACGAATGCGTCGACAGCTTTTATGGTCCTGATGAACCGGGTATTCCGACCATACCTGGATTGATACGTGATAGTGTTCGTCGATGACATCTTGATATATTCCTAGACACGGGAAGATCACACGCGAGACCTTCGCCTTGCTTTGGAAATGCTGAGAGAGCACAAGTTGTATGCCAAGCTAGGCAAGTGTGAATTTTGGTTGGAAGAAGTGGTATCAAAATCGGAGGTCTCATGAATGTTGGAAGAAGTGACATTTCTAGGCCATGTTGTTTCTGCAGAAGGCATCTCGGTGGATCCGAAGAAGATAGAGGTAGTCATGAGTTGGGCGAGGCCCAAGAGTGTAGCACCCTGGATTTTCTACAAGCACTGTTCATGTGCAAGGACTGTTCATGTGAGTGAATTGTGTCGAGGGCACTAGTATTGGAAGGGCCAAAGGCATTTATTAGAAGTTGGGTTTGGTTAATGAGAGTGAGGGTTTCCTCATGGCTTGAGAGTGATGGGAGTCAGTGTATAAATAAAGAAGTGTAAGGTGTTTTGGGAAAACATGCAAGAGTAGAAAAACACTCTAAGTGTCGATTTAAGAGATTTGGTAACGGCCGGGGCCTCCCATGCATTTGGGTTGTACCCAATGGGTTACCTTAGTTGGTTTAAGAACCTAGGGTCAGGAGTTATGAGAATGGAGTAGGGGTTGGCTTCGAGGTGGATGAGTTATGAAAATGCCCTTAGTATGTATGTAGAAACCCGGAACCGAGTTCCCTAGGCTAGGAATAGTGCCATGAATAGTGGGTGGATAGTGCCCTTGTGTGGTGTGTGTAAAGGCTTAAGGCCTCTACATTTTGTTCTTCATAGGATGGTCCAATTTGTTCTAGTTAGTGTGTTGAGTTAAGCGAGGATTTTAGGTGTGTGTTTTGAATCTCAAAAGAGAGTATAAAGATACTCTAAGTGTCTAAAAACAAGGGTATAAAATACCATAAGTGTTTAATTGGGATGTAGGTGAATAGTGCTAGTGCATAAAGCGTACAGAGGCCAGAGCCTCTCATGCATGTCGGTGTGAATTTAATGATCATTGAGGTGGGTTAAAAACCTATGGAGAATGATTTATGAGATGTGAGTAGGGTGTTGGACCCAAGGGAAAAGAGTATGAAAGCACTTAAAGTGTTCTAGGTGTTGAACAGGTATGTTTCGACATTTACCTCAACTTTAAAGACCTCTACTTTAGTCATCGTTTCTCGGAATTGAGTGAGTATTGAATTATTGGAAATGTATTAGAACCCTCTTCGAGGTTCATGTTTACCATTTTTCCAGATTTTGAGTCGGGGTTAAGTCAAACGTCCGATTTCCAAAATTGGATCTGCTGCAATATGGGTTGACAAAACCTATTTGCAGATCAGTCAGCTTTTGAGCCATTTTTGGAAAACTAAAACTCAAAATTAGGAGTTGTATGACACATGAAAATTGTTCATCTTCGAAAGATGAATCGAACGCAAGTTGAATTGTCAAATTCAGATCACCGAGTTAAAAGTTATAGCCAAAATACCGAAGGTGGTTTTTGCAGACAAACTCGCTCGAGCGAGATCCAAACCTGCTTGAGCGAGATTAACCAAAATGTTGTTTTTGAGTACCGGGAGCAACCCGCTCGAGCGAGATTGAAGCCCGCTCGAGCGAGATCGCCCAGAAATGTTTTTTTAAGGGTTTTTCACAACCCAAACTTTATATATACCCACTTTTCGGGGTTCTAAGGCTTCTAACACTTAAAAATGGACTTTTGGAGAGGAAAAGAAGGAAACCTAGGTTTCCAAAGAGGGATTTTGTGGGAGACCAAGGAGGAGCTCAAAATCCTCCCTTCTCTAAGCTTCTAAAAGCTTGAATCTTCTTCCTAGAGTGTGGATCTCCATCTCCAAGCCCAAGCTCGTGTTAGATCATCCTCAAACCCTTGGATTCTTCAAATTCAAGGCAAGGCAAGGCAAGGAAAGAGCACCTCCTCCAAGCACGAATAACAACTTCTATGACCATTTTCATGGGATTCTCTCCTATTTGAAGGTCGGTACCTTTTGCTACCCTTCTAGTTCATATTTTTCTCCTTTTTCTTCATTTCTATGATTTTTTTCCCACTATTTAAATATGTTAATGCTATGGGATGAATGAATGGAGGATGTTCGGCGATGGATGCCATGTGTTCATTGTGATGAATGAAATGGGAAGGGTATTGTACTAATAACAAACATACATATGTGTTGTCAGCATTAACCCACCTAGTAATGCAAGATTTAGTATTAATCATAATGAACATACCAAGTGTTTGATGGAATGCCAAAATGTAGAAAATGCTAATGATTCTTAGAAAATACATGTGTGAATTTCTTTACTTCATAGAATGGTATGTTGTTAGATTAATTGCTTATTTATTTGATTTAATTGTTGATCAAATGCAAAGGTTCTTATATCCCATTGTCATCCTAAATTGTACACTGAACCACGAGCATGGCATGTAGTCCAAGAGTAGGGTTTCAAGCATTAAACACCATGTTTTGTTTTCAAGGTTTTATTCCGATTTACGAACACCGTGACAAGGCCAAACGAAAGGGTCGGTAAATAGAGGTAAGGCATATCTTAAGATATGTTTTGCCTCGCTTTTTGACACGAACAAGAACGCCCCAAGCATGCATGCTACATTCAATGCATTTCGTTAAAGAGGGGTCTCCCCTCCCTCACAAGTAGCATGAACATGTTTATTTTCCTAGCAAGCATGATACATGACATGACACGCATGACAAGCATGACACGTGCATTGCATAAGAAGGGGTTTCACACCACCTTCCCTCACAAGTTGCATAAGAGGGGTCTCCCCTCCCTCACAAGTGCATTTCATTCCAAGCAAGCATGACACGCATGACACGACATGACAAGTATGACAAAACACAGACAAGACAAGTTTTCAAGTACGAAACAAGTATTTCAGTCAAGTCAAATGCACGAGGTTTCAAAGGGTTTTATCTGTGTTTATGTGATGCAAGCATGAATATAAACTGCTTTACTTTCCAGTCATTAGATGAATTGCTTCCTGCTTGTATATATTGCTATTGTTATGCTATGACTGTTTGTTAGTATTAGGTACACGCTAAGTATTCCATACTCAGCCGTATGTTTATGTCAGCAGGTAATGAGGGAGCTACCATTCCATTCGACATTTGTGCTCTTAGCCCCTGGGTAGAAGAGGAGTTCGTTAAGGAACCTATGGAGGAACCTCCGGTAGAGGGCTACTATTAGGTGGTGGTAGATTCTGGGTGAGTGAGCTGTGGGAGAGTTTGAGAGAGTATATTCATGTATTTTGGCAGGCCTGTCCACAGTTTCTTTGGTAAATTTCATTTTGTTCAAACTTGGGTCATGTATATGTATATATACTTAGAGGTTCGGTTAGTCTTCCACTGTGTTTTGTAGTTTATGTTTCCACTATTATGTCCTCTTTGTATATGCTCAGTGTATTTTGCAGGATGGTTTGCCAAGCATGTCATGTAGGTCATGACAAGTCTTCCAAGATTCACTCTAACTCATAGGGTGGGTTTTGGGTCGTTACAGAAGTGGTATCAGAGCTTAGGCTTTAGGTCTTTAGGGTCACATAGAATCTAGTAGCACAGCTTGACAAGGGCATATGTCAGGAAGTGAGTTCGGAATGAAGTAAGTCGGAAGAGAGTCCTGTTCCAAGTGAAAGACTAAACTTTAGTCTTAAATCAAAAGTGGTTGCTTCAACCAAGTACGGGTCTTAGGGACGCTAGAACACCAAAGTATAGTATTATAAATACTCTGATGACTTGACATGATGAATATGATGGTACTATACTATTACATGTGGTATTGTCATATGGTATTACATGCTATATGGTGTGCGTACTATGTACTTATACTATTATGTGTGGTAATGTTATGTGGTACTATATACTATATGGTGTGCATAATATATGTTACGTACTAGGTGAAGACCAATGCTTTATGAATGAATTTCCAGTTAGACTCAGGAGTTGAGTGATACTAAGGCTAGAGTCCAGCCTAGGTGTTAGTTGACAAGAGGGTGGTAGTGTCGCGCCCCAAAACCCACCCTAGGAGTTAGAGTGAACTTTGGACGACTAATCATGACTTACTTGACAACCAACCTGCAAAACCCACAAAACATATACCATAGAGGACAATATAGCGGAAACATAACTATAAAACACAGCGGAAGTCTAACCAAACCTCTATGAATATACATACGCAAATCCAAGTTATACAAAAAGTAACCAAAAGAAAGTGTGGACAAACCCGCCAAAATACATGAATGTATATCTCTCATCTCACCCACAGCTATTCACTCAGAATCCACAACCACCTAATGGTAACCCTCTACGGGAGGTTCCTCCAAAGGCTCCTCGACGTACTCCTCCTCCACCCAAGGGCTCGGAGCACAGATATCAAATGGAGCAGCTGCTCCGCCATCGCCTGCCGACATAAGAAGTACGGCTGAGCATGGAATACTCAGCGGGTACTAAGCACTAACCAACAGTCATAGCATACAGATAGCATACATAAAGCAGGAATAATTCTTATAAGTTAGAAGGAAACAATTCATGTCATACAAGGAAGTAAAAGCAATTTATAATCATGCTTGTATTTCGTAGAAAGCCGTTAAAACCCTTGAAAACCTTGTGCACTTGACTTGATTGAAAATACCATTTCCGTGCTTGAAACTTGTCATGTTGTCTTATCTTATCATATCATGCGTGTCATGCCATGTCATGCTTGCTTGGAAAGTAAACTACTTGTGAGGGAAGGGAGACCCTTCTTCCTAAATGCCCATGCTTGTCATGTCATGTATCATGCTTGCTTGTTCGGAAAAGTAATCTACTTGTGAGGGAAGGGAGACCCTTCTTCCTAAAATGCTCATGCTTGTCATGCCGTGTCATGTCATGCTTGTATCATGCTTGGAAGAGTAAACTACTTGTGAGGGAAGGGAGACCCTTCTTTCTAAATGCTCATGTCATGTCCTTTCACTTGTCAGATGTCCTTGTGAGATGTACTTGCGAGGGAAGGGAAACCCTTCTTATGATATGTATGTACTTGCGAGGGAAGGGAGACCCTTCTTATGATAATGCATGATTGACTTGTCCTTGCCAAAAACGAGGTAAAACATATCGTAGGATATGCCCCACCTCTAAATCCCATTCTTGAAAAACGTCGGTAATCCATGTCATGCATGCGTGCTCGTGAGATCGTGTGCATACTTGCATTTGGAATTAAATATTACAATTTGGGTAATTTACAAAGCATAGCATATCACGATTTGAACAAGTAATAAATCGCACATTTTGAGAAATGTAAGAAACACACTATCATATGCCCTAACAATTTCATGAATAATTAAACATGTATTCCCTTAATTTATCACTCATTTTATTCACCTTGGCATCTCATCAAACATAGTGTGTTCATTATTTATTAACCCTACAACATGCCTTTCTAGGTGGGTTTTACTCACATCACATATGTATGTTTATTATGGGTACAATGCCCTCCCCGTTCATCCATCACATAAATACACACGGCATCCAATCGCCCACATTCATCTCCGTTCATCATTCACCATTCACCATTCACAACCCATCTCATAA
The DNA here is from genome assembly GCA_015143295.1 of Tetracentron sinense. Taxonomy (NCBI): domain Eukaryota; kingdom Viridiplantae; phylum Streptophyta; class Magnoliopsida; order Trochodendrales; family Trochodendraceae; genus Tetracentron; species Tetracentron sinense. The sequence goes on along the minus strand of CM026559.1, from coordinate 19,104,227 downwards.
TACATGGATGTATAAAGGAACACAAAGAAAATAAAGGAAAAGAAGAACTATAACTAGGAGGGTAGCAAGAAGTACCGACCTTGAACAATGAGGAAGAAATCCCCTTTCCAAAACGACCGTGAGTTGCTGCCCTAGCTTGAGGAGAGTGCCCCACACGAGCTTGAGTCGAGATCTTGAAGAAAATAGACTTGAGGTGAGTGTGGGTTCACAACCCTTTGATTTCTCCTCTAAAATCAAACCCTAGGTTAGGGATCGCCTTCTTCGCCTCTCCTTAGCTCTCAATCCTCTAAGTATTGTAAATAAGCCCTAAAGGCTCGGGCAAGACTCTTAAGGTAAGAGTAAACCGCCCAAAAGACTAAAACACCCTTACTAAATTTTCTGCAAAAACACGAGTACCGAGCGATCGGTGTTAATGACCGATCGATCGGTTGTCTACCGATCGATCGGTTTCATAACCGAGCGATCGGTTAAAATTTCACTCTCTGGAAAATTTCCCCATACAAAAATCTTGACCAGTCGATAGCTACCGATCGATCGCTCTATGGACCGAGCGATCGGTTCCCTGCAGGTCCAGACTGTTTTGGCCATATCTTTTGACTCGCTCGTCGGATTTTGACGATTCGACTTGCGTTGGGTTCGTACTTCAAAAAGGAACATTTCTGACGTTTCGAAATTTCCAATTTCTTCCTTATTTATTAATTATACCACTTTAAAGGAAAAATGGAAACGAAAGTGTCATGCATTAAATGTGAAAAGGTCCGGGGCTCTACATCCTCCCCCCCTTACAGAAATTTCGTCCTCGAAATTTAGACGCTACATGTATTACAAACCAAAAAGAAAATTACAAGTCATATACAAACTTATACAAAAACTCATTCAATTAATTCTGGGTACTTCGCTTTGACTTCGGCTTCACGCTCCCATGTAGCTTCTTCCCGAGCATGGTGTTGCCATTGCACTAGAACCAAAGGAATAGTTTTGTTGCGAAGCACTTGATCTCTCCGATCCAATATGTGAATCGGCTTCTCAATCAACGTGAGATCTTCTCGAATTTCCAACGGTTCCAATTCTAGTACATGCGAAGGGTCCGCAATGTACTTCCGAAGCATAGACACATGGAAAACGTTGTGAACTGCGGCCATATGAGGTGGGAGAGCTACCCTGTAAGCAACCTCACTAACTCGTGTGATAATCTCAAAAGGCCCTACATACCGAGGACTGAGCTTGCCTCGCTTTCCAAATCTCATGATCCCTTTACTAAGAGATACTTTCACAAAAACTTGATCCCCTACTTGAAATTCCAAGTCCCTACGGCGCGTGTCCGCATAACTTTTCTGGCGATCGTGAGCGGCTTTCAATCGATCCCGAATGATCTTAACTGTGTTTGCAGTTTGCTCAATCAACTCCGGACCAAGTACTTTCCTTTCTCCTACCTCATCCCAATATAGAGGAGACCTACAACTTCGCCCATACAAGGCCTCAAATGGTGCCATTTGGATACTCGCCTGATAGCTGTTATTATAGGCGAATTCAACCAAAGGCAAGTGCTCTTCCCATCTGCCTCTGAAATCCAACATGCAAGCCCGAAGCATGTCTTCAATGACTTGGTTCACTCTCTCGGTTTGTCCATCCGTCTGTGGATGAAAAGCGGTGCTGAAATCAAGTCGGGAACCCATAGCCTCCTGGAAGCTTTTCCAGAATCGCGATGTGAATCTTGGATCCCGATCTGACACAATACTAACGGGCACTCCGTGCAACCTCACCACTTCCTTGATGTACAAAGCGGCTAACTGACTAGCGTTGAAAGTAGTTCGGTAAGGCAAGAAGTGAGCGGACTTCGTCAAACGATCCACTACTACCCATATCGCATCTGAGCCCCTTGCCGTCTTTAGCAAGCCAACTATGAAATCCATAGATATGTTCTCCCATTTCCACTCGGGAATCGGAAGGGACTGTAATAGACCTGCCGGCCGCATGTGCTCTGCCTTCACCTGTTGGCACACTAAGCATCGTGCTACATACTCCGCAACATCCCTCTTCATATTCCGCCACCAAAAGTGACTCTTGAGGTTCCGGTACATCTTTGCACCCCCAGGATGCACTGTGTACTTCGAACGATGTGCTTCATCCATGATCTCTCGTCGAAGATCTGCATTGGCCGGAACACACAGCCTTCCTTTGAACGTTATAGCACCTCGGCTAGTGAGAGAAAAGTCTTCACTGCCCTTGGCAACTTCCTTGTCCCGAAAAGCCAACAATTCCGCATCCATGGCTTGATATTCTTGGATCAAATCTATAATGTACGGCCGAACCGTAACATTTGCCAAGATAGGACTACGGACAGAGTCATTCACACTGATGTCTAGATTTGCCAAATCTTCAAGTAGCTTCCATTCTTGAACCAACATGTGTGCTAACAACCCCTGAGGTCTTCTACTCAAAGCATCAGCCACTACATTTGCTTTACCCGGGTGGTATTGAATGGTACAATCATAGTCCTTCAAAAATTCCATCCAACGCCGTTGCCTTAGATTCAGCTCCTTTTGGGAAAAGAGATACTTGAGACTCTTGTGATCGGTAAACACATAGAACTCCACCCCATAAAGGTAATGACGCCAAATCTTAAGTGCAAACACGTCCGCCGCAAGCTCCAAGTCGTGCGTGGGATAATTCTTCTCATGCTCCTTCAATTGCCTTGATGCATAGGCAATGACCTTCTTGTGTTGCATAAGCACACATCCAAGTCCAACGTGTGAGGCATCACTGTACACCTCATACCCAAGAGGTCCGGATGGCACTGTAAGGACAGGAGCTATAGTAAGCCTCTTCTTCAGTTCCGTGAAACTGATCTCACACTTGTCGCCCCAAAAAAACTTCGCATTCTTCCTTGTCAGGTGAGTAAGCGGTGCTGCAAGGCTAGAGAAGCCCTCTACGAATCTCCTGTAGTAGCCTACCAGCCCAAGAAAGCTGCGTATCTCAGTAACACTCTTGGGCCTCGACCAACTCATAACAGCTTCTATCTTCTTCAGATCAACGGAGATGCCTTCCGCGGAAACAACGTGGCCTAGGAATGCTACCTTTTCCAACCAAAACTCACACTTGCTAATTTTGGGGTATAGCTTGTGCTCTCTTAACATTTCCAATGCAAGGCGAAGGTCGCGCACGTGATCTTCCCATGTCTGGGAATAGACCAAAATGTCATCAACAAATACAATCACGCACCGATCTAGGTATGGTCGGAACACCCGGTTCATCAAATCCATAAAGGCTGCCGGCGCGTTCGTGAGACCAAAAGGCATCACCAAGAACTCATAGTGCCCATATCGAGTCCTGAAAGCAGTTTTGGGAACATCTTCCACCTTAATCTTTAACTGGTGATAACCCGATCGAAGATCTATCTTCGAGAAAAATCTCGCTCCCTTCAACTGATCGAACAAGTCGTCAATCCTAGGCAAGGGATACCTATTCTTTATAGTGACCTTGTTCAATTGCCGGTAATCGACGCACATCCGCATCGAACCATCTTTCTTCTTAACGAACAACACCGGGGCACCCCACGGTGAGACACTTGGTCGAATGAAACCAAGGCCTTGTAATTCCTCCAACTGAGTCTTTAACTCCTTGAGTTCAATCGGAGCCATTCTATATGGAGCCCTGGTGCAATCTCAATCACAAACTCAATCTCCCTGTCTAGAGGCAATCCTGGTAACTCCTCTGGAAATACATCCAGGAATTCACTCACAACCGGAATAGTCGATGAGTCCTTTGCCTCGGGGTTAGCTAAGCTCAACGCGGCAAAACGAGCAATATCTCTACCTTTCAACCCCCGAAAGTGAAATGGTTTTCTTTCTACCGGCTTGAAGAGTACCATCTTCTCAAAGCAAGCTACATGCCCATGATGGGCTGCTAACCAATCCATTCCCAATATAACATCAAAGTCTTGGAATCCAAGGACGATGAGATCAACCGCCAACTCGTGGCTTCCAACTTGGACCACACTATTTCTATATACTTTATCTGCCAATACTGTTTTGCCGAGGGGAGTTGAAATGGCTAACTCCGGTTCTAGCTGACTTGGCTCTACAGTAAAGCCTTCTGAAAAACTCGGCGAGACAAATGAATGAGTAGACCCGGTATCAATCAACACTCGAGCCAAATACTCATTGACTAGTAGGGTTCCTGAAATTTTAACTAGCGGAGTTAATCCATGCATCAACAGTGTATACATGTAGGTATATATACATACATAACATGCCAAGTATGTACACAATCAATGAATACTTAACAGTTTAATTTACGGATAATTAAATAAGCTACAATTGCGTACCTTGCACTACATCGTCAGATGCAAGTGCAACACCCTCTGTCAAGGCAAAAACTCGACCCTGGTTTGCCTGGCGAGACTGAGGTGTAGACCAGGTAGTCTGAGATGACGCCTGATATGATCCTACTGGGCGTGCTGGTGACCTAATCCCCTGAGAATGGCCTGGTAGATGCCGGGTAGGGCAATCCCTGATCATGTGGCCCTGGCGACCGCAATGATAACATCCACCAGATGCTCTTCGGTAATCTCCTACCGGATGCCTTTTGCCGCATGAAGTGTAGACCTCATATGTGTAGGCCGGAGGGGCCGAAGGTGGTGTATACCTCGCTGCCTGAGGTGTAACTGGCCGAGGGGCCGGAAGAGCCTGAGGTCGAGGTGCCTGTGGCACATACTGCCGTGGGGCTGGAGGCGCATAAGTCGGCCTCATCTGTGGTGCTGGCCATGTATACTGATAAGGGCCGGTACGAGCCCGCCTCTTTGGAGGTGCTGAGCTACTGGCTTGGCCTCTTGCCAACTCTCTCTTCTTAGACACCGCTTCAGAATTGGCCTCGACCAATAAGGCCTTGTCTACCACTTCAGGGTAGGTAGCATGCCTGAAAACGGAAACCTTCTCCATAATAACATCCTTGAGCCCTTGATCAAATCTTCTCACCTTCATTGCCTCAGTGGCAATCATATGTGTCGCGAAGCGTGATAGCTCCGAGAACTTGGCCTCATAAGCGGCCACAGACATCGAACCTTGCTCAAGGTTGATGAATTCTCTCTCTTTCTTTTCCCGTGCACCGATAGGAAAATACTTCTTGTAAAAAGTATCTTTGAAATCTTCCCAAGTCCAAGGTTGACCCTGTATGGTCAAATCTCGCGTCCTCAATGCGGACAACCACCAATGGTGGGCTTCGCCCTCTAGCATAAAAACTGCCCATGCCACTTTCTCTTCCTCTGTAGGAGTGAGCACCACAAATATCTTCTCAACCTGGAGGATCCAAGCCTCCGCAGTAAGAGGGTCCACACTCCCGTGGAAGGATGGAGGCCTCAATCTCCTGAATGCCTCAACTCCTGCGGTACGATGTACTGGAGCTGCAGGCGGTGGAGTAGGTGCCGCCGATGATGGTATAGCCTACCGAGCCGCCAGTATGGCGAGTGTCTCAGCAATAGAGCCTAAGACCTGAGAGAGGTCCGGCTGCTCATCCTCATCCCGTGAAGAAGAGGAAGTCTGGTATGTGGTCCACGACCCCGTGTGCCCCGCCTCATGACTAAAGTCCTGAGAACAATACCACCACATGAGTCTCACTTGAAACCACAGTTTATTTCAATGTCATTTCACAATCATTCAATTTGTATTAGTTGTATAATACTAATATACATCACATCAAGTCATCAGAGTATTCATCACATTATACTTATACTTTAGCGTTCTAGCGTACCTAGGACTGTACTTGGTTAAAGCAACCATTTTAGACTAAGACTAAAGTTTAGTCTTACACTTGGATCAAGACTCTCTTCCGACTTACTTCCTTCCTAACTTGTTTCCTAACATGTGCTCTTGGCAAGCCATGGTATAAGATTCTAAGTGACCCTAGAGACCTAAAGCCTAAGCTCTGATACCACTTCTGTCGCGCCCCAAAACCCACCCTAGGAGTTAGAGTGAACTTTGGACGACTAATCATGACTTACTTGACAACCAACCTGCAAAACCCACAAAGCATATACCATAGAGGACAATATAGCGGAAACATAACTGTAAAACACAGCGGAAGTCTAACCAAACCTCTATGAATATACATACGCAAATCCAAGTTATACAAAAAGTAACCAAAAGAAAGTGCGGACAAACCCGCCAAAATACATGAATGTATATCTCTCATCTCACCCACAGCTATTCACTCAGAATCCACAACCACCTAATGGTAACCCTCTACGGGAGGTTCCTCCAAAGGCTCCTCGACGTACTCCTCCTCCACCCAAGGGCTCGGAGCACAGATATCAAATGGAGCAGCTGCTCCGCCATCGCCTGCCGACATAAGAAGTACGGCTGAGCATGGAATACTCAGCGGGTACTAAGCACTAACCAACAGTCATAGCATACAGATAGCATACATAAAGCAGGAATAATTCTTATAAGTTAGAAGGAAACAATTCATGTCATACAAGGAAGTAAAAGCAATTTATAATCATGCTTGTATTTCGTAGAAAGCCGTTAAAACCCTTGAAAACCTTGTGCACTTGACTTGATTGAAAATACCATTTCCGTGCTTGAAACTTGTCATGTTGTCTTATCTTATCTTATCATGCGTGTCATGCCATGTCATGCTTGCTTGGAAAGTAAACTACTTGTGAGGGAAGGGAGACCCTTCTTCCTAAATGCCCATGCTTGTCATGTCATGTATCATGCTTGTGTAGAGCCCCGGACCTTTTCACATTTATGCATGACCCTTCGTAGCCATTTTTCCTTTAAAGTAATGCAATTAATAAATAAGGAAGAAATTGGAAATTCCGAAACGTCAGAAATGTTCGTTTTCGAAGTACGAACCCAACGCAAGTTGAATCGTCAAAATCGGACGAACGAGTCAAAAGTTATGGCCAAAACAGTTTGGACCTGCAGACCACCGATCGCTCGGTCCATGGAGCGATCGATCGGTCCAAAACCGATCGCTCGGAGGCTATCGACTGGTCAAGATTTATGTATGGAGAAATTTTCCAGAGAGTGAAATTTTAACCGATCGCTCGGTTATGAAACCGATCGATCGGTAGGCAACCGATCGATCGGTCATTAACACCGATCGCTCGGTGCACGCGTTTTTGCAGAATTTTCACTAGGGGCATTTTCGGCATAAGGGTGTTATACCTTTTCTTATATAGGATTGCCCGAGCCTTTAGGGCTCATTCTAAACACTTAGAAGAATTGGGAGATTAGAAGAGAGGAGAAAGGGTTCCTAAACCTAGGGTTTCCATTTTGAAGAGAAATCAAAGGGGTTTGAGACCCTAGATCATCCTCAAGCACGTGTTCCTTCAAGATCTCGGCTCAAGCTCGTGTGGAGCTCGTGTTCCAAGCTAGGGCAGCAACTCACGGTCGTTTTGGAAAGGGGGATTTCTTCCCCACTTGATCAAGGTCGGTGCTTTTTACTACCCTCCTAGTTATAGCCTCTCCTTTCCTTATTTGTTCTTGTTTTCCTTCATATATATATATATATATATATATTATGAGATGGGTGGTATGTATGGTAAATGGAGATGGATGTTGGCGAATGGATGCCGTGTGGATGATGTAATGAATGAATGGGGAGGGGCATTGTACTAATAATAAACATACAAGTGTGATGTGAGTACAACCCACCTAGAAAAGCATGTTGTAGGGTTAATAAATAATGAACACACCATGTTTGATGAAATGCCAAGATGAATGAAATGAATAAGAAATTAAGAAAATTCATGTTTAAGGTTTATGGAAATTTGCTAGGGTTATGATAGTGTGCCTTCTTATTTTCCCTAAATTACACAAATATTGAATTGCTCAATTGATTGATGTCTATGAATTGTTATGTATTGTTAACTCTCCAAATGTCACATTTAAATTTAAATGCAAGTATGTACACGCTTCCACGAGCACGCGTGCATGACATGATTTACCGAGGTTTTCAAGAATGAGATTTAGAGGTGGGGCATATCCTACGATATGTTTTACCTCGCTTTTGGCAAGGACAAGTCAATCATGCATTATCATAAAAAGGGTCTCCCTTCCCTCGCAAGTACATACATATCATAAGAAGGGTTTCCCTTCCCTCGCAAGTACATCTCACAAGGACATCTCACAAGTGAAAGGACATGACATGAGCATATAGAAAGAAGGGTCTCCCTTCCCTCACAAGTAGTTTACTCTTCCAAGCATGATGCAAGCATGACAAGACATGGCACGACAAGCATAAGCATTCTAGGAAGAAGGGTCTCCCTTCCCTCACAAGTAGTTTACTTTTCCAAGCAAGCATGACAAGACATGGCATGACATGCATGATACGATAAGATAAGACAAACATGACAAGTTTTCAAGCAAGGAAATGGTATTTTCAGTCAAGTCAAGTGCACGGTGTTTTCAAGGGTTTTATCGGCTTTTATGAATTCAAGCATGATTATATACTCCTTTACTTTATTGTCATGATATGAATTATTTCTGCTTTATATGCTCGAATTGTTTCCTGCTTTATATATGTGAAATGCTTCCTGCTTCCTATACTGCTATGGTTTTGCTATGACTATTGGTTAGTATTTAGTACCCGCTGAGTATTCCATGCTCAGCCGTACTTCTTATGTCGGCAGGTTCTGAGGGAGCTGCTGCTCCATTTGATGTCTGTGCTCCTAGCCCTTGGGTGGAGGAGGAGTACGTCGAGGAACCTTTGGAGGAACCTCCCGTAGAGGGTTATCAGTAGGTGGTGTTAGATTCTAAGTGGTTTAGCTGTGGGTGAGCATGAGTGATTATATCCATGTATTTTGGCGGGCATGTCCGCACTTTCTTTGTTTGGTTTTCTTTGTATTAAACTTGGACCATGTGTATATATACTTAGAGGTTTGTTAGACTTCCGTTGTATTTTATAGTTATGCTTCCGCTGTTATCCTCTATTGTATATGTTCTGTGAGTTTTGCAGGTTGGTTCGTCAAGCAAGTCATGTAAGTAATGATTAAGTCGTCCAAGATTCACTCTAACTCCTAGGGTGGGTTTTGGGTCGCGACAGCTTGCTTGTTCGGAAAAGTAATCTACTTGTGAGGGAAGGGAGACCCTTCTTCCTAAAATGCTCATGCTTGTCATGCCGTGTCATGTCATGCTTGTATCATGCTTGGAAGAGTAAACTACTTGTGAGGGAAGGGAGACCCTTCTTTCTAAATGCTCATGTCATGTCCTTTCACTTGTGAGATGTCCTTGTGAGATGTACTTGCGAGGGAAGGGAAACCCTTCTTATGATATGTATGTACTTGCGAGGGAAGGGAGACCCTTCTTATGATAATGCATGATTGACTTGTCCTTGCCAAAAACGAGGTAAAACATATCGTAGGATATGCCCTACCTCTAAATCCCATTCTTGAAAAACGTCGGTAATCCATGTCATGCATGCGTGCTCGTGAGATCGTGTGCATACTTGCATTTGGAATTAAATATTACAATTTGGGTAATTTACAAAGCATAGCATATCACGATTTGAACAAGTAATAAATCGCACATTTTGAGAAATGTAAGAAACACACTATCATATGCCCTAACAATTTCATGAATAATTAAACATGTATTCCCTTAATTTATCACTCATTTTATTCACCTTGGCATCTCATCAAACATAGTGTGTTCATTATTTATTAACCCTACAACATGCCTTTCTAGGTGGGTTTTACTCACATCACATATGTATGTTTATTATGGGTACAATGCCCTCCCCGTTCATCCATCACATAAATACACACGGCATCCAATCGCCCACATTCATCTCCGTTCATCATTCACCATTCACCATTCACAACCCATCTCATAATACATGGATGTATAAAGGAACACAAAGAAAATAAAGGAAAAGAAGAACTATAACTAGGAGGGTAGCAAGAAGTACCGACCTTGAACAATGAGGAAGAAATCCCCTTTCCAAAACGACAGTGAGTTGCTGCCCTAGCTTGAGGAGAGTGCCCCACACGAGCTTGAGTCGAGATCTTGAAGAAAATAGACTTGAGGTGAGTGTGGGTTCACAACCCTTTGATTTCTCCTCTAAAATCAAACCCTAGGTTAGGGATCGCCTTCTTCTCCTCTCCTTAGCTCTCAATCCTCTAAGTATTGTAAATAAGCCCTAAAGGCTCGGGCAAGACTCTTAAGGTTAGAGTAAACCGCCCAAAAGACTAAAACACCCTTACTAAATTTTCTGCAAAAACACGAGTACCGAGCGATCGGTGTTAATGACCGATCGATCGGTTGTCTACCGATCGATCGGTTTCATAACAGAGCGATCGGTTAAAATTTCACTCTCTGGAAAATTTCCCCATACAAAAATCTTGACCAGTCGATAGCTACCGATCGATCGCTCTATGGACCGAGCGATCGGTTGCCTGCAGGTCCAGACTGTTTTGGCCATATCTTTTGACTCGCTCGTCGGATTTTGACGATTCGACTTGCGTTGGGTTCGTACTTCGAAAAGGAACATTTCTTACGTTTCAAAATTTCCAATTTCTTCCTTATTTATTAATTATACCTCTTTAAAGGCAAAATGGAAACGAAAGTGTCATGCATTAAATGTGAAAAGGTCCGGGGCACTACAGGTAGGTCCTTTGTCATACCATGTACTATGGGGTCTTAGTAGTGAGTAGCCTTCCAAGTGAGACAGTAGGATTCTCCTTCGTCTTACAAGTTGAGAAAAAATTAGAATTTTTTGAAAATAGGGACATAAGTTTTGATATATAATATTATGCGTATCCGGTGTAATTTGACATGTTAAACTATACTTAATGCGTCTTACATCACAAATAAACATAAGTCGCACGTCACGATATGACGATAAGTCCATGTAACCCCACGACTAGTGGAAACAGATGTAGATATCAATATAATTTTAAAATCAAAGAACAAATGTAATTTTAAAAAGCTCAGGGATGCTTGATGCACGCTTCTAGATACAGATGCGCATTTTTGCAGCACGTTCTAGACCCAGTGCTCAGTCCCAAATGATAATAATTTTGGATAAGCACACGGACGTCTGATGCACATTTCTAGATGCACGTCTGCTGCACGTCCTAGACTCAATGCTCGGTCCTAGTCTAGACTCAGATGCGCGGTCATTCTGCAGCACGTTCTAGACCGGATGCCCAGTCCAAAATAATAAAGAAATTACAGACTCCAAAGGGTAGCATGCACTTCATGCATAGCATAAGCATCATGCATCGCATGAGCCTCATACATATCATTCACATCATACAATTTCATACAAGTCACGCATTTCATACATGGCATGAACATCTCTCCCACATATCATAAACATCATATGCATATCCTGCATACATCATGTAGATCTTAGAAGCATCATACATGTCACAAGATTAAGAGAACTTCACTTAAGCAACTCAGATAGATGAACTAGTCATTAATATTAGTTTTAAACTGGCTAAGATCTTAAGTATGAAATCAACTAATACATTCACCGAACGGAAGAACTTTGCATCGCTAGGAAAACCAGATGTATGATTATACTATTATGTGTATACTTGAATATATACAATACACTTATATAGGTTATGTTATTGCTCTCAAGTGTAGACTAACAAATTATGGTTAGTCAAAAGCCGGGTGGAATCTTCACCGAACATAGGGTCTCAAGCTAGAAAAACCTCAATCATATGTTAAGGTTAGTCCATGTGTATATTATACCCTAATTCCATGAAGTGTGATGTGTTGCTTGTATATAACATGCTACATATATCATACATATGATTTATGTACTTGCTTGATATTGATCAATCAATGGCGCCTTGCTAATAAGCGAGTGCCTAGTTAGGTGTTGGTCGGCACCGGATTAATAAATCCTTTGTAATGTCTTAGGTTTCTAAGTTCGTGGGCCCAGTTGTGCAAGGTATGCCCAAATTCACAGTGTCGATATATAAATTGCCAAAAGTATGTGAGATATGTTTATATATGTCTATGAGCACGCTACGTGTATTCTATATGTACTGCTATGCTTGTTGACTTAGTTGTGAGTAATGTGTGCCTAGCCAAAACATGGGATTCAAGTGTTCGGTGGACATGTTTAGATTACTATGTACGAAGGCTCATTCGAGATAAACGAAGTGTGGGAAAGGTATCCTCTCTTGTTCACGTAGCGTTCTAATTTCGATGACGAAATTCCTATAAGGGGGGGGGGAGGATGTAGCGCCCTAGATTTTCTACAAGCACTATTCAAGTGCAACGACTGTTCATGTGAGTGAATTGTGTCGAAGGCACTAGTATTGGAAGGGCCAAAGGCCTTTATTTTAAGTTGGGCTTGGTTAATGAGAGTGAGGGTTTCCTCATGGCTTGAGAGTGATGGGAGTCAGTGTATAAGTCAAGAAGTGTAAGGTGTTTTGGGAAAACATGCAAGAGTATAAAAACACTCTAAGTGTCAATTTGAGAGATTTGGTAGTGGTCGGGGCCTCCCATGCATTTGGGTTGTACCCAATGGGTTACCTTAGTTGGTTTAAGAACCTAGGGTCGGGAGTTATGAGAATGGAGTAGGGGTTGGATTCAAGGTGGATGGGTTATGAAAATGCCCTTAGTATGTATGTAGAAACCCAGAACCGAGTTCCCTAGGCTAGGAATAGTGCCATGAATAGTGGGTGGATAGTGCCCTTGTGTGGTGTGTAAAGGCTTAAGGCCTCTACATTTTGTTCTCGGTAGGATGGTCCATTTTGTTCTAGTTAGTGTGTTGAGTTAAGTGAGGATTTTAGGTGCGTGTTTTGAATCTCAAAAGAGAGTATACAGATACTCTAAGTGTCTAAAAACAAGGGTATAAAATACCCTAAGTGTTTAAATGGGATGTAGGTGAATAGTGCTAGTGCATAAGGCATAAAGAGGCCGGAGCCTCTCTTGCATGTCGGTGTGAATTTAATGATCATTAAGGTGGGTTAAAAACCTATGGAGAATGATTTATGAGATGTGAGTAGGGTGTTGGACCCAAGGGAAAAGAGTGTGAAAACACTTGAAGTGTTCTAGGTGTTGAAAAGGTATGTTACGGCATTTACCTCAACTTTAAAGGGCTCTAGTTTAGTCATTTTTGCTTAGAATTGAGTAAGTATTGAATTTTTGGAAGGGTACTAGAACCTACTTCGAGGTTCATGTTTACCATTTTTCCAGATTTTGAGTCGAGGTTAAGTCAAACGTCTGATTTCCAAAATCGGATCTGCTGCAATATTGGTTGACGAAACCTATTTGCAGATCAGTCGGCTTTATAGCCATTTTTGGAAAAGTAAACCTCAAAATTAGAAGTTGTATAAAACATGAAAGTTTTTCCTCTTCAAAAGGAAAATCTAACTCAAGTTAAATCGTCAAAATCGGACCGCCGAGTCAAATATTATGGCCAAAATACCGAAGGTCATCTTTGCGAACAAACTTGCTCGAGCGATATCCAAACCCGATCGAGCGAGATTAACCAAAATGCTGTTTTTGAGTACCGGGAGCAACCCGCTCGAGTGAGATTGAAGCCCAGAAATTTTTTTTTAAGGGTTTTTCACAACCCAAACTCTATATATACCCACTTTTTGGGGTTCTAAGGCTTCTAACACTTAAAAAGGGACTTTTGGAGAGGAAAAGAAGGAAACCTAGGTTTCCAAAGAGGGATTTTGTGGGAGACCAAGGAGGACAAGGCATTAACCACCGTGTTTTGTTTTCAAGGTATTATTCTGATTTACGAACACCGTGACAAGGCCAAACGAAAGGGTTGGTAAATAGAGGTAAGGCATATGTTAAGATATGTTTTGCCTCACTTTTTGACACGAACAAGAACGCCCCAAGCATGCATGCTACATTCAATGCATTTCGTTAAAGAGGGGTCTCCCCTCCCTCACAAGTTCTTTCTCATTTAGGAAGAGGGGTCTCCCCTCCCTCACAAGTAGCATGAACATGCTTATTTTCCAAGCAAGCAAGCAAGCATGATACATGACATGACAAGCATGAGACGTGCATTGCATAAGAAGGGGTTTTACACCACCTTCCCTCACAAGTTGCATAAGAGGGGTCTCCCTTCCCTCACAATTGCCTTTCATTCAAAGCAAGTATGACATGACCTGACACGCATGACAAGCATGACAAAACACAAACAAGACAAGTTTTCAAGTACGAAACAAGTATTTCAGTCAAGTCAAATGCACGAGGTTTCAAAGGGTTTTATTTGTGTTTATGTGATGCAAGCATGAATATAAACTGCTTTACTTTCTTGTCACTATATGAATTGCTTCCTACTTATATATATTGCTATTGTTATGCTATGACTGTTGGTTAGTATTAGGTACACGCTGAGTATTCCATGCTCAGCCGTACGTTTATGTCGGCAGGTAATGAGGGAGCTACTGTTCCATTCGACATCTGTGCTCTTGGCCCCTGGGTAGAAGACGAGTTTGTTGAGGAACCTATGGAGGAACCTCCGATAGAGGGCTACTATTAGGTGGTGGTAGATTCTGAGTGAGTGAGCTTTGGGTGAGTTTGTGAGAGTATATTCATGTATTTTGGCGGGCCTCTCCGCACTTTCTTTGGTAAATTTCTTTTTTTTCAAACTTGGGTCATGTATATGTATATATACTTAGAGGTTCGGTTAGTCTTCCTCTGTGTTTTGTAGTTTATGTTTCCACTATTATGTCCTCTTTGTATATGCTCAGTGTATTTTGCAGGATGGTTTGCCAAGCATGTCATGTAGGTCATGACAAGTCATCCAAGATTCACTCTAACTCCTAGGGTGGGTTTTGGGTCGTTACAAGGAGTGTCACAGAGATACGCAACTTTCTTGGGTAGGCAGGCTATTACAAGAGATTCATAGAGGAGTTCTCCAGCTTTGCAGCGCCACTCACATACCTAACAAGGAAGAATGTCAAGTTTATATGGAGTGATAAGTGCGAGATTAGCTTCACGGAGCTGAAGAAGAGGCTTACTACGGCCCCTGTCGTCACCGTAACATCAGGATGTGGTGGTTATGAGGTGTACAGTCATGCCTCTCATGTTGGACTTGGGTGTGTCCTCATGCTACACAAGAAATTCATTGTTTATGCATCGAGGTAATTGAAGGAGCATGAAAAGAATTACCCCACGCACAACTTGGAGTTTGCTGCAGTCGTGTTCGCACTTAAGATTTGGCGACATTACCTTTACGGGTAAGAATTCTAAGTGTTCACAGACCACAAGAGCCTCAAGTATCTCTTTTTCTAAAATGAGCTAAATTTACGGCAACGGCATTGGATGAAATTTTTGAAAGACTATCAATGCACCATCCAATACCACCCGGCCAAAACGAATATGGTAGATAACGCTTTGAGTAGAAGACCTCCGGGTTTGTTGGCTGACATGGTGGTGCGGGAATGGAAGCTTTTGGAAGATTTGGCAAATCTAGACATTAGTATGAATGATTCCGTCCGTAGCCCTGTCTTGGCAAATATCACGGTTAGACCATACATTATAGATCTAATCCAAGAGTTTTAGGCCACGGATGCTGACTTGTTGGCTTTTTGGGACAAGGAGGTTGCCAAGGGTAGTAAGGACTTCTCTTTTACTAGTCAAGGTACTATTACATTCAAGGGAAGGCTTTGTGTGCCGGATAATGCGGATCTTTGGAGAGAAATTATGGATGAAGCCCACCGTTCGAAGTACACAGTGCATCCTAGGGGTACAAAGATGTACCAGAACCTCAAAGGACACTTTTGGTGGCAGAATATGAAGAGGGATGTTGCAGAGTATGTATCCCAGTGCTTGGTGTGCCAACAGGTAAAGGCAGAGCACTTGTGACCGGCGGGTCTGTTACAGTCTCTCCCTATTCCCGAGTGGAAATGGGAGCACATCTCCATGGATTTCATTGTTGGCTTGCCAAAAACGACAAGAAACTCGGATGCGATATGCATTATGGTGGACCATCTAACAATGTCCGCGCATTTCTTACCTTTCCAAACTACGTTCATCTCGAATCAACTAGCTGCTTTATATATCAAGGAAGTTGTTCGGTTGCACGGGGTGCTAGTCAGTATTGTGTCAAATTAGAAACCAAGATTCACATCCAGATTCTAGAAGAGTTTTAAGGATGCCATGGGTTTCCGATGATTTCAGCACCACCTTTCATCCACAAACGGGTGGAAAAACTAAGAGGGTGAACCAAATCATCGAAGACATGCTTCGGGCATGTATGTTGGATTTCAAGGGCAGCTAGGAAGAGTACTTGCCTTTGGTTGAATTCGCCTACAATAATAGCTATCAAGCGAGCATCCAAATGGAACCATTTGAGGCCTTGTATGGGCGAAGCTGCAGGACTCCTCTCTACTGGGACGAGGTAAGAGAGAGAAAGGTGTTGGGTCCTGAGTTGATCGAACAAACTGCGAATAAGGTTAAGATCATCAGGGATTGGTAGAAAGCCGCTCAAGATCATCAAAAGTGCTATGCTGATACTCGCCGCAGGGACTTGGAATTCCATGTTGGGGATCGATTCTTTGTGAAGGTATCTCCTAGCAAGGGGATTATGAGATTTGGTAAAAGAGGCAAGCTCAGTCCTCGGTATGTTGGGCCATTTGAGATCATCATGTGAGTTTGTGAAGTTGCTTACTGAGTAGCTTTCCACCTCACATGGCTGCAGTTCACAACGTTTTCAATGTATCCATGCTTAGGAAGTATATTACGGACCCTTCGCATGTTATAGACTTGGAACCGTTGGAAATCCGAGAAGACCTCACTTTGGTTGAAAAGCCGGTTCATATATTGGATCGGAGAGATCAAGTCCTCCTCAACAAGACTATCCCATTGGTCCTCGTGCAATGGAAACATCATACTCGAGAAGAGGTTACATGGGAGCGCGAGGCCAAAGTCAAAGCGAAGTACCCAGAGTTGTTTGAATAGGCTTTTGTTTATGCCATGTAATTTTGTTTTGGTTTTGTAATGCATGCATCGTCCAAATTTCGAGGACAAAATTTTTATAAGGGGGGAGGATGTAGATCCCCGGAAATTTTTGCATATGTCTTGGAATGTGTGTCAAGGCATGATGCCTTTGTAATCTCAATCTTCATGAAATTAGAATTGGAAACCTTTGAGAATTTTGTAAGAATGCTATAATTAATTAAATAAATTATTTAATAATGTCTATAAGCCTTGAGAGGGTCCTAGTCATATTTAGAAGAGGTCAAAAGGGAAGTAGGATAAGTCCAAGTAGTAGGAATAGGTGAAAAATGGACTTAGTGTCAAAACCTGCAGAGAGCCGATCACTCGGTCACGAGAGCCATCGATCGGTCCAGCACCGATCGCTCGGCCCATATTGGCGATTGATCGGTCCACAACTGATTGATCGGTAGCTATCGACTAGTTAACTAATTTGTATGGGGAAAAATTTCAGAGAGGGTGTTTTCAACAGATCGATCGGTCAAGAACACCGGTCGCTTGGTTGGCGACCGATCGCTCGGTATTGACCACCGATCGATCGGTCTATCGCGTTTTGCAGAATTTCATTAAGGGTTTTTTCATCATTTTGGTCCCTTGCCTATTAAGGCTTGCTCGAGTCTTGAGGGTCTCATTCACCATACTTAGAGTATTTTGAGAGACAGTGAGAGAGGAGAAAGGGGATTTCTAACCTAGGTCTTCAACTTGAGAAGGAATTAAGGGTTTAAAGACCCTAGATCTCACCTCAAGGCTTGGATTCTTCAAATCTGTCATGACCCAAAATACCCCCTAGGAGTTAGGGATACATTGACTCGTGACCGCCGTATCATACCTCCAGTATAATACATAAGGCACAAGTGGAGACCTGTCAGAAACACGACATATCTAGCGGAAGCAATAAAGAATGCACAGCGGAATAAAATATTAAACATAGGGGAAGCAAAGCGAAAACTCCTATAACTCAGTTCAAGTACGAACCAACAAAAGTATATACATGTGAGAAACCCAAAAGTGGAGTGGACAAACCCCACACTCACAGAACAAAATAACATCTTAAAGTTCTAAGTTTGCCGATCAACAAAAGTCAAAGTCTCGACACCTATCTATAGGACCATCTTCCTAATAATGATCTATGGAAGGCTCCGGGTCGAAGTACTCTTCCTCCAACCATGGTTCCGTGACACATAGATCAAACGGAGCCCGAGCACCTGCCGACGATAACAAATATCGACTGAGCGTGGAATACTCAGCGTATACAAACTAATAACAATAAAGCATTAAGCATAGAGTATACGAATCATGGAGAATGAAATCCGTAAAAACATGTAAGAGCCTGGAAACCTTGAAATAACATGTGAGATGAGGTTCGAAACCAAAACCAAAACTGTAACCGTGTGAGTCATGCGATAATCATTGCCTTGTGAGTTCTTGTGAGTTCATGGAGTTACTTAGAGTCATTATGATACGTAGAGACATGGAGATACCATAGAGCACAACATAGAGCATATCCTTAGAGATCTTAGAGCGTTACATTTATGATCCGTAGAGCTTGTGAGACGATCTTAGAGCTTATCATGGAGTTCCTTGTGAGCATAGTATAATCCGTAGAGCTTGTGAAACGATCTTAGAGAAATCATAGAGTTACTTAGAATCGTTCCTCATTAGTCATTTAATGGAAAACCCCTTTTCATACTTTAAGAAATCCATGAAAAACATCGATTCATGCGAGACATGCGAGCATATGAGCATATGAGAGAAATCATCATATTTAAGCATAAAATCCCTTAGAGGTATTTCATCAAACACTTAGAGTACATCATAATAGTATCTTTCACCCAAGTATATAAACTACATACTGTCACACTATAAACATCCAAGATATATATACATAAGTAGTATAGATTTAGAAGAACATCATTTAGTAACTTAGTAGGATTGCAAGATTGGTAGTAGAGTGTATCTACCTTGGTAAAATGAACGTCTTTGATTCCCACAAGCTGGAACAAGAAAAAACAATGAGTTCTTGGTTGAGAATCACCAAAGAAAATGGAAGAACCTTGTTCTTCCACAAGCTTGATCAACAAGTAGTTCCTCTCCTTCTTCTCCTCTTCAAAATCCTCCAAAATAATGCACAAAGGGTTGGTGAAACCCTAAGGCACAAACCCAGCCTTTATATAGGCAAAGGGTGGTGGCTAAAGTCTTAAACACCCTTAATGAAGAAAATCTGCGTATAACCGATCGATCGGTGGTTTCAACCGAGCGATCGGTGGCTTACCGGTCGATCGGTGGTTTCAACGGTTGAAAACACCCTCTCTGGAAAATTTTCTCATACAAAAAAGTTAACCAGTCAACAGCCTTCGATCGATCAGTAGTTGACCGGTCGATCGGAGGATGGCACCGAGCGATCAGTGGACCCCTGTTTTTCTGCAAAACCCTGTTCCGATTACTTGAAACTTCTCTAATATCATTCTAACACTCTTTTATGCTTAATACATGTTCCTTAGTGATATCTAGGCCCATTGAAACATGCATGCCATAAATCCAAACTCGTATATTAACATAAAGCCCATTAGTGCACAAAACCACACTTGAGCACTATTCACACACTATTCATCACTTAGTGCAATAAGGATTCGGGGCTCTACAAGATCCAACTTCAAGCAAGTGAGGGACATGTTCTCCAAGCTTGGGCAGTGACTCCACGAACGTTTTGGAGGGTTTTCCTCACATTTTCAAGGTCGGTACCATATGCTACCCTCCTAGCTCATACCTCTCTTTTCTTCCCTTCTTTCTTATATTCTCTAAAGTATGAACATAATAGGAGATGGATTGTGGTGTGAGAATGGATGTTGGGCAATGGATGCTGTGTGGATGTTTTGTGATGGATGAAATGGGAAGGGTATCGTACCAATAATGAATACACATGTATGTTATGAACATAAACCCATCTAGAAAAGCATGGTATAGGCTTAAACTAATAATGTACGCACCACATCTTTGATGAAATGCCAAGGTGGAGAAAATGAATTGTAAATCAAGAAATGTATGATTTAAAGTGTATGGAAATTCTAGGGTTTATGATAGTGTGACTAATTGCTTTCTCTAAATGGCATGAATAATTACTTGTTTAAATTAGTGATATTCTATGTATTGTTGAAATCCCAAATGTCATATTAAATTCTAAGTTAAAGCATGTACACGATTTCACGAGCACGGCATGCATGAACATGGTTTTACCGGTGTTTTCAAGAATAAGGGTTGGTAATTAGAGGTAGGGTATATCTTAAGATATGTTTTGCCTCATATTTGACAAGAACAAGCATTGCAAATGAGGGAGTTTACACTTCCCTCCCTTCAAGATTGAAAGAGGGGTCTCCCCTCACTCACAAGTGCATCTCATAGAAAGAAGAGTCTCCCTTCCCTCTCAAGTGCATCTCATTGAAAGAGGGGTCTCCCTCTCTAGTGCATCTTACAAGTTACATGAACATGTTAAATTTCCAAGCAAGCAAGCATGATCCCATGGCATGACATACATGACACGATATGGCACGTAATACAAGACAAGCACGACTAGACAAGATCAAGCAAGACAGAACAGGACCAGACAAGTTTTAAACACGAAAAGAGTATTTGGAGTCAAGTCAAGCACATGACATTTTCAAGAGATTTCTAACTTCAATATGATACAAGCATGAACTATAAACTGTTTACTTTTCCTGTTATTTATATGAACTGCTTCCTGCTTATTTTTGTCAGTATTATGCTATGACTGTTGGTTAGTATTTGGTACCCGCTGAGTATTCCATACTCAGCCGTACTACTCATGTCGGCAGGTGATAGTAGAGCGGTGGCTCCTTTCGACATCTGGGCTCCTGGCCCATGGGTGGAGGAGGAATATGTTGAGGAACTTGTGGAGGAACCTCCTATAGAGGGTTACTATTAGGTGGTAGATTCTAGGTGATTGTGGGTGAGCTCGAGAGAGATTATATTCATGTATTTTGGCGGGCATGTCCACACTTTCTTTTGTGTTTTCATTTTGTTCAAACTTGGATCATGTATGTACATAGAGGGTTTTTAGTCTTCCACTGTGCTCTGTTAGTTTATGCTTCCGCTTTTAGTCCTCTATTGTATAAGCACCAGGTATTTTTGTTGGATGGTTTGTCAAGCAAGTCTTGTAAGTCATGATAAGTCGTCCATGATTCACTCTAACTCGTAGGGTGGGTTTTGGGTCGCGATAATCTTAAACACTGAGCCTAGTGATAAGAGGCACCCTCCTGCTAAAGTGAAAGACCCTTCTACTTAGAAATTCATTTCTACATGTCTAAATGGGGAGTGAAGGGTCATATTAGGCCTCGATGTCCTAAACTTCATGGAATACCCAATCATGGTTTTGAGAACCACATTAATTTTCATGGGAATCTTCAAAAGAGAGTTGAGGTCCTTGTGGAGAAGTCTAGGAGTTTGTGTGAAGATGTGATAAAAAATTCTCACAACTCTAGACAGTGGCATGGTCATGACACTCCTTATGCTAGATATAAAGGAGGTAACGGGGAGAACCATAATGTTTGCCATAATTGTAGGACTCAATCTTGGAAAAGAAGGAACAGGAGGAATAGGCAAATGGTCATACCTAACTCAACTAAAACGGTTAGAGACCAAAGGGTCAATCAAACTGCTAAAACCGTTTGGGTGAGAAAGGAAGGCCATAATTCTAGGGTGTGCTTTGTTTGTTATATCTTGTCTTAGTGCTATACTGCTTGTGTATACTAGTAGTTTTTATTTTATTTTTTTACTATTTGTTTTGGATTTTTTTCTGTTTGCTTGATTTTAAAAAATTCAAAAACATTAAAAAACTATAAATCCAAAAAATATTTTATCATGTTGCCATTGTTTGACTTGCATGAATTGCATTCCTAGTGTGATCTTTATTTCTATGCTTGTCCAAGGTTGAACATGAATTTTTTGCAGATTGATGATATATCACCTTCATAATCTCTTGGTTAGATTGAAAATTAGACTGGTTTTACCTTGCACAGTTAAAAACTTATTTATGTGTATATGCTTTGCACTTTCACATGCACTCTGACTGATTCTGTTGAGAGGTCTATTTTCCAATCTGTAGGTGTTTGACTTATCTCAAAAGTGTGACCTTGGATGACCAATCTAGAGTGACCATATTGTTATTCATCCCCATTTTGTGTATCCTCCATGAGAAACAATTGTTGCAACAAAAAGGGCTACCTACTGAGCTAGTGTGATAGTCACTATTGGATTCAAACAGTATGTAATGGCTACCTATGCGGACAGTAGTTATCTATCTGGATTGCTAGAGTGAAAGCCCCTACTGTCAATAGCTAGGACTACCTACCTGGATTGTGTGAAAGCCATCATTGAATGAAAAAATATGTTCAGATAAAGAACATCAAAAGAAATCTTAGAATGTTTGGAGGTATTTGACCAAAAGTAAAAGAAAAATATTACGTCAAATAAAATGGATAAAGGAGCACCAAAAAAAAATCAGCATATCTGGATTTAACTAGGTTAGACTTCTAAGATTTGTATCTCCAGAGTCCCCTTAGTGGTTAATGTCATATCCTTAGAAAGGGAAAGAAACCATGATTTAGTACCTAGTTAGACCACCACTACACACATATTGCTTCACTTTTGAACTGATCACTAAATGTGACTAAGTGAATTGGCTATGCTTTAGCATTCTGTGAGATTTAGTTAGACGTGTATCTTCAGTCG
Organism: Tetracentron sinense; assembly: GCA_015143295.1. NCBI lineage: Eukaryota > Viridiplantae > Streptophyta > Magnoliopsida > Trochodendrales > Trochodendraceae > Tetracentron > Tetracentron sinense. The sequence goes on along the minus strand of CM026559.1, from coordinate 19,081,548 downwards.
GACTAACTAATCATGTTTTTCATTAGATTTGTAATTTTAAATTACAACTGCTTGGAATGATTTTGTTGCATGCTTGTGTGGCATATGATACCTTTTTAGTATTATTATTATGTGCTTCCTTATTGGTTAGCATGGGCCTTTCTAGCTTAGTTACCCTGATTTTGGTGGTGTCCTTGATCTTAGAGGGAGAAGATGAAGTTGAGTTGTTCAGGGGGAGTTTGTGCTTTATATTGTTATTTTGTTCCCCGCTCTTTAGTCCTCGCATTGTCCGCATTTGCATGGTTGTACTGTGATTGCCTTGATATTACACATGTGTTAAATTGGTATATTCTTCGTGATATTGGCTTCATAACTACCTTTGGCAATTGTGCCAAAAATGAGGAGAATGTTGGGTACTAGTTCCCTAGTTCAATATTTTGGCTATTATTTCCCTAGTTCAGTATTTTAGAATTTTAGTACATTCCTTGTAATACCTGTGTTTATTTATTTTTATATTTCATACATGCTTCAATGGATGTTTTGTGTATGAGTATGTGCAGGTTCAGGGTTGCAGCAGATATATCTCACTTGACAAGAGCTTCAGTGTCTTCATTTAAGATTATTTGTCAATTGGTGTCATATAAATGTGTTAGACTCATGTAATGCTCTAATCCACCGTTCGATGTGTTTGGGTGAGTTTGTGTCAAGTCATGTACTTCAGTTTGGTTTTACCACAAAATTGCCAAAGAGGAGATTGTAAAGTCCGTGTTTTAGTGTTGGCTTATTCTGGTGTCAAAACAAGTGAAGATGAAGACCGATGAAGATCGGTTGAAGACATTTCGATCATATACTTTGTTTCACTCATAGGATGGTAAGTGACCTAGATACCATGTTAGCTTAGGTGGGAATTGACTTAGAATAATCATATTATGATACCTTAGGTGGAAATTGACTTAGAATAATCATATGAACCTCAGGTGACTAGATATGTAGCTCAAAAAGTGTTAAAGGTTCTTAAAAACCAAAGTTCCTTTTGAGAGGCATATCTCTCAAACTGTAGTTCCAATTTTGCTCTACAATATATCAAATCAATCGTGTCGAAAAGATCTACAAATTTTGTGAAGGAAGTAGGAGCAAATTCAGAGTTTTGAGAATGCGGTTGACCAAAACAGTATTGGGTTTACCTAGACCTCAACACTTTTTGTATGAGAAAATTGTCTAGAGTGCACCAAAATGTTCAGTCGACCCAAAAATGCCACTTTGGGTTGACCCAAGTCCCATTGGATTGACCCAATGCATAAAATTCCTTCTAAAATGGTTTTAGCAACTTCTATAACTTGGTTTTGTTTTGTCTATTTAATGAGAACCCTTCAAGTCTGTGAATGAGGACTTTGGGAGAGTATTGAGAGGGTATTGGGCTATATCTAGAGTTCACAGAAACTCTAATCTTATTTTCTCTCCCTCCCTTGATTAGTTTCTCTGCTATCCTAGAGTTTTCAAGCCATTGTTTCATTCTTGCTTGCTTGGACTTTCTCATTGATAGAATCCATTTAGGATTTTATTTTAATCAAACCATCAACCCGTTTTGGAAATAAAAAATTGGCAGGAGTGTTCCGGAGCCTTTGCAAAGGAGATTGATCCAAGGTGAATCATGGATGTGATACTTGGTCGGTGGAATCCAAAGCCGTCATTGACGGAGATCGATCGTGGAGATCGCGGTTGTCGAGATATAAGAGAAGAACAGGCTACTGCGGTAGATTACGAGTCTTGCGAGATCGTGATTGCTTATTGAGGCATATAAGACTAGCTATGGATCGAGGAAGTCGACTCCTGTTTAGGTAAGGTTCGAGTCTGTAAATATATTTACTTTGTCTTAGTGATCTCTTTGCTGGACTAGGTCCCGTTGTTTTTACTTGAAGGGTTTCCATGTAAAAATCCTTTGTGTTGTGATTTGAATGTCTTCTATATTTCTATGCTTTAAGTTCATCATCCCTTAGTTAGTAACTTAATTGTTAAATAGTAGAAAGGGTGGATAGACTTGTAGGGAGACCTTACCATCCCCTTGAATTTGTGAGTTCTCAGCTCAAACATTAGATTTGAGGTTCATCGGATTTTTCATATGCTTTCGAGATTAATATACTATCCAACTCATAGCTCATTGTACATCATCCAGGTTTACAAGACATTTGATTAAGCCATGAGAAACCATTTCTCATGTATAACATTTTGAGAAAAACTTTTATTATGTATAATATATTTTATTAAAAATATATTTCAAACTTATTTGATTTCAAAATCACATGCGCAGGATTTAAGCTTAATCGACTGTCTTACTCGGAACTTGGATAATCTCTTAATTTAATGAGCATGAAATTCTTGTTTGAAATTCATCATGACTCGAACAGCTTTCTGATTATCCAACTGTCACTTTATCGTAGTCCTTCAGTTAGAGAGTACTTAGGTGCAATTAAAACAGTCAGATTACTATTCAGTTATAAATGAACTCATCAGATCTAAAGATCATCGAAACTGTTCAATGTGAATGAGAGACCAACTATCTAATAGTATGTTTATGCAAGAGGTCTCTCAATGCATGCAACCAGTCAGTGTACATCTAAGCACCCATATGCTGATGTGTAGTCTCTACTACAATAGTTTGAGATAAAACTATACCTCAACCATTGAGAACATCTTAGTATTGTGGCTGTCATATAAGTGAAGTGCCCAACTTCACCCATAGTTGTGACTATATAAGGTATAAGGTACTGGAAAGCTATATCTACCTGTGATAATCCAATATCTATCACATAGCTTTCCTACAATATATCCTAGGGACCTTTATTGAAATCTCATATCGTATAGATCATCTCATGATCATGGTCAATTACCCATAATGAATTCACAATAGATAAAGAAGATGTCTTTATTAATCTAATTAATAAGAATCTTACAATATAATGACTTTTTAGGGCTTAATGTCTAACAAGGGCTCCCGATGATACTAGTTTTTTTTTTTATATTTTTGAATTTACTAGAATTTGAGATGCATCAAAATTCAAAGTCTTCTAACAAATCTGTCGTGACCCAAAATACCCCTAGGAGTTAGGGATACTTTGACTTGTAACCGCCGTATCATACCTCCAATATGATACATAAGGCACACATGGAAACCTATCAAAGTATATAGACAACATAGCGGAAACGATTTATAATGCACAGCGGAAACAAAATACACTAAACATAGCGGAAGCAAAGTAAACATTCCTATTACTTGGTCCAAACATGAACCAACAAAATGTACATGTATGTAAATATCCAAAAAAGGGTGGCGTGGACATGTCCCACTCTCACTTAACAAAATATCAAGTATCCTTCTAAATCAAACAACAGAAATCGAAGTCACGACACCTATCTAACGAACCATCGTCCTAGTTGTGGTCCATAGAAGGCTCTTGCTCGAAGTACTCTTCCTCTACCAAAGGTTCCGTGCCACAAAAATCAAAAGAAACCTAAGCACCTGCCGATGATAACAAATATTTGCTGAGCATGGAATACTCAGCGTATAGAAACTACTAACAATAAAGCAATAAGCATAGAGCATACGAATCATGGAGAATGAAATCTTTAAAATATGTAAGAGTGTGGAAACCATGAAATAGCATGTGAGATGAGATCTGAAAACCAAAAACCAACACCGTGTGAGTCAAGCGATAATCATAGCCTTGTGAATTCTTATGAGTTCATAGAGTTCATGGACTTCCTTAGAGTCATTTATAATCAGTAGAGACATAGAGCAATACCGTAGAGCATATTCATAGAGCGAAACATAGAGATCTTAGAGCATTTCATTTATGATCCTTAGAGCTGGTGAGACGATCTTAGACATTATCATAGAGTTCTTGTGAGTGTATCATGATCCTTAGAGACTGTGAACCGATATTAGCGATATCATGGAGTTGCTTAGAATCATTCATATAAGTCATTTATTCAAAACCCTTTTTCTTAGCATTGAGGAAATCCATGGAAATCATCGGTTCATGCGAGACATACGAGCATATGAGCATACGAGAGTACTAGCATATTTTGACACCCAAAAGCTCTTAGAGGCATTAAATCAAACACTTAGAGTGCATCATAATGATAACCTTCATCCAAGTATAAAACAACCCTTCACAACATAACAAATCAAGGTACATATGTAGTAGATAATAAGAAGAACAACCCAAGGTAACTAGTAGTATTATTATATTGGTAGTAGAGTGTATCTACCTTGGTGAAATCAACGATTTTGATTCCAAAAGTATGGAACACGTGAAGAACTCCAAGTTCTTTGATAGGAACACCAAAGGAATGGAAGGATCTTGATCTTCCTTCAAGCTTGTGCAACACCTAGCTTTCTCCTTCTTCTTCCTCTTCAAAATCTCTCAAAATAGGGCACAAAGGGTTTCTGAAACTCTAAGGCACGAACCCAGCCCTTATATAGGCAAAGGGTAGTGGCTAAAGTCTTAAACACCCTTAATGAAGAAAATCTGCGTATGACCGATCGATCGGTGCTATAGACCGAGCAATCGGTGACTTACCGGTAGATCGGTGGTTTCAACCGAGAGATCGGTTGAAAACACCCTCTCTAAAATTTTTCCCTATACAAAAAAGTTAACCGATTGATAGCTACCGAGCAATCGGTAGAAGACCGGTCGATCGAAGGTTATCACCGAGCGATCGGTGATCCCCTGTTTTGCTGTAAAACCTTATTTTCACTACTTGAATCTTCTCCAATCCAATTCAAACACTCTTTTATGCTTAAACACAGTCATTAAGCATCTACTGACCTATCTAGAACATGCACACCCTAAATCCAAACACGTATATTAACATAAGGCCCATTAGTGTACAAAACCACATTTGAGCACTATTCACATACTATTCACTAGTTAGTGAAATGCGGATTTGGGGTTCTACAAAATCTATTGGGACAAAATTCATTTCGCTGAGATCTTATGTGTGTATTGTAATTATCAAATACAGTGAAGATCTGCCCTTCTTACTTTTTTGAACACTGTGACCTAATTAAAGTAAAAGGTGGGAGTCATTTTTAAGGAACATCCTCCTTAGGACCCACTTTGATTAATGATCTGTGAAACTTTGAGATGAATTGTAACACACCAACAGACAAAAGCTCGTGGACCTAACAGGCTAACATTTGTCACTGACAGCATATGCAGAAATCCTCTCATTTGGTTCCGGTTTCTCAAGGGCGACACATGACCTTGGAGAGGGGTATTTTGGAAAAATATGTACAGAAATAGTTTATTTGTATATTTTCTAAATTACCTTTCTTTGGGGGATACATGACATGCTTTCAGGAAATTTAATACAGTATCGATCAAAGGATTTGTGCACTCGTAGTTCTTAGTTCTTTAGTTAATTAGATGAATGGTAGTGACAGGTTACCAAGTTCATTGTATGCTAGGGCGAATCTGAACTAGCTCGTAGTTGGGTTCAAGTTGTTTCGTGAAATGGAGCGAACCACACAGTAGTTTTAAAATGGTCTTTGTTTTTCAAATTTTTACTCAAATTCACTAGTAATTTTTTTAGGTTATGCAAATTTATACTTTGAGTTCGCAAATTGCTCATAAAATGACTGTTTTTTTATGGTTTTCCAAAGACACTTCTAAAATTGTGCGTTAAAATCAACAATAACCAACTATGGACCTTGTATGTCTTAGGACAGTAATTGAAGTTTTTCAAAGAAGTCGTCTCTCCTGAATGGAGCTAGGAGAGCTACCGACTCCAACTATCGTTCATGTACGATCCATAAGTATTTGTAATATATTATTACATGCTCAAAAATATGTATAATTTATAATATATTATAAGATATATATTTGTTTTACATGCTTAATAAGCTAACCAAGCTAGTGAACCAAAGTAAGGAACCTAAGCGAACCAAGAAACGAATTATCTCATTCTACCCTAACGATCGGGTTCACTCTAGAGTGGCGAACTGTAAATTGCAAACCGAGTGAACCGACGAACCCGGTAACATTGAATCCTTAATTGGGTTTGTAAAGTCCATGTTTTTTTGTGTTGGCATATTCTGGTGTCAAAACAAGTGAATCTAGGTGTCTAGGTGTGTATCTTGTGTCATTACCGTCAAACATCTGCAAACAAGTGAAGTTCAAGACCGTTGAAGACTCGGTTGATCATTTCCTTCATAGGATGGTAAGTGACCTAGATACCATGCTATCATAGGTGGGAATTGTCTTAGAACAATCTTAATATGATACATTAGTGGTAAGTGATCTTGTCGCGACCCAAAATACCCCCTGGGAGTTAGGGATACTTTGGCTCGTGATGTGCCATATCCGATACCAAACCATCCTGTAATAACATCCAAGTCATGACAAACATAATCATGAATAAGGCGGAAGCTTAAACCAATGTGCGGAAGCGTAATCCAAAAATTTCTTTTCTATACATGCTGTGTATTCCAAGTTTGTACATACATCACAAAAGTAAAGGTGGACATGCCCACCTATCAAAATACAAAATGATAATACTCTCTCTCTCTCTCTATGTAATCACTCTAAAAGGGCTAGTGGTCTAAGTCATTTGCCTCCTCCTGAGGCTCTACATATGGCTCCTCCTCGCCATAATCCTCCTCTATCCAGGGCCCCTGATCACAGATGTCAAATGGAGTCCGTGTACCTGCCGACATAACATGTACGGCTGAGCATGGAATACTCAGCGAGCAAAATCTACTAGCTAACAATGCTATCATAATCACAATATTTTATACAGTGCGTAAAAGAATACAAATCACCAAAATCCATGCTTAAAACCCGTCGGGAAAAACCTTTCATAAAACTTGTTCTTTTCATGGAAAACAAACCCTCTCATATATGCTTATGAGTTCTTATGAATGCTTGTGAGCCTCGTGTTTTCTTATGAGTTCTTGTAAGCTTAGAGTTCTTGTGAGCTTGTGAGTACTTGTGAGCTTATGAGCTTCTTGTGAGCTTATGAGTACTTGTGAGCTTCTTGTGAGCTTATGATCCTTGTGAGCTTGTTCTCCTTGGAGACATATGCAAGATCTTAGACTTGTGAGTCTCTTATGAGTTCTTGAAAAGCCTTGCGAGACTTATGATCCGTGGAGTTCATGCAAGATCTAGACTTGATCCTTGTGAGCGTGGAGTAACCGATCTTAGAATGCCAACCCAAAGTTTGGCTTAGTCTATGCTTATTCATGTATGCTTCTTACTTATGAATGCCTTTGAAAATCCTCTTATGTTTTCTTCAAAATTCATGCTTATGAGAAAAACCACGGTCGTGCAATACTTATCATGCGTAGAGTGCTTGTGAGCATTATAACATCTATGTGGAAAGCTTTAACTAATTAAACATGTTCATGCAAGGCATAATGATCATTATAGTATACTTGAAGACCTTAAGTAACTCATATGGTTCATACAAGGTATATTAGTGTAGAACCCCGGAACTTTTGTATATGTCTTGGTATATGTGTCAAGGCATAAAGCCTATGAAATCCTGAATTCATGAAATGAGATTGGTGAAACCTTGAGAAATAGACCCTAGTTATGTTTAAGAAATGTCAAAAGGGAACTAGGATAGGTCCGAGTAGTAGAATGGGTTAAAAATGGGCTTATAGTAGAAATCTACAGAGCACCGATCGATCGGAGGCTATCGACTGGTCAAGATTTTTGTATGGGGAAATTTTCCAGAGAGTGAAATTTTAACCGATCGCTCGGTTATGAAACCGATCGATCGGTAGGCAACCGATCGATCGGTCATTAACACCGATTGCTCAGTCTTCGCGTTTTTGCAGAAATTTCAGTAAGGGCTTTTTCGTCATTTGGGCATTTCACCCTTGCTTTATAAGCCTTGCACGAGCCTAAGGGTTTCATAAACCCTTAGGGCAGATATTTGAGAGAGAGTGGGAGAGGAGAAAGGGGTTCTAACCTAGGGTTTCAACTTGAGAGTGAATCAAGGGTTTAAACACCCAAGATCATCCCAAAAGGGCGTGGATTCATCAAATCCAACCTCAAACTCGTGTGGCATTCCCATTCCAAGCTAGGGCAGCGATCCTATGGCATTTTGAAAGGGGTTTCTTCCCCAAATCAAGCCTTCTTCAAGTAAGGGTTCTTCCCTACCATTTGAGGTTCGATTTCAAGGTTTCTTCAAGGTCAAGCCTTGATTTCAAGGTTAGTACACCCTACTAACTTCTTTAGCAATAACCTAGATTCCTTTCTTGAAAATGATGATTTTTGGATTTTGTGTTCTTTCCTTTCCTTGAAATGCATTATTTTCCCTAATTATAAACAAGATAATTAATTGGTGAATGGGATGTGGATTGTTGGACATGGAGGCGATTGGATGCCGTATTGTGTGAGGTGTGTGATGAAAAATGGTGGATGGGCATTGTACGAATAATGAACGCACGCCTTGTGTATGATGAAACATATGAACATTTAAGAACTTGAAATAATGTGGTTTGAATGTGTTACTCATTAGGTGTTTGACAAAATGGATGAATGAGAATGCCAAGAATAAAATGAAGGAATTGGGAAATATGACTTGTGTAGTTTTTCTTAAAAGGGTGATTTTAAAAAAAATGCTTTATATGTTTTCATTAAATTCCCCATGCCTATGCAATTACAAGAAATGCCATATTATGCTTTACGGTTTCATGTTAACATGATTATGAAAAAGAGAATCGAAATGCAATATGTGTCCCTTGATTCATCTATGATAGTACGATTGTCACGCATGCATGAACCAAACTTTTTGAATATAAGCATATGAAATAATAAGAAATAAGCATATGACAAGGAGGTTAGTAGCCCAGGGATGTGCGGGTGCTAGCCTCTGGCTCACAAGTTAAATTAACATGAATGTCAAGGGTAGGGCATATCCCTAGGATATGTTATACCTGGCTCACAAGAAAACACGATAATCAAGGAAATGAAGATGCTAATGTGTTCCGTTCCATCATAGTCCGGGCATTAGCTAAGCAAGTGAAACAAGTGAAGTTACTAATGTGTTCCGTTCAATCATAGTCCGGGCATTAGTAAGCATGGTACTAATGTGTTCCGTTCAATTATAGTCCAGGCATTAGTAAACAATGATAACTAGTGTGTTCCGTTCAACCATAGTCCGGGCACTAGTCAAGTCAAGATAAGGATACTAATGTGTTCCGTTCAATCATAGTCCGGGCATTAGTAAGCATGGTGCTAATGTGTTCCGTTCCATTATAGTCCGGGCATTAGCAAAGGAAAGCAAGAACCTAGTATGTCCGTCCAGTTCATAGTTCGGGTACTAGTTAAACATGACACGCAAGAATAACAAGAACCTAGTATGTCCGTCCATTTCATAGTTCGGGTACTAGCTAAACAAGAATGAAACAAAGCATGTGTGATTCCCACGATACAAGAATAAGACGAGAATAAGTTGTAAATACGGCAAACGAGTTTCGGAAAATCACTAGAAGTATTATCAAGAACAAGTCATGACTTTTGAATACAAGTTTACAATGCATGAGTTAAAATATGTTGTTCATGATTTACTTTACATTATTATTTCTTTTAGCTTCCACACTCTGATTATGTACCTTTGATGAACTGTATCATGTATGACATATTAATGTTATTACTATTGTTAGCTAGTAGCTTGTACTCGCTGAGTATTCCATGCTCAGCCGTACTTTTTATGTCGGCAGGTACAGTATGCAATTTTTGGACTCTTGTCCCTTGGATCGAGGTAGCTCGGTGTGAGCAGGAGATCCTTCGGATGGTTACCTAGATATTAGGAGGCTTGGCATATGGTCAATTGTTGGGATGAGTTAGCGAGAGAGACATGTATTTGGGTTCTTGTGTTTGGGGATGTTTTCTCACTTGAGTGGGTAACTCAGGTTAAGGATTTCTTGTATATGTTTTGGCCTATGTTCAGTTATTGTATACAGTTGTACTTGGGATACTGTTAAGTTATTAAAGAAAATTTCAATTCACTATTTTGGCATGCCTTGTATACTCCTTGCAGGTTTGAGTTAAGGTTTAGTTACGTCGCCAAAGTATCCTAACTCCTAGGGGGTATTTTGGGGCACGACAATTAGCATCATAACATACTTAAACAATTCTAGAATGTAGAACATTTCATTCATTGCGTCACATCATAACAATCATGGCTTCTAAGCCTAATTCATCATATCACACTTAAAATTATGATTCCTTGGAGGATATTAACACTTACTTGCACTTATAGTCATATTCACCCTTTTATTGGAAAACCCCCAAAATCTTAAATCTTTATTTGCTTATTTGAACATAATCAAGTTCACCCAAAATCCCTTGTTTGTCATTGCATCATAGTATACCTAAAATCATGGTTCATTTAAAGGTATTCCAATTTTCTTACAAGTTTAGCCATATTCATCCTTGTTATTGAAAAACCCCCAATTTGTAAAACCTTATTTGATTGTTTATTCATGATCTAGTTCACCCTAATTTCCACACTTCCTATTTGTATCATAATAGAATTAAAATCACCTATTTGAATTATCTTTGTATGATAACAAGGCTAGATAGTAGTTTACTAACATCTTTGGATCAATTTCTAGGTTGAAGAAACCCCTTGAGAAATCCTCACTTGATTTGAATGATCCAAGCTTGATTTGAGGAAGATCCAACCCTTGATTGAAGCTCTTCTTGGTTTCAAGCAAAACCCTCTTTGGAATGCTCAAGATCCTTTCCTTCTCTTTCTAGGAACTCTCATTGGTTTAGGGTAACCCAAAAACCCTCCTAAAGTCTTCTATTTATAGTGTAAGGGGTGAAAAACCCCTAAAAAATCGTATCCAAGAAAGTAAAATCGCGTATCTACGATCGTTCGTAGCGATTTACGATCGATCGTAGCCTTCTACGATCGATCGTAGCTTCCTACGATCAATCGTAGTTTCACCCGAGAGTTTCCAGCATTTTTGGGGCTTTACGATCGATCGTAGCAACTCTACGATCATTCGTAGCTCCGCTACGATCATTCGTAGCTCCGCTACGATCGTTCGTAGGGTCCCTACGAGCGATCGCAACTTTTGCAGAAAGCTTCAGCATTTTTGCGTTTTCATATCTTGGCCATAACCTTTGACTCGCTTGTCTGATTTTGACGATTCAACTTGCGTTGGATTTTTCTTTCGAAGGAGAACAACTTTCATTTTTTTCACAACTTCCAATTCTTCCTTTTTCTTGGACCATTTTGCCCCTAAACCTGACTGATCCGAAATTGGGTTTCGTCAATCCAGATTTTAAACCGACCCGACTTCAGAAATCGGTCTTTTGAGCTAACACCAACTCAAAACCAAGACAACTGATCAACATGAACCCCGAAGAGGGTTCAATTACCTTTCCAAAAATCCAAGAATCGCTTGATTCTGACGAGCGGTGTGAACGCTAGGGCTATTTAGAGTCGAGGGTATGCCAAGGCATAACCCTTGTCAATACTCAAGAGTATTCTATACTCTTGCCTATTTCATTCCAAACATCCATACACCATAAATACATTCTTACATGCTTTAGTATATGATATCATTCGTCGTACATGGCCATCAAGATCCGGGGTTCTACATCTTCCCCCCCTTACAGAATTTTCGTCCTCGAAATTGGAACGATACATAGAGATTATAAAGAACAAAATTACATAAACATCACTCAAACAAATTAGGATATTTTTCCCTCACTTCCGCTTCGCGCTCCCATGTAGCTTCTTCTCATGAATGGTGTTGCCATCGAACAAGAACCAAGGGGATGACCTTATTGCGCAAGACTTGATCCCTACGGTCCAAAATTTGAACCGGCTCTTCCACCAAAGTGAGATCCTCTCGGACTTCTAGCGTATCAAGGTCGATCACATGAGAAGGATCTGGAATATATTTCCGAAGCATTGATACATGGAATACGTTGTGAACCGCCGCCATGTGAGTGGGTAAAGCAACCCGGTATGCAACTTCACCAATTCGGGTGATAATTTCAAATGGACCAACATACCTCGGGCTGAGCTTTCCTCTTTTGCCAAACCTCATAACACCCTTTGTCGGTGAAACCTTCACAAATACCATATCACCAATACGGAACTCAAGATCTCGTCTACGGGTGTCGGCATAGCTCTTTTGCCTGTCCTGAGCCGTCTTTAATCTCTCTGAGATGATCTTGACTTTATTCGCGGTTTGTTCAATCAATTCTGGGCCCAATATCTTTCTCTCTCCAACTTCATCCCAGTATAGGGGAGATCTACAACTTCGACCATACAAGGCCTCAAAAGGAGCCATTTGGATGCTCGCCTGATAGCTGTTATTGTAGGCGAATTCCACCAATGGCAAGTGATCCTCCCAACTGCCTTTGAAGTCCAACATGCAAGCTCGGAGCATGTCCTCTATAACCTGGTTCACCCTCTCGGTCTGTCCATCTGTCTGAGTATGAAAGGCGGTGCTAAAGTCCAAACGGGAACCCATAGCGCTCTGAAAGCTTTTCCAGAACCTGGAAGTGAATCTTGGATCCCTGTCTGACACAATACTGACTGGCACCCCGTGCAACCGAACCACTTCTTTGAGGTACAATTCTGCAAGTTGGTTCGAGTTGAACGTAGTTCGATAAGGCAAGAAATGGGTGGATTTTGTCAAACGATCAACCACTACCCATATTGCATCTGATTTCTTTGTCGTTTTTGGCAACCCAGTGATGAAATCCATGGAGATGTTCTCCCATTTCCACTCGGGAATAGGGAGGGATTGTAAAAGCCCTGCTGGCCTCATATGCTCGGCCTTCACTTGTTGGCATACCAAGCATCTTGACACATACTCGGCAACTTCCCTCTTCATGTTCCGCCACCAAAAATGTCCTTTGAGGTTCCGATACATCTTTGTACCGCCAGGATGCACAGTGTACTTAGACCGGTGAGCTTCATCTAAGATTTCTAATTTGAGCTTCTCATCGGCTGGAACACATATCCTTCCCTTGAATGTGATTGTCCCATCACTTTGCACTGCAAAATCCTTACTGCCATCGCGAACCGACTTGTCTCTATAGGCCAGTAGTTCGGCATCCAACTCTTGTAATTCTCGGATCATGGCCCATATGTAAGGCTTAACTGTGACATTAGCCATCACTGGCCCAGAGGTAGGAAGGCTGAAACTAATATCAAGGTTAGAAACATCTTCCAACAACTTCCACTCTTGCACCATCATGTGTGCTACAAGCCCAGTGGACTTCCTGCTCAAAGCATCTGCCACTACATTAGCCTTGCCCGGATGGTACTGGATCGAACACTCATAGTCCTTCAAGAATTCCATCCATCGGCGCTGTCGCATATTCAACTCCTTTTGGGAAAATAGGTATTTTAAGCTTTTATGATCCGTGAAAATATCAAACTCTTCCCCATAAAGGTAATGCCGCCAAATCTTTAATGCGAAAACCACCGCGGCCAACTCCAAATCGTGAGTAGGATAGTTTTTTTCATGCTCTTTTAATTGTGGGGAAGCGTAGGCGATGACATTCCCGCATTGCATAAGAACACATCCTAGCCCAACATTCGAGGCATCACTGTAAACCACGAAACCTCCACTCCCAGACGACACTGTGAGAATGGGGGCAGTAGTAAGCCTCTTCTTCAACTCCATGAAGCTCGCTTCACACTTATCGCTCCAAGTGAACTTAGCATTTTTCCGTGTCAAATACGTGAGCGGTGCCGCTAAGCTGGAGAATCCCTCTACGAATCTCCTATAGTATCCTGCTAAACTGAGGAAGCTGCGTATCTCGGTAACACTTTTGGGTCTCTCCCATTTCATCACCGCTTCTATCTTTGCTGGGTCTACTGAAATACCCTCGACAGATACTACGTGGCCAAGAAACGCCACCTTCTCCAACCAAAATTTGCACTTACTCAACTTGGCGTATAGTTTATGCTCTCGAAGAGTCTCAAGTGTAAGGCGAAGATCTCGATCATGATCCTCCCTGGTCGGAGAATATACTAAGATGTCATCGACAAAGACGATAACACATTTGTCGAGATAAGGCTTGAATACCCGGTTCATCAAATCCATGAACGCCGCCGGTGCATTTGTTAGACCAAAAGGCATAACTAGGAACTCGTAGTGCCCGTACCGAGTCCTAAAGGCAGTCTTTGGCACATCTTCGGACTTGATCTTCAACTGATGATAGCCGGACCGCAAATCAATCTTGGAGAAGAACCTTGCTCCTTTCAATTGGTCGAACAAATCATCTATTCGTGGCAAGGGGTATCGATTCTTGATGGTGACTTTGTTCAACTGTCTATAGTCGATGCACATCCTCATCGACCCATCCTTCTTCTTCACAAAGAGTACCGGTGCTCCCCACGGTGACACACTTGGTTGGATGAAACCAAGCCGTTGCAACTCTTCCATCTGCTCCTTTTATTCCTTCAGTTCAATAGGGCCCATCCTGTACGGAGCCTTAGAAATTGGAGCCGTTCCAGGAGCAAGCTCTATTGCAAATTCTATCTCCCTATCTGGAGGTAACCCTAGTAATTCCTCGGGAAACACATCCAAATACTCACTCACAACCGGTATGGCTGAGGAGTCTCGTGCCTCCGGATTTGCAAGACTTAGAGCTGCTAGACGGGCTATATCTCTCCTCCGAAGTCCATGAAAGTGGAATGGCTTGACGCCTTCTGGCTTGAACTTCACCATCTTCTCAAAACAAGCCACATGCCCGTGGTGTGCAGCTAGCCAATCCATCCCGAGAATAACATCGAAGTCCAAGTCCTGGAACTCAAGAATGATTAGATCAATCGGCAATTCATACTGCCCGACTTGAACTATACAATTCCGATATCCTTGGTCTGTGTCAACTGACTTGCCAAGCGGAGTCGAAATGGTTAACTCGTGACGTAGGCGACTCGGCTTAGACTCAAAACCTTTGGCAAAGCTTGGCGATACAAAAGAATGTGTCGATCCCGTGTCGATCAACACACGAGCTAGACACTTGTTCACTAGCAATACGCCTGTGCATTGTAATTAACTATATTAGCGGGTTTCAGCAACATACATAGAGTATAGGTAGCATGACATACAAGTGATTATACGTATACTTATAGCACTCATCATTTCATACTTGAACACTTTAGAAATTCTCGCGTACCTTGCACAACATCGTCTGATGCCTGTGCGTCCCATTCTGTTAAGGCAAAGACCCGGCCTCTGTTTGCCTGGCAAGGCTGCTGTGTGGTCTGAGTGGGCCGTGCGGGTCTAGATGCCGAAGCTTGTGAAGACCCCTGCTGAGATGTAGAGCCCCGGACCTTTTCACATTTAATGCATGACACTTTCGTTGCCATTTTGCCTTTAAAGAGGTGTAATTAATAAATAAGGAAGAAATTGGAAATTTTGAAATGTCAGAAATGTTCCTTTTCGAAGTACGAGCCCAACGCAAGTTGAATCGTCAAAATCGGACGAACGAGTCAAAAGATATGGCCAAAACAGTCTGGACCTGTAGGCAATCGTAGCTCGATTATGCACTAAGGACGTAGCTCGGTTATACACTAAGGACGTAGCGCGGAAGGGACTAAGGTCGTGCTCTAACGTCGTACTCTGATAACGTAGCACAGGCAACGTACTCTGATAACGTATACGTTGTGCATCCGTTGTATAGCTCACAACGGGTACGTTGTACAGCTCACAACGGGTACGATGTACAACACAACGAGCACTTTGTACATAAGACAACGGACTACGAGCTCAGTACTATGCACGACATAACGTGACAACGGGTTCGGCACCCTTCACAACGGACAACGGGTTCGGCAACCTTCACAACGGACAACGTGTTTGGTACTGTTCACAGCACAACGTGATCGGCACTGTTCACAGCACAACGTGTTCGGCACTGTTCACAGCACAACGTGTGTGGCACTGTTCACAGCACAACGTGATCGGCACTGTTCACAGCACAACGTGTTCGGCACTGTTCACAGCACAACGTGTGTGGCACTGTTCACAGCACAACGTGATCGGCACTGTTCATAGCACAACGTGATCGGCACTGTTCACAGCACAACGTGTTCGGCACTGTTCACAGCACAACGTGTTCGACACTATTCATGGTCCTCGCGTTTTTTTCAGAAATTTCAGTAAGGGTATTAGGGTCTTTTGGTCGGTCCACTCTTACCTTAAGAGTTTAACCCGAGCCTTTAGGGCATCATTCGACACTTAGAGAGTTTGAGAGAATAGGAGAAAGGGGAGAAGGCGATCCCAACCTAGGGTTTCCATTTTGAGAGGATTCAAAGGGTTTTGCAACCCTAGATCAACCTCAAGCCCGTTTTCTTCAAGATCTCGGCTCAAGCTCGTGCAAAGCTCGTGTTCCAAGCTAGGGCCGCAACTCACAGTCGTTTGGAAGAGAGATTTCTTCCTCATTTCTTCAAAGTCGGTACTTTTTACTACCCTCCTAGTTATAGTTCCTCCTTTTCCTTCATTTCTCTTTATTTTCCTTTATTTACACATGTGCTATGAGATGGATGGGTGTGAATGGTGAATGGAGATGGAATGGGCGACTGGATGCCAATGGTTGTGTGTGATGAACAAATGGGGAAGGGCATTGTTCCAAATAATGAACATACATGTATGATTTGAGTAAAACCCATCTAGAAAAGCATGTTGTAGGGTAAATCCATAATGAACACACCATGTTTGATGAAATGCCAAGGTGAATAAAGTGAGCTGTAAATTGGTGAATGCATGCCTAATAAATTCTGAATATTGCTAGGGCCTATGATAGTGTGTTTCCTGCTTTCCCGAAATGATATGAATATTACATGCTCAATCATTGATGTTATATGTGTTGTGAAATTTCCCAAATGTCATATTTAAATTTAAATACAAGTATGCACACGGTTCCCACGAGCACGGCATGCATGACATGGTTTATCGAGGTTTTCAAGAACATGGTTAGAGGTGGGACATATCCCACGATATGTTTTACCTCACTTTTCACAAGAAGACAAGAACCAACATTCCACGAGGGGTCTCCCCTCACTCACAAGTGCATATCATGAAGAAGGGCCTCCCTTCCCTCGCAAGTACATACATATCATGAAGAAGGGTCTCCCTTCCCTCACAAGTGCATTGCATAAAGAAGGGTCTCCCTTCCCTCTCAAGCGCATCTCACAAGGACATCTCACAAGTGTATCTCACAAGTTACATGATCACAAGCAAGCACGCATGACATGCATGACATGACACGACATACAAGAATCGAGCAAGATAGACAAGACAAGCTTTCAAGTACGAAAAGATATTTCAAGCCAAGTCAAGTGCACGATGTTTTCAAGAGGTTTTATCGGCTTTCTACGAAATACAAGCATGATTATAAATTGCTTTACTTCCTCGTATGATATGAATTGTTTCTGCCCGACATATATGAATTGCTCTTGATTATGTATTGCCATTGTTATGCTATAATTGTTGGTTAGTATTTAGTACCCGCTGAGTATTCCATGCTCAGCTGTACTTCTTATGTCGGTAGGTTCTAAGGGAGCAGCTGCTCCATTTGATGTTTGTGCTCCTGGTCCATGGGTGGAAGAGGAGTACATCGAGGAGCCTTTGGAGGAACCTCCCGTAGAGGGTTATCAGTAGGTGGTGTTAGATTCTGAGTGGATTAGCTGTGGGTGAGATGAGAGTTAGATTTATGTATTTTGGCGGGCATGTTCGCACTTTCTTTTGGTTACTTTTTGTATAAACTTGGATTTGTGTATGTATATACATAGAGGTTTGGTAGAGTTCCGCTGTGTTTTGATGGTTATGTTTCCGCTATAATGTCCTCTATTGTATATGCTCTGTGGGTTTTGCAAGTTAGCTGTCAAGCAAGTCATGATTAGTCGTCCAAAGTTCACTCTAACTCCTAGGGTGGGTTTTGGGGCGCGACTGGAGTGGTATCAGAGCTTAGGCTTTAGGTCTCTAGGGTCACTTAGAATCTTATACCACGGCTTGACAAGAGCATGTGTCAGGAAACAAGTTAGGAAGAAAGTAAGTCGGAAGAGAGTCTTGATCCAAGTGTAAGACTAAACTTTAGTCTTAGTCAAAATGGTTGTTTCAACCAAGTACGAGTCTTAGGAACGCTAGAACACCAAGGTATAATATTACAACTGCTCTGGTGACTTGACGAGATGAATATGATGGTACTATACTATTTTTATGTGGTATTGTTATATGGTATTGTATGCTATATGGTGTGCGTACTATGTACTTATACTATTATGTGTGGTATTGTTAGGGGTTATTATATGTGGTGTGCATACTATATGTCACGTACTAAGTGACAACCCATGTGTTAGGAATGAATTCCCAGTTAGACTCATGAGTTGAGTAATACTCAGGCTAGAGTCCAGACTAGGTGTGAGTTGGTAAATGGTGGTAGGTCCTTGTCGTACTATGGGGTCCTTCCGAGTGAGACAGTAGGATTCTCCTTCGTCTTACAAGTTTAGTAAAATTAGGAATTTGCAAAAATAGGGACATAGGCTTGATATGTAACATTATGAGTACTCATTGTAATTTTAACTTGTTAAACTATACTTAATGCATCTTACATCACAAATAAATATAAGTCACACATCATGGTATGACGATAATTCCATGAAACCCCACGACTAGTAGAAACGGATATAGATAGTAATTTGTTTTAAACTCAAGGAACAAATATAATTTTAACAACCCAGGGATGCTCGATGCACGCTTCTAAGTACAGTTGCGCATTTCTGCAGCACGTCTTAGACCCAGTGCTCAGTCCCAAAATAATTTTGGACGAGCTCACGGATGTCTGATGCACGTTTCTAGATGTGCGCCTGCAGCACGTCCTAGACTCAGTGCTCGGTCCTAGTCTAGATACAGATGCGCTTTCATTCTGCAGCACGTTCTAGACACGATGCCAGTCCAAAAAAAAAAAAAAGAAAACGACTTGTATAATTGTAGGATTATAATTGTACTTAGATATATACACGATGTGCTCGCATAGGTTGGGGGCTTGAGTCCAACTTCTGCTTAGGAGAAGTTGTTGCCCTTAAGAAGCAACTAAGGAGTTAGCCTTAAACCATAACCAGTTGCAACACAACCAACATCGCATCTTGGCTTCGCTAGGAACCTTAGAGTATGTTATTATGCTATGGTATGTGTATCTTGATGTATGTTCTAGACTTTGATAAATACTTACTATTATGAAAATGCAATATCGGATTTTGATGGGATTCGAGTTAGACTCATGCTTCGCTATCGTCCTCAGGAGTAAACCATGAGACGTGGCGATCAGGGTCGTGGATACCACACTAGGTGGGGTGGAGTATCTCCTCCTCCATTGAGGGATGAGCAGCCTGATCTCACTCAGGTCTTGGGATCCATAGCAGAGACACTAGCAATACTTGCCACTAGGCAGCCCACTACCCCCATTCCTACGGTGGTACTTGTACCTATCCCTACACATCATGCCTCAGGAAGTGAGGCACTTTGGAGGATGAGGCCCCCGATGTTTTATGGTGATATGGACCCATTGGTCGCAGAAGCATGGGTTAGGTACCAGTCCTCTAGACATATGCAGGTACGGAGTCCTTCCACTGCACCACAGGCTTCTCTTTTGGTTGCTCCACCGGCATCGCACACGGCTACCGTGCAGCCACCCCGCCTTGCAGTATCTCAGGCAACAGGATGTGCGCCCTCCACCTACTCTTACGAGATATGTACCCTTTGTGGGAGGAGGCATGTGGCCAGAGAGTGTAGGACAATCTCCGGTGGATGTTTCCACTGTGGTCGCCAGGGCCACCTGATCAAGGATTGTTCCAGCCATCAGATGCCACCTTATTCTCGGGGAAGTAGGCCCAGGGTTAGGCGGTCACCTCCGCAGGGCTCTACACAAGCATTAAGCCCCCAGCAGTCCACACAGCCCCCTTACTAGGCTAACCAGGGACAAGCCTTTGCCACTCCAGGATAGAATGCTCAGGCACCAAAGGATATGGCATGAGGATGTGAGAGGGAGAAGAAATTTTTCTTTTGTGCAGAAGGGAATGTATTTTGTGTTTTGTCATGGGCAGTCAGTTGCCACTTGTATGTAACTGTGCTACCTTATGTTATGAAAGTTTTTCCAGCTATTTAGAATGATGTTGAGTTTTATGAGAAAACTAGGTGCCTCGCCGATAAGTGAGTGCCTAGCCTTATATTGATTAATAGAGGATTATCATATCGTTCAGTAGGAAAGGTTAAGCATGGGGAAGTATCCTCGATTGATTTAGTAACGCCCTAATTTCGAGGATGAAATTCCTATAAGGGGGGAGGATGTAGAGCCCCGGACCTTTTCACATTTAATGCATGACACTTTCGTTGCCATTTTGCCTTTAAAGAGGTGTAATTAATAAATAAGGAAGAAATTGGAAATTTTGAAATGTCAGAAATGTTCCTTTTCGAAGTACTAGCCCAACGCAAGTTGAATCGTCAAAATCGGACGAACGAGTCAAAAGATATGGCCAAAACAGTCTCGACCTGTAGGCAATCGTAGCTCGGTTATGCACTAAGGACGTAGCTCGGTTATGCACTAAGGACGTAGCACGGAAGGCACTAAGGTTGTGCTCTGACGTCGTACTCTGATAACGTAGCACAGACAACGTAGTCTGATAACGTATACGTTGTGCATCCGTTGTACAGCTCACAACGGGTACGTTGTACAGCTCACAACGGGTACGATGTACAGCACAACGGGCACGTTGTACATAAGACAACGGACTACGAGCACAGCACTATGCACGACATAACGTGACAACGGGTTCGGCACCCTTCACAACGGACAACGTGTTTGGTACTATTCACGACGGACAACGTGTTTGGTACTGTTCACAGCACAACGTGATCGGCACTGTTCACAGCACAACGTGTTCGGCACTGTTCACAGCACAACGTGTGTGGCACTGTTCACAGCACAACGTGTTCGGCACTGTTCACAGCACAACGTGATCGGCACTGTTCACAGCACACGTGTTCGACACTATTCACGGTGCTCGCGTTTTTTTCAGAAATTTTAGTAAGGGTATTAGGGTCTTTTGGTCGGTCCACTCTTACCTTAAGAGTTTAACCCGAGCCTTTAGGGCATCATTCGACACTTAGAGAGTTTGAGAGAATAGGAGAAAGGTGAGAAGGCGATTCCAACCTAGGGTTTCCATTTTGAGAGAAATCAAAGGGTTTTAAAACCCTAGATCAACCATAAGCCCGTTTTCTTCAAGATCTCGGCTCAAGCTCGTGCAAAGCTCGTGTTCCAAGCTAGGGCAGCAACTCACAGTCGTTTGGAAGAGGGATTTCTTCCTCATTTCTTCAAAGTCGGTACTTTTTACTACCCTCCTAGTTATAGTTCCTCCTTTCCCTTCATTTCTCTTTATTTTCCTTTAATTACACATGTGCTATGAGATGGATGGGTGTGAATGGTGAATGGAGATGGAATGGGCGACTGGATGCCAATGGTTGTGTGTGATGAACAAATGGGGAAGGGCATTGTTCCAAATAATGAACATACATGTATGATTTGAGTAAAACCCATCTAGAAAAGCATGTTGTAGGGTAAATCCATAATGAACACACCATGTTTGATGAAATGCCAAGGTGAATAAAGTGAGTTGTAAATTGGTGAATGCATGCCTAATAAATTCTGAATATTGCTAGGGCCTATAATAGTGTGTTTCCTGCTTTCCCGAAATGATATGAATATTACATGCTCAATCATTGATGTTATATGTGTTGTGAAATTTCCCAAATGTCATATTTAAATTTAAATACAAGTATGCACACGGTTCCCACGAGGTTTTCAAGAACATGGTTAGAGGTGGGACATATCCCACGATATGTTTTACCTCACTTTTCACAAGAAGACAAGAACCAACATTCCACGAGGGGTCTCCCCTCACTCACAAGTGCATATCATGAAGAAGGGCCTCCCTTCCCTCGCAAGTACATACATATCATGAAGAAGGGTCTCCCTTCCCTCACAAGTGCATTGCATAAAGAAGGGTCTCCCTTCCCTCTCAAGCGCATCTCACAAGGACATCTCACAAGTGTATCTCACAAGTTACATGATCACAAGCAAGCACGCATGACATGCATGACATGACACGACATACAAGAATCGAGCAAGATAGACAAGACAAGCTTTCAAGTACGAAAAGATATTTCAAGCCAAGTCAAGTGCACGATGTTTTCAAGAGGTTTTATCGGCTTTCTACGAAATACAAGCATGATTATAAATTGCTTTACTTCCTCGTATGATATGAATTGTTTCTGCCCGACATATATGAATTGCTCTTGATTATGTATTGCCATTGTTATGCTATAATTGTTGGTTAGTATTTAGTACCCGCTGAGTATTCCATGCTCAGCCGTACTTCTTATGTCGGTAGGTTCTAAGGGAGCAGCTGCTCCATTTGATGTTTGTGCTCCTGGTCCATGGGTGGAAGAGGAGTACATCGAGGAGCCTTTGGAGGAACCTCCCGTAGAGGGTTATCAGTAGGTGGTGTTAGATTCTGAGTGGATTAGCTGTGGGTGAGATGAGAGTTAGATTTATGTATTTTGGCGGGCATGTCCGAACTTTCTTTTGGTTACTTTTTGTATAAACTTGGATTTGTGTAGATATATACATAGAGGTTTGGTAGACTTCCGCTGTGTTTTGATGGTTATGTTTCCGCTATAATGTTCTCTATTCTATATGCTCTGTGGGTTTTGCAGGTTAGTTGTCAAGCAAGTCATGATTAGTCATCCAAAGTTCACTCTAACTCCTAGGGTGGGTTTTGGGGCGCGACATGAGAAGTCTGCCGAACTGGGGGCCTACTCCCTTGAGGCTGAGCCCGTGACTGTCGGCGTGGGCAATCTTTAATTATGTGGCCCTTCTCACCACAATGGAAACATCCTCCCGATGCTCTCCGACACTTTCCAGCCGGGTGTCTCCGACCACAATAGTCACACTCCTCAAAGGATGAAGAGGGTGACGGCTGTACATATCTGGTGCCCTGAGAAAAAGCGGGGCGAGGTGCCTGTGAAGTAGTCGGGCGAGGCACTGGTGATGCAAACGAAGACCTCTGTGTCTGTGTAGGCCTAGGAGGTGGGTACTAGGAAATCCTGGCCCTCTTCTCCAGTGGTGCTGAGCCACTAGACTGACCCTTCTGCATGGCTCTCCCGAAGCCACCCTCTCTTCTCTTAAGAAACTCCTCTGAGTTCTTTTCGGCAATCCTTGCCTTCCCCACAATCTCTCTCCAAGACTCCACTTGAAGAATGGAGACTCGATCCTTGATGAAGGGCTTCAACCCATTCTCAAATTTCCGGTCTCGCATCTCCTCCGTCGTGATCAAGTGTGGTGCGAATCGGGACAATTCAACGAATTTGGCCTCATACTCGGCCACACTCATATTCCCTTGCACTAGGGACATGAACTCCATCTCCTTCTGTTGCTTGACAATCTTGGGAAAGTACTGCCCATAGAAGGCATCAAGGAATTCACCCCAAGTCCACGGCTCTCCTGCCCTGGCGGTGTCTCTCTGTCTCAACGCCGCTCTCCACCAATGGTCGGCTTCTCCTTCCATCATGAAGGCAGCCCAATCTACCCTTTGCTCATCGGTGCAACGAAGAGCACGGAATATTTTCTCCAGTTGCATAATCCACGCCTCTGCAACCAAGGGGTCGGTGGTCCCATAAAAGGTAGGTGGATGTAGCCTTCGGAATGCCTCGAGTCCCGAGGTGTGATGTGGAGGAGGTGGGTGTGCCAACGCAGTAGTAGCAGCGGGCTGTCGGGCTGCTAGCATGGTGATGGTCTCCACCATAGTATTTAACAACTGAGATATATCGGGTTGATCATCACCCGAGGGAGGGTCTCCTCCATTACTATTGCCCCGAGTTTGGTAACCGCGACCCCATCCACTACCACGTCTCATGTTAATCCTGAGAACAGTAGCAGAACATGAGTCTAACTTGGAAACCAACTTCATCTCAATCACAATTTCAAGCTCATTTCAAATTCATAAGGTAATTGATAGTAATACATCAAGGTATACATTGTAGTAGATAATCATACAATGTGTGGTTCTAGCGTAGGGTACTAAGTTCGGTCGGATTCCAACCGGTTATGGACTAAGACTAAAGATTAGTCTATACTTGGAATACGACTCTTTCCTCAATCCAATGCCTTGTTTTGATCATGGTATCGAGTACTAAGTGACCCTAGGGACTCTAATGCCTAAGCTCTGATACCACCTCTGTTGCGACCCAAAATACCCCTGGGAGTTAGGGATACTTTAGCTCGTGATGTGCCATATCCGATACCAAACCATCCTGTAATAACATCCAAGTCATGACAAACATAATCATGAATAAGGCGGAAGCTTAAACCAATGTGCGGAAGCGTAATCCAAAAATTTCTTTTCTATACATGCTGTGTATTCCAAGTTTGTACATACATCACAAAAGTAAAGGTGGACATGCCCACCTATCAAAATACAAAATGATAATACTCTCTCTCTCTCTCTCTATGTAATCACTCTAAAAGGGCCAGTGGTCTAAGTCATTTGCCTCCTCCTGAGGCTCTACATATGGCTCCTCCTCGCCATAATCCTCCTCAATCCAGGGCCCCTGATCACAGATGTCAAATGGAGTCCGTGTACCTGCCGACATAACATGTACGGCTGAGCATGGAATACTCAGCGAGCAAAATCTACTAGCTAACAATGCTATCATAATCACAATATTTTATACAGTGCGTAAAAGAATACAAATCATCAAAATCCATGCTTAAAACCCGTCGGGAAAAACCTTTCATAAAACTTGTTCTTTTCATGGAAAACAAACCCTCTCATGTATGCTTATGAGTTCTTATGAATGCTTGTGAGCCTCGTGTTTTCTTATGAGTTCTTGTGAGCTTAGAGTTCTTGTGAGCTTGTGAGTACTTGTGAGCTTATGAGCTTCTTGTGAGCTTATGAGTACTTGTGAGCTTATGATCCTTATGAGCTTGTTCTCCTTGGAGACATATGCAAGATCTTAGACTTGTGAGTCTCTTATGAGTTCTTGAAAAGCCTTGCCAGACTTATGATCCGTGGAGTTCATGCAAGATCTAGACTTGATCCTTGTGAGCGTGGAGTAACCGATCTTAGAATGCCAACCCAAAGTTTGGCTTAGTCTATGCTTATGCATGTATGCTTCTTACTTATGAATGCCTTTGAAAATCCTCTTATGTTTTCTTGAAAATTCATGCTTATGAGAAAAACCACAGTCGTGCAATACTTATCATGCGTAGACTGCTTGTGAGCATTATAACATCTATGTGGAAAGCTTTAACTAATTAAACATGTTCATGCAAGGCATAATGATCATTATAGTATACTTGAAGACCTTAAGTAACTCATATGGTTCATACAAGGTATATTAGCATCATAACATACTTAAACAATTCTAGAATGTAGACCATTTCATTCATTGCGTCACATCATAACAATCATGGCTTCTAAGCCTAATTCATCATATCACACTTAAAATTATGATTCCTTGGAGGATATTAACACTTACTTGCACTTATAGTCATATTCACCCTTTTATTGGAAAACCCCCAAAATCTTAAATCCTTATTTGCTTATTTGAACATAATCAAGTTCACCCAAAATCCCTTGTTTGTCATTGCATCATAGTATATTTAAAATCATGGTTCATTTAAAGGTATTACAATTTTCTTACAAGTTTAGCCATATTCATCCTTGTTATTGAAAAACCCCCAATTTGTAAAACCTTATTTGATTGTTTATTCATGATCTAGTTCACCCTAATTTCCACACTTCCTATTTGTATCATAATAGAATTAAAATCACCTATTTGAATTATCTTTGTATGATAACAAGGCTAGATAGTAGTTTACTAACCTCTTTGGATCAATTTCTAGGTTTAAGAAACCCCTTGAGAAATCCTCACTCGATTTGAATGATCCAAGCTTGATTTGAGGAAGATCCAACCCTTGATTGAAGCTCTTCTTGGTTTCAAGCAAAACCCTCTTTGGAATGCTCAAGATCCTTTCCTTCTCTTTCTAGGAACTCTCCTTGGTTTAGGGTAACCCAAAAACCCTCCTAAAGTCTTCTATTTATAGTGTAAGGGGTGAAAAACCCCTAAAAAATCGCATCCAAGAAAGTAAAATCGCGTATCTACGATCGTTCGTAGCGATTTACGATCGATCGTAGCCTTCTACGATCGATCGTAGCTTCCTACGATCAATCATAGTTTCACCTGACAGTTTCAAGCATTTCTGGGGCTTTACGATCGATCGTAGCAACTCTACGATCGTTCGTAGCTCCGCTACGATCGTTCGTAGGGTCCCTACTAGCGATCGCAACTTTTGCAGAAAGCTTCAGCATTTTTGCATTTGCGTATCTTGGCCATAACTTTTGACTCGGTTGTCCGATTTTGACGATTCAACTTTCATTGGATTCTTCTTTCGAAGGAGAACAACTTATATGTTTTTCACAACTTCCAATTCTTCCTTTTTCTTGGACCATTTTGCCCCTAAACCTGACTGATCCGAAATTGGGTTTCGTCAATCCAGATTTTAAACCGACCCGACTTCAGAAATCGGTCTTTTGACCTAACACCAACTCAAAACCAAGACAACTGATCAACATGAACCCCAAAGAGGGTTCAATTACCTTTCCAAAAATCGAAGAATCGCTTGATTCCGACGAGCGGTGTGAACGCTAGGGCTATTTAGAGTCGAGGGTATGCCAAGGCATAACCCTTGTCAATACTCAAGAGTATTCTATACTCTTGCCTATTTCATTCCAAACATCCATACACCATAAATACATTCTTACATGCTTTAGTATATGATATCATTCGTCGTACATGGCCATCAAGATCCGAGGTTCTACAGATCTAGACTAATCATACGGACCCTAGGTGATTAGATATGCAGTGCAAAATAAGTTAAAAATTCTGAAATATTTCAAACAACCAAGGTTCCTTGTAGTTGCCATATCTCCTAGCTCGGATTTTGCTCCATAATATATCAGAACGACTGCGTCGAAAAGAGCTACAACTTTCATGAAGGTTGAGAGACCCAAAAATGAACTTTTAATTTTGGGTTTACACCTCAGGGTCGACCCTGACCATTGAGAGTCGACCCTAGGTATAAGGAATTTTGTATGGGGAATTTTAACAGAATATTGAAATTATGAGGGTCGACCTTGAAGGATGTTTGCGTTGACTGAAGTGGGAAGTTGGGTCGACCCAAACATCCTCCAGGGTCGACCCTAATATAGGATTTTTGCTAAAATGACTCATTTGCTTGTCTCTTTGGCTTTTAATCTATTTTAGCAACTTCTAAACATGGTTTTTGTTCCTATTTATAATGGGAACCCTTCTAGCTCTTGGGATACAACTTTGGGGGAGTATAGAGAGGGTTTTTAACTCCTTCTATAGTTCATAAAAACTCTGGAATCTTATTGTTCTCCTCCCCTTTGATTGATGCTTTCAACCTAGAGTTTGCAAGCCTAAAGCTCTATACTTGCTTGTTTGGACTTGTACATGAAGGAGCCCATCTAGGTGTTGATTTCTATCAAACCATCAACCCGTTTTGGAAAGAACAACTTGGCCAAAGTGTTCCAGAGCCTCTGCGAAAGAGATCGATCCGAGAAGGATCGTGGTAGTGTGATTTAGTCCGTGGAATTTGAAGCCGTTATTGACGAAGATCGATCGGAAGATCGTGGACTGTTTTCGAGACACAAAGAGAAGTATGAGTGGCTATGGTTGATCACGGGACTTGAGAGTACATGACGACTTTTCGAGGCGTGGAAGACTAAGAATTGAAGGATCATAGTGCCGAGTCTGAAGGAATCAAGTTCGAGTCTTGTAAGTTCTTGTTAACTTTGTCTTAGTGGATTCTCATAGCTGGACTAGGTCCCGTGGTTTTTCTCGGAAGGGTTTCCACGTAAAAATCCTTGTGTTATGGTTCGCATGTTTCTCTCTATTTCTGCACTTTAAATTCATCATCCCTTTAGTTAGTAACTTAATTGTTAAAATCATTAAAAAGGGTACATTGAATTATAAGGAGACCTTACCATCCCCTTGATCTTGTAAGTTCTCAACTCAAACCCTAGATTTGAGGTTCACCGAATTTTTTTTCAATTGGTATCAAAGCAGGTTCACTAACTTTTTAGTGTGATCTTGTCTTATATTTTATGTGAATATGAATCTTTTGTCCACCATTATTTGATGGGAATAATTATTCCTATTAGAAAGCTCGAATAAGAGCATTTCTAAAATCATTGGATGAGAGAGTATGGTTCTCCATTGAACAAGGTTGGACCCATCCAACAAAGACCATAAATGACAAGACCATCCCTAAACCTTCTTCTGAATGATCCAATGTAGAACTTGAAAGTTTTAGATAGAATAGTAAAGGTCTAAATGAAATCTTCGCCGCTATCACACTCGAAGAATTTTGACGTATTTCTAAATGTGACACGTCGAAGGAGGCATGGGACATTCTTTAAATTACCCATGAAGGGACTACAACTGTCAAGATCTCCAAACTACAAATGCTTACCTCCAAGTTTGAAAAGTTGATGATGGATGATAATGAAAACTTTGACAATTTTTATGCTAATCTGAGTGACATTATCAATTCTAATTTCAATCTAGGGGAAAGAATTCCTAAGTCCAAAATTGTTAGAAAAATTTTAAGATCTCTATCTAAGAGATTTCGATTGAAGGTTACCGCTATCGAAGAGAGCAAAAATCTTGATACTCTCAAAATCGAAGAGTTGGTTGGTTCTCTCTAAACCTATAAGTTAAATCTGAACCCATTTAAGAAACCAAAATCTATTGCCTTGAAATCCGTCAAGGAATCCAGCGATGGTTCAGACAATGACTCTAAGGTTGAAGAAGAAGAGTTGGCTTTATTTGCAAAGAAATTCAGAAAATTTTTAAAACTTAATAAGAGATTTAATCCGAAAGGATAAAAATCTTTTGAAAAGCCCAAGTCCAAGCACTTAGAAAACAAGAAACATCTTAAAAGTGTGGACAAGAAATCCTAAGGTGTTCAATGCTATAATGCCAAGGCTACGGCCATATTGCTGCCGAGTGCTCTAATAAGAAAAGATTTAAGGACAAGGCAAGGGATGACAGTGAATCTGAAGAATCAGATAGTTCTTCTTGTGAGGAGAGTAGGGGTTGTATGGCCTTCACTGCATCTGTAACTAGGATTGAAGAATCTTCTTCAAATGTTGTGAGTAACCAACACTGTAGTGATGGTGAGGAGGATAATGAGAGTCAGAATGACTCAGATTCTAAGGGAGACCTCGAGGCAGCCTATGATGAGCTATTTCAGGAATGCCTAAAGCTGAAAAAGGTTCAGTTTTTCATGTTTAAAAAGATCAAATCTATTGGAATGGAAAAAGATGCCTTAGACCAAGTGGCTTTAGGGTTGAGAGCCCTTGTGTCACAGAATGAGGAAGAGAAGGCTTCCTTCTTTGCCAAGTCTCAGCTACTTGAATCTGATTTACATGTTTGTCTTGATAAAAAGATAAGTCTTGAAATCAAGTTGGTTGAACTTGAGTAAAATTAGAGGTGTGGAGATGTGAAGGGAACTCCATCTACCTCGAACACTGAGCTTGGTGCTAAAAGGCACCCTCCTGCTAAAGGAAAATACCCTTCTACTCAAAAATTCATTCCTACATGTCATAAATGTGGAGTGAAGGGTCATATTAAGCCTCGATATCCTAAACTTCGAAGAATGTTCAATCATGGTTCAAGGAACCAACATAATTTTAATGGGAATCTTCAAAAGAGAGTTGAGGTCCTAGTGGAGAAGTCTAGGAATTTGTGTGAAGATGTGATAAAAATTGATCACAACTCTAGACATTGGCATGGTCATGAAACTCCTTATGCTAGATATAAAGGAGGTAACGAGGAGAACCATAATGCCTGCCATAAGTCTAGGACTCAATCCTGGAAAATAAGGAACAGGAGGAAGAGGTAAATGTCATATCTATCTCAACTGAAGCAGTTAGAGACCATAGGGTCAATCAAACTTCTAAAACCATTTGGGTGAGAAAGGAAGACCTGAAGGACTTCACTTAGCCCATGTCTGTCATGGCATAGGGTGTGTTGTTAGTGTTCTATCTTGTCCTCGTGTTTTGATCTTTGTGTATATTAGTATTTTTTTTCTTTTTACTAGTGTTTATTTGCTTTAGTATATTTTTCTGTTTTCTTTATTTTGAAAAATCCAAAAACATTGAAAAAATATAAAATCCAAAAAGATTTTTTTTCATGTTGCCCTTGTTTGACTTGCATGATCTGCATTCCTTGTGTGATCTTTATTTCTATACTTGTCCAGAGTTGACATGAGTTTGTTGCTGATTGAGGATATATCACCTTCATAGTCTCTTGGTTAGGTTGAAAATTAGACAGATTTTATCTTGAATACTTAGAGACTTATTCCTGTGTGTATGCTTTACAAATTTCATATGTACTCTGACTGATTCTGTTGAGAGGTCTATTTTCCAATCTATAGGTGTTTTGACTTATCCCAATAGTGTGACCTTGGATGACCAGTCTAGAATGACCATATTTGTTTGTCATCCCCATTTTCTGTATCCTCCTTGAGCGAAAATTACTACAATGAAAAGGGCTACCTATTGGGCTAGTGTGAAGTCACTATTGGATGCAAACAGTACGAAATGGCTACCTAGGTGGACAGTAGGTATCTATCTGGGTCACTAGAGTGAAAGTCCCTGCTGCCAATAGCCAAGACTACCTACTTGGATAGTATGAAAGCATCATTGCATGAAAAGATATCTTCAGATAAAGAACATCAAAAGAAATCTTACAAAGCTTAAAGGTATTTGACCAAAAATAAAAGAAAAATATTGAGTCAAATAAAATGGAAAAAGTTTCACTAAAATGTAAAAAATCAGCATATCTGGATCTAACTAGGTTTGACATCTAAGAATTGTCTCTTGGAGTCCCCTTAGTGGTTAATGTCATATCCTTGGAAAGGGAAAGAAACCTTGATCTAGTATTTTATCAAACCACCACTACACACATATTGCTTCAATTTTGAACTGTTCACTAAACGTGACTAAGTGAATTGGCTATGCTTTAGCATTTCATGAGATTTAGTTAGATGTGTATCCTTAGTCGGACTAACTAATCATGTTCTTCATTTGATTTGTAATTTTAAATTATTACTACTTGGAATGCTTTTGATGCATGTTTGTGTAGTACATGATACCTTTTTAGCATTAGTATTATTTGTTTTCTTTTTGTTTGGCATGGGACTTTTTAGCTTAAGTGTCCTGTTTTTGGTAGTGTCCTCGATCTTAGGTACAGAAGATCAAGCTGAGTTGCTGAGGGGGAGTTTGTGCCTTATATTTCTATCTTGTTCCCCGCTCTTTAGTCCCTGCATTGTCTGCATTTGCTTGCATGTATTGTGGTTGCCTTGATGTTATACATGTGTTAAATTGGTTATTTTTTTGTGATATTGGCTTCCTGCCTACCTTTGGCAATTATGCCAAAAAGAAGGAGAATGTTGGGTACTATTTCCCAAGTTTAGAACATTCCTTGCATTACCTGTGGTTACTTATTTTCATATTCCAAACATGCTTCACTAGGTGTTTTGTTTATGAGAATGTGCAGGTGCAAGGTTATAGCAGACATATTTTACTTAACAAAGAGCTTAAGTGTCTCAATTTAAGATGATTTGTCAAATAGTGTCATGTAATAATGTTAGAGTCATGTAATGTCCTGATTCACCATTTTGATGTGTTTGGGTGAGTTTGTGTCAAGTCATGTACTTCAGTTTGGTTTTGCCACGGAATTACCAAAGGGAGAGATTGTAAAGCCCATGCTTTTTTGTGTTGGCATATGCCAGTGTCAAAACAAGCGAATCTAGGTGTCTACGTGTGTATCTTGTGTCATTGCCGCCAAGCATCCGCAAACAAGTGAAGTTGAAGACCATTGAAGACTCGGTTGATCATTTCCTTCATAGGATGGTAAGTGACCTAGATACCATGTTACCATAGGTGGGAATTATCTTAGAATAATCCTAATATGATACCTTAAGTGGTAAGTGATCTTGACAAATCATACGGACCCTAGGTGATTAGATATGCAGTGCAAAATATGTTAAAAATTCTGAAATTTTTCAAAAAACCAAGGTTGCTTGTAGGTGCCATATCTCCCAAACCGTAGCTCGGATTTTGCTCTATAATATATCAAAACGACCACATCAAAAAGAGCTAACACTTTCATGAAGGGTATGAGACCCAAAAATAAATTTTTAATTTCAGGTTTGCACCTCAGGGTCGACCCTACCCATTGAGGGTCGACGTTGGGTATAAGGAATTTTGTATGGGGAATTTTAACAGAATGTTGAAATTATGAGGGCTGACCCTGAGGGATGTTTGGGTTGACCGAAGTGGGAAGTTGGGTCGACCCAAACATCCTCCAGGGTCGACCCTGATATTGGTGTTTTGCTAAAACGACTCCATTGCTTGTCTCTTTGGTTTTTAATTTATTTTAGCAACTTCTAAACATGGTTTTTGATCCTCTATATAATGGGAACCCTTCTAGCTCGTGGGGTACAACTTTGGGGGAGTATAAAGAGGGTTTTTAAATCCTAGAGTTGATAAAAAATCTAGAATCTTATTGTTCTCCTCCCCTTTGATTGATGCTTTCAACCTAGAGTTTGCAAGCCTAAGGCTCTATACTTGCTTGTTTGGACTTGTACATTGAAGGAGTCCATCTAGGTGTTGATTTCAATCAAGCCATCAACCCATTCTGGAATGAACAACTTGGCCGGAATGTTCTGGAGCCTTTGTGAAGGAGATCGATCCGACAAGGATCGTGGTAGTGTGATTTGGTCCGTGGAATCTGAAGCCGTCATTGACGGAGTTCAATCGGAAGATCGTGGACTGTTTTCGAGACACAAAGAGAAGTATGAGCGGCTATAGTTGATCATGGGACTTGATAGTACATGATGAATTTTCGAGGCATAGAGGACTAAGAACTGAAGGATCGTAGTGTCGAGTCCGAAGGAGTCAAGTTTGAGTCTTGTAAATTCTTGTTAACTTTGCCTTAGTGGATTCTGATGGCTAGACTAGGTGCCGTGGTTTTTCCCAGAAGGGTTTCCATGTAAAAATCCTTGTGTTACGGTTTGTATGTTTCTCTCAATTTCCATACTTTAAATTCATCATCCCTTTATTTAATAACTTAATTGTTAAAATCATTAAAAAGGGTAGATTGAATTATAGGGAGCCTTTACCATCCCCTTAATCTTGTGAGTTCTCAACTCAAACCCTAGATTTGAGGTTCACCGAATTTTTTTTTAGGGTCCACCACTAGTGATGGGTCTTATTCCATTTGATGCATGCCACATCTAGAACTACTTTTTCAAATTAGGGGGTGTCAACGAACCAAATATAAGGCACAAAAATCTATTGTAAATGGGTTGGGTTCGAGATGTGCCTATTCAAAAATCACAACAGCAAAAAACCCTAAGCCCGACCCATTGACACCCCTATAAACAAGTATACACACATGGGTGATCCCGGGGCAAGGGTCAACTTTTGCTCTTGTCTCTTTGAATATATATATATATATATATATATATAAGTTCTTAACAAGGTATAATCAGGGGCAAGGGCAGTTGCCTCCTAACTTTTGAAAAAAAAAAATATTTGTTATACTATGTAATTTAGTTATTTAATAGCGAGAGTGACAGTTATCCCCTAATCAAGAAGAAACAATACCTATACGATATGTATACCTATACATTTGATTAAGCAATGAGAAATCATTTCTCATGTAAAACATTTTGAAAAAAACTTTTATTATGTATAATATATTTTATTAAAAATATATTTCAAACTTGTTTGATTTCAAAATCATCTGCAAGTGACTTAAGCTTAATCGACTCTCTTACCCAAAACTTGGATAATCTCTCAATTTAATGAGCATGAATTTCTTGTTTGAAATTCATCATGACTCCAACAGCGTTCTGATTATCCAACTATCACCTTATCGTAGTCCCTCAGTTAGAGAGTACTTTAGTGCAATCAAAACAGTCAGATTACTGCTCAATTATAAATGAACTCATCAAATCTAAGGATCATCGAAACTGTTCAATGTGAATAAGAGACCAACTATCTGATAGTATGTTTATGCAAGAGGTTTCTCATTGCATGCAATTAGTCAGTGTACATTTAAGCACCCATATGCTGATGTGTAGTCTCCACTACAATAGTTTGAGATGAAACTATATCTCAACCATTAAGAACATCTTAGCATTATGGCAGCCATATAAGGGAAGTGCCCAGCTTCACCCATAGCTGTTACTATATAAGATATAAGGAACTAGAAAGCTATATCTGCCTGTGATAGTCCAATACCTATCACATAGTTTTCCTACAATATATCCTAGAGACCTTTATCGATATCTCTTATCGTATAGATCATCTCATGATCATGGTCAATCACCCATAATGAATTCACAATAGATAAAGAAGATGTCTTTATTAATCTAATCAATAAGAATCTTACAATCTAAATGACTTTTCAGGGCCTAATGTCTAACAAAGGCTCCTAATGATACTAGTTTTTTTTTATATTTTTGAATTTACTAGACTTTAAGATGCATCAAAATTCAAAGTCTTCTACCAAATCTATTGGGACAAAATGCATTTCGCCGAGATCTTATGTGTGTATTGCAATTATCAAATACAGTGAAGATCCGCCCTTCTTACTTTTTTGAACACTGTTGTAAGCACCCAATTTTTACATCCATAGCCTAACCATGGTTAATCTTTCTTAACCATGGTCAAAACCCCTAACCCTAGGTGTGACCTTAATAGACCTTGGGACAAACCCTAGGTAAACCCTAGTTGACCCTAGGGGGACCCTAATAGACTCTAGGTGAACCCTAGGGCAAAACCCTAGGTAAACCCTAGCCTAGCCCTAACCCTACCTAAGCCTAGCCCAGCCAAGCCTTGCCAAGCCTAGCCTAGCCAAGCCTAGCCTAGCCAAACCTAGCCAAGCCCTAGGCCTTTAGGGCTTGAACCTCAAGCCGAAGGCCTGTTGGATAAGAAACCATGGGGTCGGTAATCGGATTACCGACACCCAGTTTCGCAAAACACTTGGGGTGTCCGTAATACTATTACCGACACCCTACTCGTCTTCTTCCTGCAGCACGCCACCCTCCCTACTCAGTCAGTGCACGCCTGTATAACCCCTCTCCGACCTGCAAAACCCCCACTTCACCATCATACCATCTCCTAACCTTGTCCTAATACCAGGGGTGTCCCTAAGGGACTCCCCTATAAATGGGACACCCCTATGGCAGTGAGAAGGATCGGAAAATCCCATACTCGAATCCCTGTTAGAAATTAGGCATACCCTCAGACCCTCAGGCTTTCCTAGCTACTCTTTGAGGTCGTAGCAGCACCCCCAATCGCTTATAGCCCCTGTGCAGCACCGCCCAACTCCGCCACAGCACCATCGCCTCTCCCAATGACCTCCAGCAACTCCAGTGACACAGCAGCAGCGTAGGGCTTCCTCCAACCCATTTTTGCACTTGTTTTGACATCACATGTGAGCCCCTGGTCCAATCCAGGGGACTTTGTTTTGGGTTTTACAAGTATACCCTAATGGGGGGGGTCTCTTCTACCTCCATAGGTGTGGGGAACCTCCCTGAGGGCACAACACTGTGTAGCATAGCCCTATTAGAGTTCTGGGGGTCCCTCAAGCCATGAGGGAACCCCAGGTTCACTCCCCGTAGCAGCACATAGGCTGAATTTTAATTAAAAGAAAATCTCAGGGTGTCGGTAAACTCAGTACCGACACCCCGACAGCATATCTTTGTGGCCATTGTGGACCCCACCTAAGCTTCCCCAAGGCCCAATCAAGGGTCAGGGTTAATCCTCAGGATCTCCCCTACAATTCATCAGAAGGAACCATGACTCCTAGTTGAGCTTAACTAGGGTTAAAACTCAAAAAAGGGAAAACAGTCAGAATGTCGGCAATCCTATTGCCGACATTCATCATTTTATGGGATGTACTAACAGGGCCACACCCAGCCACCCCTAAAGCCTAAACCAGGTCCATTGGATTTCCCTCATCCCAGACTTCAAATCCATATGATATGGGCCCCATAACTCCCTGTCTAACCCGAGTTACAGGGGGCCAAAGTTGCCCAAAAATCATGCTCACTGTCGGTAATCCTATTACCGATAGTATTCTTTGACTTTTTGATCCCCACAATAGGCCCACAGCCCATGGGAGCCCTCCACTGACTTGGCCATGACTCCTGGGGTCCGGCCTGATCTTGACCAAGCCCTATCCTGACTTAACCATGGTTAATTCAACCACGATTAAAAGTTAACCATGGTTAATTCAACCACGATTAAAAGTTAACCATGGTTAACTCACCAAATTAACCTGGAAAAATCCTAAAAATTTTGGAAAAATCCCAAATGGCATTTTTAACATTGTAGAATGCTTTACCTTGGTTAATTCGACTAACCATGGTTAAATCCATGTCTTAACCATGCTTAGTCCAATCAACTTGACTAATTTTGGGAAAATCCATCCAAACTCTTAAGCAACTTTAAAGGACTATAAAACTGTATGGGCCTTAACCCTAGGCCTACCAGGCAGATTCAAGCCTATCGGGCTTCATCCCTAGGCCTACCGGGCCGAACCAAGCCTACCGGGCTTAACCCTAGGCCTACTGGGCCGACCCAAGCCTACCGGGCTTAACCCTAGGCCTACCGAGCCGAACCTAGGCCTAGCGGGCCAAACCCTACTCTATCGGACTCCTTCTCAGCTTGTCGGGCCTAAGCCTACCGAGCTTTAACCTCGGCCTACCAGGCCTAAGCCTACCGGGCTTGAACCTTGGCCTACCAGGCCCAACCAATCAAGCTAAGCACTTGACCAACCTGGTCAATTCAACCCTAATCTACCAGACTAGACCCCAAGCCACCCATAGTGCACACACAACACACCCCTTAGCCTCGGCACGAGCTCATGTGCCAGAACTACGCTCGGTCTAATCTCACCCCAATGTGAGTACATAGGCAGCCCAACTCGAACCCAACCCTAGTTTAGCTTTCCCCTTCTTGAGTTAGTATAAACTAAATCAACGGCATTTGATTAATACTTGTCAATTAAATGGCTTAAACTTAGGAAGTAGGGAACCGTCATATGAGGGAAGTGCCGGGTTGCCTAACACCTTCCCTGGGCTTAACCGAATCTCTTGCCTAGAACTCTGACCAGACCAAGACCTTATCCATTGACTGGGACCTATCCCTACTGAATAAATAGGTAGTGACTCTAAACTTAAAATCAACCGACCATCGCCAGGGCATATACCCATCCTTGTGGGCGGGATCGAAATCCTTGTCCACAGCTCTAGCAACTCTGCTGGGGATTTGCTTTATCATCTTAAGGTTCAACCTAGAGCCTAGGTTTAAGCCAATTAAACCTCAAATTTAATCAAATGCCCTAATATTTTGTCTAATACTAATTCTTTTATCTCTTTTTGGTTGTATTGTGTACTGTGCATTGCATTCATGTCATAGTGGTGTAACAACCCAAAACCCTTTTTGACAGGCTTAATACGCTCACGGCTGCTGGATGATTATCCTCAGTGACAGGGGCTTAAAAGTCTTAGAGGTCCGTGAAACTTTGCCTCCTAGGTGATTGTCGTCAGGAAAGGGTTCTGAACGCTCCCTCTTATACTAATCGTTCCTTTCAAGGAGTTGCATATACGGTGTAAGTGATCCCCCAAACCTTAGTCTACAAGCAGCCAAACCTGGAGGGATATCCTAAACTCTAACCTGTTTGTACCCTATACCTGTCCCGAATCAGGGTTAACTACCTAGGTACATCCTACCCGAATAAACACCCACTCAGGGGCATGTGATGAGCCAAACTTGTGCTTGTAATAAAATACATTGTACCCCCACATCCTGACAGAGTATATGGGGTCCAAATCCCTGGCATATAGGTCTTCACTTAGACCTGTCATTTGCCTCGTCCAGATAGGCCTCCAGTTCCCAACAACCCGGGTAAAGTATACCGGACCTCTGTTCGACTGCCCTATCGGAGCACATGTGCCTTGTCACACCCAAAAAATGAAAAAATTGTATCATTTGCATCATTATTTGCATCTTTCACCTGCATACATGGTACACTTACACAGAGTCTGTATATTTGTTCAGGTAGATGGTAGGTCCATCAGGGATTGTTCCGTCAAACAACCAGCCTTCACAGCCACGTGCACCTGACCTCCCAGGGGACATGTGACCAAAACCTCCATGACATGATTAATGCCCTGT
The DNA here is from genome assembly GCA_015143295.1 of Tetracentron sinense. Classification (NCBI taxonomy): domain Eukaryota; kingdom Viridiplantae; phylum Streptophyta; class Magnoliopsida; order Trochodendrales; family Trochodendraceae; genus Tetracentron; species Tetracentron sinense. The sequence continues at coordinate 19,043,166 of CM026559.1, read as the reverse complement.
CTCGGGAACAATGTTTTGCTTGGCCCCAGTACTACAGACTGGGTAACACCCTTGACCTATCCATGATTAATCCGAATTGGCGCCTCATTAATGTAGTCATCCAGTGTTGGAACCCCACCTACATGGTATTCTATTTTGCTAAGAACAAGATTTGTCCAACACTGGAGGAAATACAGTGCATCCTCGGTCTAAACATGGAGGGCGATGCCATTGTGTCACGCTACAAGGCAAACTTTTAGGTAGACCTCTTACGGTTCTTACGAATCAAGCCGTCCTCCTTGGAGTACGACATAAGAGCACTTTTGATAGGGTGTCTATACAATTCCTTCAAAAGCTGTACCGGCCCAGGTAGGACCATGATTCCCTAGCAACTGAGCTCCCTAGTCTCAATGCCTTTACACTGATCATCATATCGCAACTGGTGTTCCCGAAAAGCCGCGCTTACGTCGACTCAGTTCTGACCGAGATCATCAATGACTTGTGGGAATCAAAGACAGTTGTCCCAGTCATCCTTGTGGAGCTTCTCAGGGCTCTCAACCTTGTAACAGTGCGAAGAAAGGGTGTCTTCCATGCTAGTGCACAACTCTTGCATCTGTGGTTGGTCTCACACCTGCCTACCATCATCCCAGCACCCGACGTACCTTATGACTCATACAGCCTACCCAAGAAGATTGTACAGAATCAGGGCCAGATCATGACTACAAACATCAAAGTTCTCTACCAGTTTCTTCAAGACCTAATAGAGGAACAGATCACACGGGAACACGTGTGGTTGGTTCACAGACAGCTACCACATGTTGTCATAGCAGGAAAGCGATGTATGATCCTAGCCGACGTCACCGGCTCAGCTGCCTACGTACCACTCTGAGTCCTCAGACACTTTGGACTCCCTCAGTGCATCCCGGTTATTAACAACCTAGAGCAAGACTTTGTCAACTTCTTAGAGCATTCTGAACGCCTCACCCGCCGATTCCAAGCAGATTGGCGATGTAGAGCCCCGGACCTTTTCACATTTAATGCATGACACTTTCGTTGCCATCTTGCCTTCAAAGAGGTATAATTAATAAATAAGGAAGAAATTGGAAATTCTGAAACATCAGAAATGTTCCTTTTCGAAGTACGAACCCAACGCAAGTTGAATCGTCAAAATCCGACGAGCGAGTCAAAAGATCTGGCCAAAACAGTCTGGACCTGCAGGCAACCGATCGCTCGGTACATAGAGCGATCGATCGGTCCAAAACCGATCGATCGGTAGCTATCGACTGGTCACGATTTTTGTATGGGGAAATTTTCCAGAGAGTTGATTTTTTGTCGAGAGCTCGGTCAACACACCGATCGCTCGGTAGGCAACCGATCGATCGGTCATAAACACCGATCGCTCGGTCCTCGCGTTTTGCAGAATTTTCACTAAGGGCATTTTCGGCATTCGGGTGTTATACCCTTTCTTATATAGGATCGCCCGAGCCTTTAGGGCTCATTCTCAACACTTAGAAGATTTGGGGGATTAGAAGAGAGGAGAAAGGGTTTCCTAAGCTAGGGCTTGTCTTTGGAGGAGAAATCAAAGGGGTTTTGAGACCCTAGATCACTTCAAGCTCGGCTCTTCTCCAAGATCACTGCTCAAACACTCGTGGAGAGCGTTCCCCAAGCTAGGGTAGCACCTCACGGTCGTTTTTGGAAGGGGTTTCTTCCTCATTTCTTCAAGGTCGGTACTCCTTACTACCCTCCTAGTTATATCTTCTCTTTTCCTTTATTTCTTCTTGTTTTCCTTCATATATATATATATGTATGTTATGAGATGGATGGTATGTATGGTAGATGGAGATGTATGTTGACGAATGGATGCCGTGTGGATGATGTAATGAATGAATGGGGAAGGGCATTGTACTAATAATAAACATACAAGTGTGACGTGAGTATAACCCACCTAGAAAAGCATGATTTAGATTTAAGTAATTAATGAACACACCCTATGTTTGATGAAATGCCAAGGTGAATAACATGAATGATAAATTAAGGGAGTGCACGCCTAATTACCCATGAAATTGTTAGGGCTTATGTTAGTGTGTTTCTTGCGTTTCTTAAAATGTGAAAATTATTACTTGATTCAATTGTGATATGCTATGCTTTGTGAATCACCCCAATTTGTCATATTTAATTTCAAATGCAAGTATGTACACGATCCCACGAGCACGACATGAAATGAGATGACTTACCGATGTTTTAAGGATGGGATGTAGAGGTGGGGCATATCCTATGATATGTTGCCCTTCGCTTTTAGCAAGGACGAGACATGCATGCATTGCATAGGGAAGGGTCTCCCATCCCCTCGCATTACACGCATAGCATAGCATTGCATGATACGGATAGCATGGTATGGCATGTCATGCATAGAGATGCTAGTTGCGATGGTCTATGAACGGCAGCTAGGCATAATATACATGGTTCATGCATAGAGATGCTAGTTGCGACGGTCTATGAACGGCAGCTAGGCATACATGGTTCATGCATAGAGATGCTAGTTGCGACGGTCTATGAACGGCAGCTAGGCATACACGGTTCATGCATAGGGATGCTAGTTGCGACGGTCTATGAACGGCATCTAGGCATCCCATTTCAGCGTAGGGGTAGAGCATATCCTAAGATATGTTTTGCTCCGACATCACAAGTACACGAGCATGTTCAATTTCCAAGAAAGCACGCATGATTAGACACACTCGACAAGGTCAAGCGAGATGATTTCAAGAGTTTTTCCGACTTAGATATGATTACAGCATGAACTATAAACTGATTGTTTTTCCCTGTTAATTGTATGAACTGTTTCCTGCTTTATTCTAATTCTATATTTCTATGTTGCTATGACTGTTGGTTAGTATTCGGTACCCGCTGAGTATTCCATGCTCAGCTGTACTTCTTATGTCGGCAAGTGATAGTGGAGCGGCTGCTCCTTATGGTATCTGTACTCCGAGCCATTCGGTAGAAGAGGAATGCGTTGTGAAACCTATGGAGGAACCTCCGGTAGAGGGTTACTATTAGGTGGTGATAGATTCTGAGTGAATAGCTGTGGGTGAGCATGAGTGATTATATCCATGTATTTTGGTGGGCATGTCCGCACTTTCTTTGTTTTGATTTCTTTGTATTAAAACTTGGACCATGTGTATATACTTAGAGGTTTGTTAGACTTCCGCTGTGTCTTATAGTTATGCTTCCGCTGTTATCCTCTATTGTATATGATCTGTGGGTGTTTTGCAGGTTGATTTAAGGTTAGGTCATGTCGCCAAAGTATCCTAACTCCTAGGGGGTATTTTGGGGCGTTACAGGCGACCCTCGCGAAGAGACCAATGGCCAGACTTTGTTGTCACAATAGGACGGTCAACCGATTCTGCATACCAATAGTGGACAGAAAACCCTGACCTTCTACCCGGTATGCCAGCACCCAGGGGGCTGCCTACAGCAGTTGTAGCCCCATCTCAAGGAACCATACCCATAACTGACATTGCGGTTCCCTGGACAGACTTCTTCTTGGAAATACAGCTACAGATCCAAGAGATAGAAAGCAGCTCAGACGAGCCCAGCATGTATTCAAGTAGTAGAAGGTGGAGCAGAACAGCAAACTCATAGCCACTTAGGAACAGGTTGAGCAGCTCGAGTATACAGTCTGATCCTTACAGAAGAGGCACAGGGATGATATTAGAGAGAACTTCGTCCTCTGGGCCCAGTTGCACTTCCATCAAGAGTAGCTTTGTAGAACCCCGGATCTTGATGGCCATGTACGACGAATGATATCATATATTAAAGCATTTAAAAATGTAATTATGGTGTATGGGTGTTTGGAATGAAATAGGCAAGAGTATAGAATACTCTTGAGTACTGACAAGGGTTATGCCTTGGCATGCCCTCGACTCTAAATAGCCCTAGCGTTCACACCACTCTACGGAATCAAGCGATTCTTGGATTTTTAGAAAGGTAATTGAACCCTCTTTGGGGTTCATGTTGATCACTTGTCTTGGTTTTGAGTGTGTGTTAGATCAAAAGACCAATTTCTGAAGTCGGGTCGGTTTAAAAATCTGGATTGACGAAACCCAATTTCGGATCAGTCAGGTTTAGGGGAAAAATGGTCCAATAAAAAGGGAGAATTGGAAGTTGTGAAAAACATGAAAGTTGTTTTCCTTCGAAATAAAAATCCAACACAAGTTGAATCGTCAAAATCAGACAAGCGAGTCAAAAGTTATGGCCAAAATACGAAAACGCAAAAATGCTGAAAACTTTCTGCAAAAGTTTGGATCGCTCGTGGGACCCTACGAACGATCGTAGCGGAGCTACGAACGATCGTAGAGTTGCTACGATCGATCGTAAATCCCCAGAACTGGAAACTCTCGGGTGAAACTACGATTGATCGTAGGAAGCCACGATTGATCGTAGAAGGCTACGATCGATCGTAAATCGCTACGAACGATCGTGGATACGCGATTTTACTTTCTTGGATGCGATATTTTAGGGGTTTTTCACCCCTTACACTATAAATAGAAGGCTTAGAGAGGGTTTTTGGGTTACCCTAAACCAAGGAGAGTTCCTAGAAAGAGAGGGAAAGGATCTTGAGCATTCCAAAGAGGTTTTTGCTTGAAACCAAGAAGAGCTTCAATCAAGGGTTGGATCTTCCCCAAATCAAGCTTGGATCATTCCAATCAAGTGAGGATTTTCTCAAGGGGTTTCTTCCTCATTTCTTCAAGGTTGGTACTTCTTGCTACCCTCCTAGTTATAGTTCTTTCTTTTACTTTATTCCTCTTTAATTTCCTTTATTTACACATGTGCTATGAGGTGGATGGTTGTAAATGGTGAATGGAGATGGAATGGGCGATTGGATGCCAACGGTTGGGTTGTGATGATTGAAATGGGGAGGACATTGTTCCAATAATAAACAAACAAGTGTGATATGAGTATAATTCACCTAGAAAAGCATGATTTAGGTTTAAATAAATAATGGACACATTCTATGCTTGATGAAATGCCAAGGTGAATAAAATGAATGTTAAAGTCAAGAAAATGAATGCTTAAATTATGTAACTTGTTAGGGCTTATGATAGAGTGAGTTCTCATTTTCCCAAAAATGTCATGAGAGATTATTTGTTTGAAATTGCATATGCTACATATTGTGAAATCCCTCAAATGTCATATTTAATTCCAATGCAAGTATGCACACGATCTCACAAGCACGCATGCATGACATGTTTTATCGGGGTTTTCAAGAACACGGTTTAGAGGTGGGGCATATCGTACGATATGTTTTACCTCGCTTTTGGCAAGGATAAGACAATCATACATTTTCATAAGAAGGGTCTCCCTTCCCTCGCAAGTGTATACATAACATAAGAAGGGTCTCCCTTCCCTCACAAGTAGTTTACTCTTCCAAGCAAGCATGACAAGGCATGGCATGACAAGCATAAGCATTCTAGGAAGAAGGGTCTCCCTTCCCTCACAAGTAGTTTACTCTTCCAAGCAAGCATGACAAGGCATGGCATGACAAGCATAAGCATTCTAGGAAGAAGGGTCTCCCTTCCCTCACAAGTAGTTTACTTTCCAAGCAAGCATGACAAACATGACACGCACGATACAAGCATGACACGCATGATACAAGCATGACACGCATGATACGGTAGACAAGGTTTCAAGCATAAAAAGGGTAATTTCAGTCAAGTCAAGTGCACAAGGTCTTCAAGGGTTTTATCAGCTTTTCTGAATGCAAGCATGATTACAAACTGCTTTACTTCCTTGTATGATATGAACTGTTCCTATCTTATATATATATATGTGTGCATTGCTATCTCGTGCTATGACTATTGGTTAGTATTTTGTACCCGCTGAGTATTCCATGCTCAGCCGTACTTCTTATGTCGGCAGGTTCTGAGGGAGTTGTTGCTCCATTTGATGTTTGTGCTCCTGGTCCATGGGTGGAGGAGGAGTACGTCGAGGAGCCTTTGGAGGAACCTCCCGTAGAGGGTTATCAGTAGGTGGTGTTAGATTCTGAGTGGATTAGCTGGGGGTGAGCATGAGCGATTATATCCATGTATTTTGGCGGGCATGTCCGCACTTTCTTTGTTTTAATTTCTTTGTATTAAAACTTGGACCATGTGTATATACTTAGAGGTTTGTTAGACTTCCGCTGTGGTTTATAGTTATGCTTCCGCTGTTACCCTCTATTGTATATGTTCAGTGGGTTTTGCAGGTTGGTTCGTCAAGCAAGTCCTGTAAGTCATGATTAAGTCGTCCAAGATTCACTCTAACTCCTAGGGTGGGTTTTGGGTCGCGACAGAAGTGGTATCAGAGCTTAGGCTTTAGGTCTTTAGGGTCACTTAGAATCTTATACCACGGCTTGACAAGAGCATATGTTAGGAAACGGGTTAGGAAGGAAGTGAGTCGGGAGCGAGTCTGGTTCCAAGTGTAAGACTAAACTTTAGTCTTAGTCAAAAATGGTTGCTTAACCAAGTACGGGTCCTAGGTACGCTAGAACACTAAAGTATAAGTATAATGTGATGAATACTCTGATGACTTGATGTGAGGTGTATTAGTGTTATACAACTAATACAAATTGAATTATTGTGAAATGACGTGGAAATAAACTGTGGTTTCAAGTTAGACTCATGTGGTGTTATTATTCTCAGGACTTTAGTCATGAGACGGAACACACGGGGTCGTGGGCCACATACCAGAGCTTCCTCTTCTTCACGGGATGAGGATGAGCAGCCGGACCTCTCTCAGGTCTTAGGCTCCATTGCTGAGACACTTGCCATACTGGCGGCTCGGTAAACTATACCGGCATCAGCGGTACCTACTCCACCTCCTGCAGCTCCAGTACATCGTACAGCTGGAGTTGAGGCATTCCGGAGATTGAGGCCTCCATCCTTCCACGGGAGTGTGGACCCTCTTACTGCGGAGGCTTGGATCCTCCAGGTTGAGAAGATATTTGCGGTGCTCTCTCCTACAGAGGAAGAGAAAGTGGCATGGGCAGTTTTTATGCTAGAGGGTGAAGCCCACCATTGGTGGTTTTCCGCATTGAGGACACGGGACTTGACCATGCAAAGTCAACCGTGGACTTGGGAGGAGTTTAAGGACACGTTCTATAAGAAGTATTTTCCGGTTGGAGCTCGGGAAAAGAAAGAGAGATAATTCATCAACCTTGAGCAAGGTTCGATGTCGGTGGCCGCTTATGAGGCCAAGTTCTCGGAGCTATCACGCTTCGCGACTCATATGATTGCCACCGAGGCAATGAAGGCGAGGAGGTTTGAGCAAGGGCTCAAGGATGTCATCATGGAGAAAGTGTCGGTCTTCAGGCACGCCACTTACGCCGAAGTAGTGGATAAAGCCTTGTTGGTTGAGACCAATTTAGAGACCGTGTCCAAGAAGAGAGAATTGGCGAGAGGCCAATCTAGTGGTTCGGTACCTTTAGAGAGGCGGGCCCGGACTGGTCCTTATCAGTATACATGGCCAGCACCACAGATGAGGCCGACTTATGCGCCTCCAGCACCCCGGCAGTACGTGCCACAGGCACCTCGACCTCAGGCTCTTCCGGCCCCACGGCCAGTTACCCCTCAGGCAGCGAGGTATACACCACCTTCGGTCCCTCCGGCCTACACATATGAGGTCTGCACTTCATGCGGCAAAAGGCATCCGGTAGGAGATTGCCGAAGAGCATCTGGTGGATGTTATCATTGCGGTCGCCAGGGCCACATGATCAGGGATTGCCCTAGCCGGCATTTACCAGGCCAGTCTCAGGGTAGTAGGCCCCCAGCACGCCCAGCAGGATCATACCAGGCGTCATCTCAGACTACCCGGTCTACACCTCAGTCTCGCCAGGCAAACCAGGGGCAAGTTTTTGCCTTGACAGAGGGTGATGCACTTGCATCTGATGATGTGGTCCAAGGTACGTAGTTAGAGTTAATTTCTTTATTCGTGATTATTAGGTTATGCTCTATTCTCTGTGTACGTACTTGGCATGTTCTATATGTATATATACCTACATGTATACGTTGTTGATGCATGGATTAACTCCGCTAGTTAAAATTTCAGGAACCCTACTAATCAATGAGTATTTGGCTCAAGTGTTGATTGATACCGGGTCTACTCATTCGTTTGTCTCGTCGAGTTTTTCAGAAGGCTTTTCTGTGGAGCCCAGTCAGCTAAAACCGGAGTTAGCCATTTCGACTCCGCTCGGCAAAACAGTATTGGCAGATAAAGTGTATAGAAATAGTGTGGTCCAAGTTGGAAGCCACGAGTTGGCAGTTGATCTCATCGTCCTGGGATTCCAAGACTTTGATGTTATATTGGGAATGGATTGGTTAGCAGCACATCATGGTCATGTAGCTTGCTTTGAGAAGATGGTACTCTTCAAGCCGGTAGAAGGAAAACCATTTCACTTTCGAGGGTTGAGAAGTAGAGACATTGTCCGCTTTGCGGCGTTGAGCTTAGCTAACCCCGAGGCAAAGGACTCATCGACAATTCCAGTCGTGAGTGAATTCCTGGATGTGTTTCCAAAGGAGTTGCCAGGATTACCTCCAAACAGGGAGATTGAGTTTGTGATCGAGCTTGCACCAGGCACAGCTCCTGTTTTCAGAGCTCCATATAGAATGGCCCCTATTGAACTCAAGGAGTTGAAGACTCAGTTGGAGGAATTACAAGGCCTTGGTTTCATTCGACCAAGTGTCTCACCATGGGGTGCCCCGGTGTTATTTGTTAAGAAGAAAGATGGCTCGATGCGAATGTGCGTCGATTACCGTCAAGTCACTATAAAGAATAGGTATCCATTGCCTAGGATTGACGACTTGTTCGATCAGTTGAAGGGAGCGAGATTTTTCTCGAAGATAGATCTTCGATCGGGTTATCACCAGTTGAAGATTAAGGTGGAAGATGTTCCCAAAACTGCTTTCAGGACTCGATATGGGCACTACGAGTTCTTGGTGATGCCTTTTGGACTCACGAACGTGCCGGCAGCCTTTATGGATTTGAAGAACCGGGTGTTCCGACCATATCTTGATAGGTGCATGATTGTATTTGTTGATGACATTTTGGTCTATTCCCAGACACGGGAAGATCACACACGCGACCTATGCCTTGCTTTGGAAATGCTAAGAGAGCACAAGCTATACGCCAAACTTAGCAAGTGTGAGTTTTGGTTGGAAGAGGTGGCATTCCTAGGCCACGTGGTATCAGCGGAAGGCATTTCGGTGGACCTAAAGAAGATAGAGGCAGTTATGAGTTGGACGAGGCCCAACAGTGTCACGGAGATACGCAGCTTTCTTGGGTTGGCAGGCTACTATAGGAGATTCGTAGAGGGTTTCTCTAGCCTTGCAGCGCCGCTCACTAACCTGACAAGGAAGAACGCCAAGTTTGTATGGAGTGATAAGTGCGAGATCAGTTTCACGGAACTGAAGAAGAGGCTTACTACAGCCCCTGTCCTTACTGTGCCATCCGGACCTTATGGGTATGAGGTGTATAGTGATGCCTCACACGTTGGACTTGGGTGTGTACTCATGCAGCACAAGAAAGTCATTGCCTATGCATCAAGGAAATTGAAGGAACATGAGAAGAATTATCCCACGCACGACTTGGAGCTTGCGGCGGTCGTGTTTGCACTTAAGATTTGGCGTCATTACCTTTATGGGGTGGAGTTCTATGTGTTTACCGATCACAAGAGTCTCAAGTATCTCTTTTCCCAAAAGGAGCTGAATCTAAGGCAACGGCGTTGGATGGAATTATTGAAAGACTATGACTGTACCATTCAATACCACCCGGGTAAAGCAAATGTAGTGGCTGATGCGTTGAGTAGAAGACCTCCAGGATTATTAGCATACATGTTAGTGCAGGAATGGAAGCTACTTGAAGACTTGGCAAATCTGGACATTAGTGTGAACGACTCTGTCCGTAGTCCTATCTTGGCAAATGTCACGGTTCGGCCATACATTATAGATTTGATCCAAGAATACCAAGCCACGGATGCTGAATTGTTGGCTTATCGGGACAAGGAAATTGCAAAGGGTAGTGAGGACTTCTCTCTCACTAGCCAAGGTGCTATCACATTCAAGGGAAGGCTGTGTGTCCCAGCCAATGCAGATCTTCGGAGGGAGATTATGGATGAAGCCCACCGGGCAAAGTACACTGTGCATCCAGGGGGTACAAAGATGTACCGGAACCTCAAGATTCACTTTTGGTGGCGGAATATGAAGAGGGAGGTTGCGGAATATATAGCACGGTGCTTGGTGTACCAACAGGTGAAAGCAGAACACATGCGGCCCGCAGGTCTATTACAGTCCCTTCCGATTCCCGAGTGGAAATGGGAGAACATATCCATGGATTTCATAGTTGGCTTGCCAAAGACGGCAAGGGGCTCAGATGCGATATGGGTAGTAGTGGATCGTTTGACGAAGTCCACTCACTTCTTGCCTTACCGAACTACTTTCAACTCTAGTTAGTTAGCCGCTTTGTACATCAAGGAAGTGGTGAGGTTGCACGGAGTGCCCGTTAGTATTGTGTCAGATCGGGATCCAAGATTCACATCGCGATTTTGGAAAAGCTTCCAAGATGCTATGGGTTCCCAACTTGATTTCAGCACCGCTTTTCATCCACAGACGGATGGACAAACCGAGAGAGTGAACCAAGTCATTGAAGACATGCTTCGGGCTTGTATGTTGGATTTCAGAGGCAGTTGGGAAGAGCACTTGCCTTTGGTTGAATTCGCTTAGGCACCATTTGAGGCCTTGTATGGGCGAAGTTGTAGGTCTCCTCTCTATTGGGATGAGGTAGGAGAAAGGAAAGTACTTGGTCCGGAGTTGATTGAGCAAACTGCAAACACAGTTAAGATCATTCGGGATCGATTGAAAGCCGCTCAAGATCCCCAGAAAAGTTATGCGGACACGCGCCGTAGGGACTTGGAATTTCAAGTAGGGGATCAAGTTTTTGTGAAAGTATCTCCTAGCAAAGGGATCATGAGATTTGGCAAGCGAGGCAAGCTCAGTCCTCGGTATGTTGGGACTTTTGAGATTATCACGCGAGTTGGTGAGGTTGCTTACAGAGTAGCTCTCCCACCTCACATGGCCGCGGTTCACAACGTATTCCATGTATCTATGCTTCAGAAATATATTCCGGATCCTCCTCATGTGATCGACCTTGATACGTTAGAAGTCCGAGAGGATCTCACTTTGGTGGAAGAGCCGGTTCAAATTTTGGACCGTAGGGATCAAGTCTTGCGCAATAAGGTCATCCCCTTGATTCTTGTTCGATGGCAACACCATTCTAGGGAGGAAGCCACGTGGGAGCGCGAGGCCGAAGTAAAAGCAAAGTACCCTCATTTGTTTGAGTGATGTTTATGTAAATTTTGTTCCTTGTAATCTCTATGTATCGTTCCAATTTCGAGGACGAAATTTCTATAAGGGGGGGAGGATGTAGAACCCCGGATCTTGATGGCCATGTACGACGAATGATATCATATATTAAAGCATTTAAAAATGTAATTATGGTGTATGGGTGTTTGGAATGAAATAGGCAAGAGTATAGAATACTCTTGAGTATTGACAAGGGTTATGCCTTGGCATGCCCTCGACTCTAAATAGCCCTACCGTTCACACCACTCGTCGGAATCAAGCGATTCTTGGATTTTTGGAAACGTAATTGAACCCTCTTCGGGGTTCATGTTGATCACTTGTCTTGGTTTTGAGTGTGTGTTAGATCAAAAGACCGATTTCTGAAGTCGGGTCGGTTTAAAAATCTGGATTGACGAAACCCAATTTCGGATCAGTCAGGTTTAGGGGAAAAATGGTCCAATAAAAAGGGAGAATTGGAAGTTGTGAAAAACATGAAAGTTGTTCTCCTTCGAAAGAAAAATCTAACGCAAGTTGAATCGTCAAAATCAGACAAGCGAGTCAAAAGTTATGGCCAAAATACGAAAATGAAAAAATACTGAAAACTTTCTGCAAAAGTTGCGATCGCTCGTAGGGACCCTACGAACGATCGTAGCGGAGCTACGAACGATCGTAGAGTTGCTACGATCGATCGTAAATCCCCAGAAATGCTGGAAACTCTCGGGTGAAACTACGATTGATCGTAAGAAGCCACGATTGATCGTAGAAGGCTACGATCGATCGTAAATCGCTACGAACGATCGTGGATACGCGATTTTACTTTCTTGGATGCGATTTTTTAGGGATTTTTCACCCCTTACACTATAAATAGAAGGCTTAGAGAGGGTTTTTGGGTTACCCTAAACCAAGGAGAGTTCCTAGAAAGAGAGGGAAAGGATCTTGAGCATTCCAAAGAGGGTTTTGCTTGAAACCAAGAAGAGCTTCAATCAAGGGTTGGATCTTCCCCAAATCAAGCTTGGATCATTCCAATCAAGTGAGGATTTTCTCAAGGGGTTTCTTCCTCATTTCTTCAAGGTCGGTACTTCTTGCTACCCTCCTAGTTATAGTTCTTTCTTTTACTTTATTCCTCTTTAATTTCCTTTATTTACACATGTGCTATGAGGTGGATGGTTGTAAATGGTGAATGGAGATGGAATGGGCGATTGGATGCCAACGGTTGGGTTGTGATGATTGAAATGGGGAGGGCATTGTTCCAATAATAAACAAACAAGTGTGATATGAGTATAATTCACCTAGAAAAGCATGATTTAGGTTTAAATAAATAATGGACACATTCTATGCTTGATGAAATGCCAAGGTGAATAAAATGAATGTTAAAGTCAAGAAAATGAATGCTTAAATTATGTAACTTGTTAGGGCTTATGATAGAGTGAGTTCTCATTTTCCCAAAAATGTCATGAGAGATTATTTGTTTGAAATTGCATATGCTACATATTGTGAAATCCCTCAAATGTCATATTTAATTCCAATGCAAGTATGCACACGATCTCACAAGAACGCATGCATGACATGTTTTATCGGGGTTTTCAAGAACACGGTTTAGAGGTGGGGCATATCGTACGATATGTTTTACCTCGCTTTTGGCAAGGATAAGACAATCATACATTTTCATAAGAAGGGTCTCCCTTCCCTCGCAAGTGTATACATAACATAAGAAGGGTCTCCCTTCCCTCACAAGTAGTTTACTCTTCCAAGCAAGCATGACAAGGCATGGCATGACAAGCATAAGCATTCTAGGAAGAAGGGTCTCCCTTCCCTCACAAGTAGTTTACTCTTCCAAGCAAGCATGACAAGGCATGGCATGACAAGCATAAGCATTCTAGGAAGAAGGGTCTCCCTTCCCTCACAAGTAGTTTACTTTCCAAGCAAGCATGACAAACATGACACGCACGATACAAGCATGACACGCATGATACAAGCATGACACGCATGATACGGTAGACAAGGTTTCAAGCATAAAAAGGGTAATTTCAGTCAAGTCAAGTGCACAAGGTCTTCAAGGGTTTTATCAGCTTTTCTGAATGCAAGCATGATTACAAACTGCTTTACTTCCTTGTATGATATGAACTGTTCCTATCTTATATATATATATGTGTGCATTGCTATCTCGTGCTATGACTATTGGTTAGTATTTTGTACCCGCTGAGTATTCCATGCTCAGCCGTACTTCTTATGTCAGCAGGTTCTGAGGGAGTTGCTGCTCCATTTGATGTTTGTGCTCCTGGTCCATGGGTGGAGGAGGAGTACGTCGAGGAGCCTTTGGAGGAACCTCCCGTAGAGGGTTATCAGTAGGTGGTGTTAGATTCTGAGTGGATTAGCTGGGGGTGAGCATGAGCGATTATATCCATGTATTTTGGCGGGCATGTCCGCACTTTCTTTGTTTTAATTTCTTTGTATTAAAACTTGGACCATGTGTATATACTTAGAGGTTTGTTAGACTTCCGCTATGGTTTATAGTTATGCTTCCGCTGTTACCCTCTATTGTATATGTTCAGTGGGTTTTGCAGGTTGGTTCGTCAAGCAAGTCCTGTAAGTCATGATTAAGTCGTCCAAGATTCACTCTAACTCCTAGGGTGGGTTTTGGGTCGCGACAAGCTTGATAGTGCAAAGGGGGAGATGACCAGCCAGATTTGTCAGTACAGGTCCCATATGTATAGTGCCTTGGAGACAATCGAGCACATGGAGGTCAAAATTATATCCCTCCAGCAACAGGTCATGGACTGTGACGGTGTGCCCCGGTTGCTTGACTTTGCTATCCCCGACGGGCCAGCCTAGGGTTAAGTCTTTTTTGTTTTGTTGAGTCAGTCCTGTAACACAATCACTCAATCACTGCTATCAATGAAAATCTTTCTTACATTTTCTGTCTTGCACTTCATGCATAATCGTGATTAGTCGTTGCATTCTTTTCAGTTGCATGAGCCGACCCATGACCTGATCCTTCACTGCCCTTCTCGTAGAAGTAGAGGACACAATCTTAACATAAATATCAGTCTCCGAGCGAGTACCAGTCAAAGCACAGTTAAAAAGTAGCTCGGATACAATGGCAGAACCAGCTGACCAGCAGCAGAGAACTAACAAGATCCTACAGTCTCACGAGAGAGACATCGCGGCCATACAGTCCAAACTGGATAAGGTTCTGGATTTCTTGACAATTCTCCTGGGTACCCGTATCGAAGAAGCCATTTCCCGAAACCCGACTGGTGAATCAGCCGAACAACCCATTCCTGAGCCTCACCAAAACCCGTTCATCATCCCTAACCCCAGACCTACTGCGGCAGGGGAGACATGGAGTATGAACATTGTGATGGGTGCGGAGTAGCTCAAGGCCTCCCATATTAATAAAGACAGACCATCTTCTTCCTCAAATACAATGACAGCTCTTTGTGACCAACACGAAGAATTCAAGCAGATGAAAGAAGAACTAAAAAGGATGAAAGGTGCTTCCGCCAATACTAGTCTGTCTCTGGAGGACTTGACTTTCTTATCAGGAGAAGTCATACCGGTAGGCTTCAAGGTCCTCGACTTTGACAAGTATGATGGATCAGGCTGCCCGACACAGCACTTACAACTTTACTTGGGGGACATGCTCTTACACCAGAAGAATCAGCCTCTCCCGATACAGTACTTCCAGAAAAGCCTAAAGGGAGCAGCCTTGACGTGGTGGATGTCTACGGATAAGCAAAGGATCAAGACGTGGCAGGATGCCATGGACTGCTTTATTGAGCAATACTCCTTTAACCAGGAACTCCGGCCTCAACGGAGTCAGCTCAAATAGATGAGCTAGCATAATAACGAATCCTTCCTAGAGTACGCCACTCAGTGGAGGGAAATGGCAACCAAAATCCCTACTCCTATCCTGAAGGAGGAACTCGCGAAAATGTTCATGGGCACACTAAAGCAGCCCTATTCAACCTTGATGGTCACCTTGCCTATAGTTGACTTCGGCACCATCGTCAAGACTGGTGCATGTATTGAAACGGCTATCAAGAGTGGGGCAATCCGCTCCAGTCTAGGAGTTGATCCTCCGAAGACAACAGCTTCAACCAGTAGGAATAACGGTCCACGGGACCATAAAAAGAAGAAAATATAAGCATGGTGGCTCCTACAGCACCCATCCGACTCCCAGCAGCTCCAGCTCAGCTAGTCAGCAGAAACACCCGACCAACCTGGCCTAACCAGGGGCAAAACCAACACCGGAATAAGCCCCCTCGAAACTTTACTCCTCTACCCTATACTTTCAACCAGTTGTTAGAGTTTCTGACTAAGCGGAGTCTTCTCACCTTAGAGGCCCTACTTCCCTTTTACCTCCTGAAAAGAGAAACAAGAACTATGATGTCAACCAACATTGCATAATCCCCCAAGGCCTAGACCATGCAACTGACTATTGCATCGGCCTAAAGTGTACCATCCAGGATCTCCTCGATAAAGGTAGGGTTGAGCTGCTCCAAGCAACACCAGCATCACCCAGGCACCACTGCCCCCACACAACAATCAATTCAACTTTATACAGTGGGAAGAGCCCGGGCAGGACAGCCAAGACCTCCCGCACCAGCAATAGACGATGGCATCATCAGGCCTACCTACAAACCTCCAGTCTTTTTCCCTCTTCCTTTGACAAACATCCAGGCCATTGAGGCCCCAGTTCCACTATCCACTCTCAAAACTGACAGAAAGAAAATTGTCTACACAATCCCGTGTCCAGTCAATTGTTCCATGGCTCCAGCCCAAGCCTCAACCCCTACAGGCCCAGTCTGAATCCCTCATCTCTCTGCTCAGCCTCTCAGCCTAAACCATCTACCTGCTCCCCGCTCCCTCATCATTGAGAGCAAGAGTATTGCCAACTTGACCCGTTCAGGCTGGGTGAACCAACCAACGCATGCTGAGCTGGTAAAAAGGGATAAGGAAAGATAAGGAAACAGAAAAAGCAAAGGTACCAGACCTTGACAAGGAAGCAGTAGACTCTGCAGTTCTGCTAAAGATCTTAGAAAAGGCAGAAGAATTTAACATTACTCAGCAGTTGAGTAAGGTCCCAGCTCAGATATCAATCTTGGGTCTTCTCCTGACATCGGAGCATCATCGGAAGCAACTCCTCTGGGTATTCAATAGCACCCACGTAACACCAGACATAACACCCGAGAAGCTAGGGCATATGGTGGGCGAAGTACTAGAACCCCGAGTCATCTCCTTTATTGAAGAAGAGATACTGGACGGAGATAGGGACCATACCCGAGCCCTCTACATAGCAGTGCAATGCGTGGACAGAACCCTCTCTTTAGTACTAGTCGACAACGGCTCCAGCCTAAACGTCTATACACTGTCAACGTTACAAAGCTTGGGAATGGACCTCAGCCATATAAAGAAGAGACTCAAAATGATAAGGGTTTTTGACAACTCCACACGGCAGAATCTTGGCGACAGTGATCTGGCTATCAGAGTCGGACTTGCTCAATTCACTACAAACTTCCAAGTAGTAAATCTGCCTGCCTCATTCACCTTGCTCCTAGGGAGGCCGTGGATCCACGCGCCTGGAGCCATTCCTTCCTCTTTGCACCAAAGAATCAAATTTATCCAAGACGACTGCCTGGTCATTGTACCATCAAAGGAATTGGCAAGTTCTTCAAGGACGTACAGGAGCTCGGGCAGGGCACATCCTTCATGTCATATCAATTTGAGTAGGTCAGTTCTATCACCCGAATAGAGAAGCAGAAGAAGAAGCAGATTCCGCTGTTTGTCAGGATAATGGCGAAGATGAACTACCAACCAAGGGCAGGTTTTAGATCCTGAAACCAGGGAATGAAGAAGAGATATACTCCTCTGTGCTACATCGTACCATTTGGACTAGGCTACAGGCCCACATATAAGGACTATCTTGGCAAGCTCACACAGAAGAACAACCGGTCGACGAAACTAGAACCTCGACCCCATATCTCTGTAACCTTCCCAGTTGGAAACTTTGAGCCTTACCCTACTACACCTGTTGCCTCAATCCCTCAGTCCAATGTTGAATTTTCAAGGAATCCAGTCCCAGAGGTTTTCAGTATGGCCACTTTGATCGACGAGCTAGCTGTCAAAGATGCTACAACAGAAACAGAATACCTAGCAAGAGAGCAGGTTTGCACCCTCTCTGACAGCACTGAAGCATCTTCCAGTCACCATCCACTGATCCGTTGGTGTACTGAGGCTCTCACAATCGAGGCCAGTCAAGGCCAGTGCAGCAGCAGTGCAGGAAAGGTCAAGCAGTGAACAAGCATCACCCTTTCTCCTCCTTCTATTTCTCTTTGCTCCCGTTTGCAAAATCCAAATGTCGGGCCACTGTCAGCCTCTTTTTGTCTGAGTCAAACTTTTGTAAACAATCATATTTGTTTTATAAATAAAATCGGATCGTTTGACTCAAAATCATGTTTTGCATCAAAACATTTTTGGCTGATGACGAAAATCACACAGACTCTTCCCTTGGAAGGCCTAGTGTCCTGAAGCCACCAAAAATAAAAAATCATAAGCATGCTAAACTTAGCTTAATTGATTTGCCAGGAAATCGCCTGCAGTAGGGCTACCCCTGAAACCCTTCTGGAACTGACGAAAGTGGAATATGACTCAGAGCAGGAAGAGGAACCACCTCAGGAACTCCTGGACCTTCTGGAATTCAGTGAAGAGCTTCTGCAGTCAAACATCGAGGATACCAAGATAGTGAACCTTGGATCTGAGGACAACCCACAGCTAGTCAGGATTGGCACAAGCATGAACTCTTAATAGAGGACAAATATGATCAACTTTCTAAAAAACTATAGTGATGTCTTCGCCTGGTCATACGTAGACATGCTTGGCCTGGACCCAGCACTGGCAGTGCATAGACTACCCCTGAACTTAAACGTCAGACAAGTTAAGCAGAAACTGAGACGGATGAGGCCCGAATGGTCACAAAAAGTCAAAGAAGAAGTTGAAAAGTAGATCAACGCAGGCTTCCTAGCAGTAGCAACCTATCCTGAATGGTTGGCCAATATAGTACCCGTACCTAAGAAAGATAGCAAAGTTTGGATGTGCATCGACTACCGAAATCTGAACATGGTAAGCCCTAAAGACAACTTCCCTCTGCTGCATATCGACATTCTAGTCGACAATACCATGGGGCACGAGACTCTTTCATTCATGGATAGTTTCTCCAGATACAACCAGTTCAGAATGGCAGAAGAAGACATGGAGAAAACCTCTTTCTTCACACCCTGGGGCACATTCTGCTATAAGATCATGTCCTTCGGACTCAAGAATGCAAGGGCAACCTATCAAAGGGCCATGACGACACTATTTCATGACATGATCCACAAGTCAACTGAAGTCTATGTGGATGACATGATCGTCAAATCGCTTACTGCCAGGTAACACCCAGAAGACCTGAAAGGACTCTGTGACAGACTTAGAGAGTTTGGCTTGAGATTGAATCCGGTCAAATGCGTCTTCGGAGCCTCATCTGGAAAGCTTCTCAGTTTTATTGTCAGCAAGAGAGGTATTGAGATTGATCCAGCCAAAGCTAGGGCTATCATTGAAATGCCAATTCCCCAAACTAAAAAGGAGATCATTGGGTTTCATGGGCAGAATTCAGTACATCAGCCGGTTCATCTCTCAACTCACTCCAATCTGCGAACCGATCTTCAAGCTTCCCCTGAAGAATACACCTACCGTCTGGACAGACCAGTGTCGGGAAGCATTTGACATAATAAAGCGATACTTGCTCAACCCTCCTACACCAAAACGGCCCCTACTATTCTACATCTCAATGCAAGAAACCTCCATGGGGTGCGTCCTGGCATAGCACGATGAGATAGGCAGAATAGAGCAAGCCATCTAATACATCAGTAGACACCTGTTGGAGCACGAAGAGAGGTACAGCCCTCTTGAGAAAACATGTCTGGCACTAGTCTGGGTAACTCAGCGTCTACGGTATTATCTGCTTTCCTACCTGGTAATCCTGATCTCCCGGATGGACCCACTCAAGTACTTACTGGAAAAGCCAACCACCACCGGAAGGACTGCCCGATGGCTAATAAATTTGTCTGAGTTCGACATTACGTACATGACACAGAAATCAATCAAGGGGTAGGCAATAGCAGATCACTTGGCCCACAGTCCAGTAGAGGATTATGTCTCAGTACATGATCAGTTTCCAGACGAATCCATCTTGTACACAGAAGCAGAAGAGCAAGAATACTCCAGCTGGGAGTTATATTTTGATGGAGCTGCCAACAGTCACGGACATGGAGTAGGAGCAGTCCTAATCTCACCCAAGGGAGCACACCTCCCTATCTCGGTTAAGCTAAAATTTAGATGCTCCAACAACAAGGTAAAGTACGAGGCATGTATTGCCGATCTAAAAAAAGCCCTGGGCATCGGAATCGAAGAGATCGACGTCTACGGTGACTCATCTCTAATGATCTATCAGGTAAACAAATTTTGGGCCATCCGAGAGGCAAGGCTAGTTTTGTACTTAGCCTATCCTAACATGCTGATCACTCAGTTCAGAAGAATCACCTTCAGCCACCGATCCAGGCATTATAACAGGTTTGCTGACGCACTGGCTACCCTCGCCTCAATGGTTCAGATCCCCAAGGGCATCTTCCACTAGCCAATTGAAATTCAGCAGTAGGATCAGCCTGCTTACTGCCTTGAGCTAGACGTAGTGTCGAACAACAAGCCTTGGTACATGGACATCAAGCAATATCTCAAGGATGAGACTTTCCCCCTCAATGCCATAAAAACTGACCGACAGGCAATCTGAAGACTGGCTATCCAGTTCGTCATCTCAGGGGGAATCTTGTACAAGAGGTCGACAAACCTTATCTGGCTCAGATCCCTTGATACCAATGAAGTAGCACATACAGTCGAAAAGATTCACAGAGGAGCCTGTGGCCCACACATGAACGAGTTAATGCACTCTGAGAAGATTCTCAGGCTAGGATACTACTGGTTTGCAATGGAAGCTGACTGTTGTAAAGCCTCCACAACATCCAACATCCATACTTCTTCCAACTTAATTATCTTGTATAATTATGGCTTTAAATTATTTTTTAAATGTATAACCTGGGTTTACACAACTCAACCCATTCTCAATTAAAGAAACTGTTATGTATTAGGGAATTTAGTAGTGTACAAACTTGAATAAGAGATAAAACCCTTGAATAAATGTCGTGGAAAAACGCTGCCCTCAGCTTGGGTTGGACATCCCACTGCTTGAAGTGGATTTTGAGAGTCCAGGCTTTTTGGCTGATCTTGGTTTCCAAAACCCTGATTCTCTCAAGATGCAACCCTAAATAAAACCCCTCTCCCCTCCTCTACTCTCTCTCAAATGCTGCCCTAGGGTCTATGACACCCTTAGCTCGGCAAGCCTTTTAAGGCAAGTGTGGAAATGCCCAAAGATGAAAAGCCCTTAATGAATTTCGGCAAAAACGCGAAGACCGACGATTGGTGGTTAGACCCGTCGTCGGTTGCCTACCGGCAATATGTGTCTTGATTGAGCGAATCGGGAGTCAACAACAGCTCTCTGGAAAATTGTCCCCTTCAAAAAGTTAACCAGTCGATAATTACCGATCAATCGTAGATTACTGACCGAGGCGTCGTGCTCTTCGGTCCAAACTGTTTGGCCAGATCTTTTTGACTCGGTCGTCGGATTTTGACCCGATTCAACTTGCGTTGGATTAACGTCTTATTCGAAGCCTTACAATTCTCGTGACATTTCCCAGAATTCCAATTTCTCCTTATTTATTTTTAATTAGACTACTTGAAAGGCCACTTGACTACAAAAATGCTATTCCTTAGTATCGAAAATCGGGTGCTACATATACTTTCATCAGAGTGCGGAAACCATTACTTTAAATCTTACTTTCAAAACCTTACATCTAAGCAAATTAATACTAGACCAATCATACTTTAGCGACTTGCTTTTCAAAATTACTTTGGATCATTCTTTACAAAACAGTACTTAGAGTTCTTTCCTTAAAACTTCTTTAGTAGGGTTTTAATCCTTGTCACAATCTCCTTTCTTTCAAACTACTTTACCATGGATATCACAACTCCTTTTTCCCAGAACCTACTTTACAGGGATATCACATATCCTTTTTTCCAAAACTTACTTTAACAAGGGATTCCATATCCTTTTTCCAAAACAGCATTTACAAGGGATATCACATATCCTTTTCTTACTCATCTTTAGTCAGGGGGCATCTACATCCCTTGTCAGATCACATCTTTACAAGGGGCTCCACAGCCCTTTATTCTTATTCAGCTTATCGGGGGCCTGTACATACCCTTTTATTCAAATCCCATCTCTCAGGGTATGTGAAATCCATTTTCTGAACCCCGCTTACAAGGGGTATCACAATACACTTCTGTCTTCTTCAGCTTTATATCAGGGAGTAAATACCCATTGGGAACCATACTTACAAGGGACAACACATCCCACTATTCCTTATTTTACTTTATCCGGGGGGCAACTAAATAACCCTTGGTTCGAATCCACTTTCCTCAGGGGTTATTTAAATACCCTGTCCGGAATCCACTTTTCGCAGGGGGTTTTAAGATACCCTTGTTTCAATCCACTTCTCATGGGGTTGTAAAACCTTTTTCCGAATCACGCTTACAGGTGCATCAACATCACTTCCTTCGTTCAGCTTTACAAGGGGCATGCAAATACCCTTTTCAAAAACTTCATTTTACAAGGGTGTATCCATACCCTTTATCAAAACCTTTTCCTTTCAAGGGGGTCTATAAATCCCTTTTCAAAACCTTACTTTACCAACCTTCTTTGAAAACCACATACTTTAAAGGGTATCAAATACCTTTCATAATCTTACTTTTAAAAAACGGTTGTCGCCATCCCCTCATTTGAAAACATAACATACAATTCCTTAGGAGGAGGGATTGAATACACCTTTGTCGAAAAGCATTCTTTAACAGCTTACCAGGTGATTAATTAACCCTTTGTTTCAAAAATCATTTTGATCTTAACCCTTATGAAAAACTCCTTTTTCAATTTCCTTTAACTTATACCAAACTCACACATGTTAAAACACCACACAATTCCTACTTTTCATCAAACCAAACCCTTTTATCATTTGATGATAATAACCAAACTTTCATAAGACAAACCATCTTTTATACCTCACTTTTTACCCAAAAACTTCTTTCAAATTACTTTCAATACATAAATCCCACAAAGATAGTTATAGAGGGTAATCTACTTATGAAATCATAATCGGCAAATTTAGTAGAAAGGTGATTTACCTTTCAAAACCGAATGCCCTAGGTACTAGCTTGCGAATACTCCTCTAGCATATCCAGCTTAGGAAGATAAAAGGCCTTGAAGTGACAAAATCAACTCCCCCTTGATCACTAGCACAAAGCACAAAAAGAAACCACTCTTCTCCCTCTTTTCTTCAACTTTCTCTCAAAAATCTACTCTCTAGGTTCTGTAACCCTAGCCACAAAATTGTGGTTTATATAGCCAAGGGTTAGGCCAAAACCATTACACCCCCTAATATCTCAGGAGTCAGTTCCAAGCAAAACCAAGGCACCAGGATCTATCCTTCATGACCACGATAATTCGTCAAAATTCCCTCTCCGGCCAAAAAACCCATACAAAATTGGGGTTGATAGATCACAATCGGTCATGGGAGGATAGGTCCATCCGTGTAATGGGATTGAAGTTGATCTATCCTCCCCAAACTAGATAGATCCTTTCACTGTCATTCCTTATTTTTCCCGTTGTGTATTTCAGCCATAACGTTTGACTCGGTGATCTGCTTTTGATTATTCAACTTGCGTTGGATCCTACATTTAAAGGGGACACCTTTCTCTTTGTACAACTCCTATTCTTCTTTTTTTCTAGTCCAAAGTTGCTATAATCTGACTGGTCAGAATTTTCAGCAGAAAATTGCCTAAACCCACTTTTCACCGAGCTTTCGCCTCAAAATCGGGAAATGTGATACACATGAACCTCGAAGCGGATCTGATATCTTTCTAATGGCTTAAGACTCACTTGATTCTGATTTCGGATGAGAAAACTAGAGTTCTCTCAAGTTGAGGGAATTTTCAAAAATCCCTATTTGCGACACTTAAGAGTATTGCATCCTCTTGTTTCATTTATACCAAATACCCTAAACAAGTTTCACACATATTTTTATTCATTTGAAACCTCCTTTCTTTTTAAAACACGAAATCCATCATCCCATTAAGGGTTTAGGCCTGGAAAAAATACTATTCATAGCACTATTCATGGCACTATTCACAGCCTAGTGAACTTGGTTCCGGGTTCTACATCCTCCCCCCCTTATAAGAATTTCTTCCTCGAAATTAGGACGATACTTCGACAAATGGGTATACTTTCCCACGCGTATCCGGGCTTAACCACCCTAGACATGACTAACACATGGAATTACCTGGGCATTATATGTAACTAAACACCAATCATATAACAGAAACATTCATATCATATAATTTGCGCCTTATATATATAAGGCCACAGCCTGTCTATTCTATAGAACTTCCTCCCCTTTACAAAAATTTTCTATCCAACCACCTCACAGGTCATTAGAGGCCTGGGTAACCAAAACTAACATAGCAAAGACTTTGCCCTACTTCACCTGACGAGTCGCTGTGTTGGTTGCTGGGGCCTGAAAGTCTGTGCAAACTCCTGTTGAGTAGCCTGACGAGTTAGAAACTCTGCTTCCCCTATGACTGAACATGCTGGAAGCGACTGGGACAATCCCTAATTAAGTGTCCTTGCCTACCGCAATGAAAACACCCACAGGTGAGTCTTCGGCAATTCCCAGCTCTATGACTCTTGCCACAGTGAGCACAAGTCTTAAACACAGATGTCGAGGACGTCGCCGGCATACTTCGAGTGGCCTGTGGTGCAAATGGAGGCCCCTGTGTCAGTGAAGGCCCAAATGTTTGGTAAGGGGCAGTCCTAGCCGGTTTCTCAGGTGGTGCTGAACCGCTGGACTGACCACCAATCAAGGCTCCCTCTCTCCTCTTGGAGAACTCCTCCGAATTCTTCTCGATGATCTTCGCCTTGCTCACTACGTCTCCCCAGGTTCCTACCTGGAGCACGGCGATCCTATCCCTGAGGCCTTCAGCCCTCTTTCAAACTTCCTAACTCGCATATGCTCAGATGCGATCATCTGAGGTGCAAACCTTGACAACTCCGTGAATTTGGCCTCGTACTCAGCCACAGTCATCTCTCCCTGCTCGAGGGACACAAACTCCCAATCCTTCTGCTCCCTGATAAAAATTGGGAAGTACTGCCTATAGAAGACGTCCATGAACTCTCCCCATGTCCATGGCTCTCCTGCCTTTGTGACATCCCTCTGCCTCAGTGCAGCCCTCCACCAGTGTTCAGCTTCACCTTCCATCACGAAGGAAGCCCATTCCACCCTTTGCTCATCAGTATAGTGGAGTGCCCGAAAGATTTTCTCCAACTGCATTATCCAGGCCTCAGCTACCATTGAGTCTGTCGTCCCATAGAAGCTAGGAGGGCGAAGCCTCCTGAATGCCTTAAGTCCTGCAGTGTGATGGACTGGAGGAAACCCAAGTGCAAGCGTAAGTGTAGCAGTAGGCTACTTGACAGCCAGGACAGCCATGGTTTCTACCATCATCTCCAAAAGTCAGGAGATGTCAGGCTGTTCGTTGCCCAATGGAGCCTCTCCTCCATTCCCCCTGGTCTGGTGTCCATGACCCCTGGTGTTACGTCTCATGATTGTATCCTGAGAACAATAACACAACGTGAGTGTAACGAGAAGTCAAGCTCTTCGAACATAGCAATTCAATGAGCGTACAAGGTTTATAAGGTGCATAGTATACATCAGGGTATAAACATACAATAGTAGGCATACAACAACCAAAGTCCTTGGTTCCACGAATACTTCAAGTCTCCTAACTTTTAAGACTCAGGCAAAACCGCTAGTCTAAATCGGAATACAATTCCCTTCTCGAACCTATTGCCTTTTCTCTGATACCGATGTCGCGATATCATACATAACAATATGACATACTCCAACTCGAAGGAAAGTGTCAAACTTGGAAGAAAACCTTAAGCCAAGATACCTTATCCCTAAGGGAATTAATGCCTAAGCTCTGATACCAACTCTGTCAAGACCCAAAATACCCCCTAAGAGTTAGGAGACTTTGGCAATGTGACCGCCGTGTCATGCCATCCTGTCATGACACATAAGGCGTACATAACATTCCGCAAGAGCATACAAGGCATGCTAAAAGGCGAACCTGAAAATTTCTTCTTGACAGTGTAATCTTCCACGTGCTAATATAAACAAAATACTGAATGATAACTAAATCTGTATACAAGGTCCATTAGTTGAGTTATCAACTCAATTTCAATACAACAACTCCCACAAGATCAACCGAAATACATGTCTCTCCCTCTCATCACTCAACCATCATTGATGACTGCCCATCAGCTTCCCGGCATACTCCTCCATGATCCTTGGTTCAAGAGGACAACCATCCAACCTGTGACTTGCCGAAGATAACAACTTCGACTGAGCATTGAAAACTTAGCGTCTACCAACCACTAACTAGCAGGGCTATGACATCAAAATAGAGTACATGTGCGTAGAAACTTAATTTATATGTATACTTTAATCAGAGTGCAGAAACCATACTTTAAATCTTTACTTTCAAAACCATACTTCTTTGAGCAAAACCAATACTTAGAACCAAATCATACTTTGAGCGAACTGTACTTTTTCAAAAATGTACTTTGAGATCATTCTTTACAAAACATACTTAGAGTTCTTTCCTTAAAAATATTCTTTATGAGGGTTTATCACATAGCCTTGTCAAAATCTCCTTTCTTTCAAAACATTCTTTACAAGGGGATATCACATATCCTTCTTCCAAAACAAACTTTACAAGGAGATATCACATATCCTTTTTCCAAAACATACTTTACAAGGGGATATTACATATCCTTTTTCTTAATCAGCTTTATCAGGGGGCATCACATGCCCTTTGTCAGAATCACATACTTTACAAGGGGCCTCACATACCCATTATTCTTATTCAGCTTTATCAGGGGGCATGTAAATACCCTTTGTTCGAATCCACTTTCTCAGGGGGTATGTGAAATACCATTTTTCGAATCACGTTTACAAGGGGGTATCACAATACCCTTCTTTCTCATTCAGCTTTATCAGGGGGGAGTAAATACCCCATTTTGGAACATCATATTTTACAAGGGGGCAACACATACCCATTATTCTTATTCAGCTTTATCAGGAGGCATGTAAATACCCTTTGTTCGAATCCACTTTCTCAGGGGGTATGTAAATACCCTTGTTCAAATCCACTTTCTGAGGGGGTATGTAAAATACCCTTTACCGAACCACGCTTTACAAGGGGCATCAACATACACTTCATTCTTTCCAGCTTTACAAGGGGGCATGCAAATTCCCTTTTCAGATTCTTCACTTTACAAGGGGGTATCCAATACCCTTCATCAAAACCTTTTCACTTTAAAGGGGGTATGTAAATACCCTTTTCAAAACCTTACTTTACCAACCTTCTTTGAAAACCATACTTTAAAGGGGTATCAAATACCTTTTCAGAAATCTTACTTTAAAAAGGGGGTCTTCAATACCCTTCATTTGAAAACATATTTTACAATTCTTTATGAGGAGGATTGAATACCCTTTTGTCGAAAATCATTCTTTACAAGCTTACAAGGAGGGAGTAATTACCTTTTGTTTCAAAAATCATCTTTGAGTACTTAACACTTATAGAAAAACTCCTTTTTCAATTTTCCTTTACTTATAGCAAACTCATCACATGTTTAAAACCCCACAATTCCATACTTTTCATCAAAACCAAACCCTTTTTATCATTTGATGATAATAAATCTACTTTCATAAGAAAAACCATCTTTTTTACCTCACTTTTACCAAAAACATGTTTTACATATTACTTTCAATACATAAATCACAACAAAGATAGTTAGTAGAGGGTATCTACTTATGAAATCATAACAAGGCAATTAGTAGAAGGTATGTACCTTTCAAAACCGAATCCCTACGGTTTATAGCTTGCGAATACTCCTTGGTAGCAAGCTCCAAGCTTCGGAAGAAAGCTTGAAGTGAAATATCAACTCCACTTGATCACTAGCACAAAGCCTAGAAGAACCCAAGCTCTTCTCCCTCTTTTCCTTCAAATTTCTCTCAAAAATCTACTCTCTTGGGTTCTTGTAACCCTAGCCACGAAATTTTGGTTTATATAGGCCAAGGGGTGAGGCCAAAGACCATTACACCCCCTAAATATCTCAAGGAGTCGTTTCCAAGGCAAAACCATGCACTAAGGATCTATCCGTCATGAGCACGGATAGATCCTTCAAAAAACCCTTCTCCGGCCAAAAAACCCATACAAAATTGGGGTGGATAGATCAATCGGTCATGGGATGGATAGATCCATCAATGTATGGGATTGAAGGATCTATCCTCCCCAAACTAGATAGATCCATCACTGTTCATTCCTTCATTTTTCCCGTTGTGGTATTTCAGCCATAACTTTTGACTCGGTGATCTGATTTTGATGATTCAACTTGTGTTGGATTCTACATTTAAAGGGGAACAACTTTCATGTTTTGGACAACTCCTAATTCTTCTTTTTTCATAGTCCAAAGTTACCATAAAGCTGCCTAAAACCCACTTTTCACCGAGCTTCGACGCACAATCGGGAAATGTGATAAACATGAACGTCGAAGCAGATTTTGATATCTTTCTAATGGCTCAAGAATCACTTGATTTTGATTTTGGATGAGAAAACTAGAGTTCTCTCAAGTTGAGGGAATTTTCAAAAATCCCTCTTTGCGACACTTAAGAGTATTGCATCCTCTTGTTTCATTTATACCAAATACCCTAAACAAGTTACACACATATTTTTATTCATTTGAAACCTTCTTTCATTTTAAAACACAAAGCCATCATCCCAATAAGGGTTTAGGCCTGGAAAAACACTATTCATAGCACTATTCACAGGACTATTCATGGCACTATTCACAGCCTAGTGAACTTGGTTCCGGGGTTCTACAACCACGGTCTCAAAAGATCGATCTCCGTCCTTGAAGGCTTTAAAACAGGCTAACCAACATTCACAGTAGAGCAACAGTGGGTTTTAGGGTTTTTGGAAGCCCTAAGTTGATCTCTTAATGTTTAAGGATCATCTAATGCAAAGTGGATAAAATATACTATAAAACCATGCAAAACCTAGAAGTCAATTATTGGAGATGAAGATCAATGAAACAAAGAGTTTTCATAAACTCAAAGCAAGCACAGAGGGCTCTGAAAAGTCTCCAAACAATCTCACCCACGGATTGGGAGAGTGTTAGCCTCAGGGTTACAACCATAAGTACCCCTATTAATTTTGATAATAACATAATAATATAATGAAATATTTGGTACTAATAAAACCATTTAAGTGCGTGAACATTTCAGATTACATAAGTTGATAGCACTCCAATCATGAAAAATGATGGAAATTACCCAAGAGAAAGTTCAACTCACTGAATACAAGATGAAGATCCAAGATAAGACCTTAGTCCAAGTCAGGTCCATTGATGAAAAAAGGCAAAATCACAAGATCCAAGTCAAGCCAAGATCATCTCTCATCATTTCTAAATGTATTTACTTTTTATTTTGAGAATGTATAGGACTTATGTAAAATGTCCTCAAAAGGATGGTAAGTTGAAAAGCTCAAGAATCATAGATTTACTATAGGAGCCTAGGACATTTTTGAAGATCACACCAAAAGATCACTCCAAAGCTCTAATTAATCAGAAAATTATGATAAGAGTATAGCTAATTGACCTAGGAAATTAATCACATCCCTTCAGTGTGATCCAAGACTGAATTCAGAATTTTTACTCTGAATTCGTCAACAAATTCTCTGGGTAGATTGAATTCGGCGATGAAGTCATTAAAGAAATTTTCAAATTTAGTTATGTTTCTTGATTTCGGCGACGAAATCTTTTGTTGGGTTAACTTCGCCGACGAAGTTATTACAGGATTTTTTAAAATTAAATTCCATCTTTTGAATTCGGCGACGAACTCAAGTGGGAACTCCACTTCGTCGACGAAATCATGTCTGAAACTGAAAAATCTTTGCAACGGCTAGTTTGCAACGGACCTAAAAGCATTTAATGCTACCCCAACGACACTATTGGATCAAATGCTATAAAAGAAGTTCATTTATGAACATATAACAACTCTTGATCACAACAATAATTCTCATCTATCACCTATTCACTGCTATTGATTGTCACTTACTTTCATACTTAGAAAATCCCCAAAAATTCTCTCTTGAGCTTACTTGACTCCTACCTACTTTGAGAGACTTAATTAGAGTTTGCATTTCACTCTTATTCAGCACATTTAAGGAGCTTTCTCTTCGGATTTTTAATCCAAAAACTCATTTATTGAAAGTAGTCAAGAATCCAGGATTCTTGCACTGAAGCTGTTGCTTCAGTTATTTCAAAAGAGGGTTGTGCTCTTGAGAGGTTTCAGATCGGCCTAAAGGAGAGCTTGTAAGGTAATATCTCGACCTGTAAGAGAGATTGTAAAGATTTGGCCTCCACCTGTAAAGGAGCCAGTGCGAATAAGGAATTGTGGTGAATCCTCTAGCTAGAAGCTGAGGCGAGGAGTAGTTTGGATTCTCCTTATCTCTTCTCTCTTTCTCTTCTCACTTTCCTTTAAATATTCTACAGTTCAGCTTGTTGCATATTTAATTTTACTCCGCACTTTTGAATTTGTAGTTCAATTTTTTTTTAAAGCTGTCATAGACCCTATTCACCCCCCTTTAGGGTCATTACCTGGCCAACAGAGAGATCCCCTATATATAGGAGGAAAGGTCCAAGGGATTAGAAGTTGCTAAAAACTGATTTTGGAATGCTTTTTTCATATCAGGATCGACCCTGGGGGTCCCTAGGTCGACCCATTATGGTAAAATCAATTTCCAGCCGAAAACCATATCAGGGTCGACCCATGGGGCACATTCGGTCGACTGGATGGTGCCTTTCGGTCGACCGGATCGTCCTCAGGGTCGACCCTCACAATTCTCACTCTCTGCCAAAAACCATGGTACAAAATGGGGGCTCTTCAGGGTCGACCCTGGGGTGCATTATTTTGGTTTTTCAACTTTTTAACCATTGAATGCATTCCCCTATCAACCCTTCTCCAATTTGACTTATTTTTAATGATGAATGAGCATTTTCATGAGGTATCATAGGGTCAACTAGGTCTCTCTCTTAATCCCAACTTTTGAGCCACTGTGAGTGATGAGGCTTCAAGATCCTTCACGGCTTCTTCTTCACTTTGTCTTCAAACCGGATGAGACCTACTATGACCTAAATACAACATTTTGGGCTCAGAATTTTGTCAACAATATTTTGACTTTACACAGCCGATCAGATGGACCATCCAGTCGATTAGACGGTCCATCTAGCCGATCACTCCTTCCTCTAATCGACTGGATAGAACAAAACTCCATAAATTGTGTCTTTATGATCTTTATGATCCAGCCGATTAGGAAACTGATCCAAGAGATCAGGCAACTATCCAGCTGATTAGGAGGCTCCACTAATCGAGACCGTTTTTATCACCAACGGCTATATTTATAACGGGTATTTCGCATTTAATGTTCATCAAACGGTAATAAATTTTAGATCACTATAAATATAAGTGATCATTGAATGATCCAATAACGAATACACTCACTCTTATACTATTTTATTGAAAATCATTCTCTTGAACTAGGAATCCCAAATCTGAAAATGATACTTTGTTTTTTCTCTTTGTGCAAAATTCCAACTTCCACTTGAGAGATTTCTTAGAGCTTGCTATTCCATTCAAATCCAACTCTTAAAGGAGTTTTTCTTTTTAATTAAAGATCTAAAATCTTTCATTGTAATCCTTTAAAGAACCTGCGTGTTCTTCAGTGAAGCTACTGCTTCAGTTTTACAGAGAGAGTTATGCTCTGTTGATGGTTTAGGCTTCACCAGATTAAGAAGCCTGTGCAGTCGTGGACTGTAGTGGAATCCTCCAAGTTGGTGCTGCTTAAGGCGGGGAGTAGGCTAGATTTACTGAACCTCGAAAACAAATTTGTGTTTGCATTTCTTAACTCTCTCTCCTTCTTCTTGTGCATTTTATTATTTTATCTGTTTTGTGCTTAGCTGCATTTCCTTTAGTTTTTATTTTCCACATTTAAAGGGAATAACTTTAAAACTGCCATTGACCCTATTCACCCCTCCTCTAAGGTCCATATCTGGGCAACAAGTGGTATCAGAGCCTATAACTCTTAGTTGATCTAAAAAATCTTAGTGTTTAAAAATCTTAATGGCAAACAATAATTTTTTAGCTAGCCTAGGAGAAGGACAATCCACAACCAGACCACCCCTATTTAATGAAGAACATTATCATTACTAGAAGACCAGAATGATGTTACCTTCAATTTTTAGACTATCCATACTGGAAGGTAATCATCAATGGTCCCTATCTTCCTCATAAAGTCATTGATAATGTTAAAATTCCAAAGGTTGAGGATGAATGGGATGAAAATGATATTAAATAAATCCAAATCAATGCTAAGGCTATTAGCAACCTTTACTGCACCCTTAGTCCCCAAGAGTTTAATAGAGTCTCTGGCTGTGATATAGCCAAAGAAATTTAGGATAAATTACAAGTTACATATGAGGGAACTAACCAAGTTAAAGATGAGAAAATCAATATGTTAGTTCACAAATATGAACTGTTTAAAATGGAAAATGATGAATCCAATGCTAAAATGTTTACCCATTTTACTAACATTACTAACGGTTTAAAATCTCTTGGTAAAACATATA
This sequence comes from Tetracentron sinense, assembly GCA_015143295.1. Classification (NCBI taxonomy): domain Eukaryota; kingdom Viridiplantae; phylum Streptophyta; class Magnoliopsida; order Trochodendrales; family Trochodendraceae; genus Tetracentron; species Tetracentron sinense. The sequence goes on along the minus strand of CM026559.1, from coordinate 19,010,871 downwards.
CAAATTCAGAAACGGTAAGGAAGATACTGAGATCTCTGCCAAAGGACTGGTCTCCAAAGGTTACTGCCATTCAAGAAGCCAAAGACCTCTCTAAGCTAACAATGGATGAGCTGATGGGTTCACTGATGACTCATCAAGTCATTATGAAAGAGCATCAATCAGATGAACCAAGACCAAAAAGAGGACTGGCATTGAAAGCCTCTCAGCCTATTGAGAGTGAAGAAGAAGAGGAAAGTGAAGAAGATAAAGACTTCTCACTAATGGCAAGGAAGTTCAAAAAATTTCTGAAACACAAGAAGAACTTCAAAAAGAGGTCATTCAAGGAGTTCTCTAAAGAAATAGCTAAGGGAGAACTAAGCAAGAAGGATCCAATCACATGCTTTGAATGCAAGAAGTCATGCTATATTAGATCGAAGTGTCCTCAACTTACCAAAAGCAAGAAATACAAGAAGAGAACCATGAAGGCCACTTGGGATGATTAAGAAGATAGCAACTCTGAAGCATCAAGTGATGAAGAGACAGCCAACCTATGCCTCATGGCACTTGAAAATGATGAGGTAACTTTTTCCTCTAATGACTCTCTTTCCTATTGTAGCACCCCGGACTTTTTCATCTTTAATGAATGGCACTTTCGTAGCTAATTGGCCATTTTCGTAGTCTAATTAATAAATAAGGGAGTAATCAGAAATTCCGAAACGTCAGAAATGTTTGTTTTCGAAAGACGGATCCAACGCAAGTTGAATCGTCGAAATCCGACGAGCGAGTCAAAAGATATGGTCAAAACAGTCCAGACATATAGAGCACCGATCGCTCGGTCCAGTCAGCGATCGATCGGTAGCTATCGCACGGTCAGAAATTTTGTATGGGGAAATTTTCCAGAGAGTGAGTTTTTGACCGGTCGATCGGTCATAAACACCGATCGCTCGGTAGGCAACCGATCGATCGGTCATAACCACCGATCGCTCGGTCTTCGCGTTTTTGCAGAAATTTCAGTAAGGGCGTTTTCGTCTTTTGGGTGTTAAACCCTTACCCATAAGGGTTTGCTCGACCCTTTGAGGCCTCACTTACAACATTGAGGGATTTTGAGAGATAGAGAGAGAAGAGGAGAAAGCTCTAACCTAGGGTTTGGTTTCGAGAAGGAAATCAAAGGGGGTTTAAGAACCATAGCTCACCCCAACTCGAGTTGCTTCAAAATCGAGGCTCAAGCTCGTGTGTGAACCATTCTCCAAGCTAGGGCAGCAACCCAAGCACGTTTTTGAAAGGGGTTTCTTCCCTAACTCGAATCTCCTTCAAGCAAAGGTGTTCTTCTTTCAAGTTGGAGCTTCAATCAAGGTTTTTACCAAGGATCAAGCCTTGATCTAAGGTTAGTACACTCTACTAACTTTCTTTAGCAATAATCTAGTTTTCCCCTTTGACATTATGATGTTGGTCTTGTATCTTCCCTTACTTGAAATGTGCTATACTTCCTAAACCTAAACAAGATAAATGTGAATGTGGGGTTGTATGTATGAATGGTGGATGTAGAGGCAATTGGATGCCGTTGGACGTGGTGAAATGTGGGTATGGAAAATGGTGGAAGGGCACTCTATGAATAATGAACATACTTGGATGTTGTGTTGGAAATTTATGCGCTAAAAAGGGGAAATAAAACTACTAAAATGTTGCACACCGGATGTTTGATAATATGCCTAAACCAAGAATAAATGAAATTGATAAAGGAAATGGATGTAAGCTTTATGTAATTATTCTTGTAAATGATGACTTGACCAAATGCCATGTTGATCACCTAAATGCTTACATGTTATACTATGAATTGAAATATGATGCGATATCCCTCTTGTTACATGTGTCCCCATGATTGTCACTATTGGCACGCACACGAGTACACATGCATGCATGAAACCGGGTTTTCCAAGATTGTATTTATACATGATGAATCAACAACAAAACAAGAACATGACAAGGAGGTTGGTAGCCCAAGGAAGGGTGCTAGCCTCTGGCTCACAAGAGAAATGGAACAAGAACATGACAAGGAGGTTGGTAGCCTAAGGAAGGGTGCTAGCCTCTGGCTCACAAGTATACAAGTCAAGAACAAATCAAGACATGAAATACAAGACAAGACACGACACACATACATGATTTGACCGAGACACAAAAAAGGTTTCTGAGACATGAGTTTTACCGAGGTTTTTGCATTCGTACACGCATGTCAAGATATGGCTATGTATCTTATGCTTTCACTATTGCTTTAAATTAATATCTTGTATTACTCACTGTTGTTATGCTTTCGCTATTGTTATGGTTAGCTAGTAGTTTGTACTCGCTGAGTATTCCATGCTCAGCCGTACTTTTATGTCGGCAGGTACTGTGGATGTCCTCGACCCCGAGCCTTGGGTCGAGGAGGAGTATGTAGAGGAGAGGGAGCCACCTATACCATGGCAGTCTCTGGAGGATGGGGACTTGGAGGTGTGGCCATACCTCGACCACCGTTGAGAGGAGAGGGTTAGAGAGTTCCTTTTGTATTTTGATAGGTGGGCATGTCCACCTTTACTTTGATCGTATTTGGTATATGTTAACTTGGAATACTATTTGGAGTTATAGAAGAAAAGAAAAAGTTGGCTTATGCTTCCGCACTTATGTTTAGTTTCCGCGCTCTGATTATCATTGTATTATATTATGTTTAGCCTCTTGCATTACAGGATGGTTTGACAGGTACACGTAGTCACCTCTAAAGTATCCCTTAACTCCTAGGGGGTATTTTGGGGCGCGACACCTATGAAGAAATAAGAGATACTTTCGATGAATTATATGTTGAATTTAAAAAATTGTTTCTAAAACTAAATCTCTTAAAAAGGAAAATCTCTTGCTCCTCATATCACAAAAAAACCTTCAAAAGGAAATTGAAGAATTGAATATGAAAAAAAAAAATCAATCATCTCCAATTCACACATGCAATTGTGATGAGAATGAGGCAAAGCTTAAGGACTTAACTGAAATTGCTTTTAAACTTTCAACTAGAGAAAAGAATTTAGCTAGAATTTTGGGACAACAAACTTGTGTTTTTGGAAAAGCTGGTTTGGGGTATAATCCTTTGTCAAAACAAAAAGACTATCAAAAATTCTTTTCAAAATCCCCTAGTAGTTCAACTACACCTTCAACTGCTTTCTATAACTTTAACAAAAAGGTAGTAGTTAAACAAGTTTAGGTTCCAAAAGGGACTTCCCCTCCCAAGACTAACTATGGAGGACCCAAGATGATTTGGGTACCAAAGAAAGTTACTTGAACTTATCTTGTAGGTATGCTTCAAGTTAAATTCCTCTAAAATTGTAGAGCCCCGGACTTTTTCATGCTTAATACATGGCACTTTCGTAGCCAATTTACCTTTAAAGTAGTACAATTAATAAATAAGGAAGAAATTAAAATTTTTGAAATGTCAGAAATGTTCCTTTTCGAAGTACGAACCCAACGCAAGTTGAATCGTCAAAATCCGACGAGCGAGTCAAAAGATATGGCCAAAACAGTTTGGACCTGTAGGCAACCGATCGCTCGATCCATGGAGCAATCGATCGGTCCAAAACCAATCGATCGGAGGCTATCTGTCGCGACCCAAAACCCACCCTAGGAGTTAGAGTGAACTTTGGACGACTAATCATGGCTTACATGACTTGCTTGACAAACCAACCTGGAAAAACCCACAGAGCATATACAATAGAGGATGACAGCAGAAACATAACTATAAAACACAGCGGAAGTCTAACAACCTCTAAGTATATACACATGGTCCAAGTTTAATACAAAGAAATCAAAACAAAGGAAGTGCGGACATGCCCGCCAAAATACATGGATATAATCACTCATGCTCACCCACAGCTAATCCACTCAGAATCTAACACCACCTACTAATAACCCTCTACGTGAGGTTCCTCCAAAGGCTCCTCGACGTACTCCTCCTCCACCCATGGACCAGGAGCACAAACATCAAATGGAGCAGCATCTCCCTCAGAACCTGCCGACATAAGAAGTACGGCTGAGCATGGAATACTCAGCGGGTACCAAGTACTAACCAACAGTCATAGCATAAAAATGCCAATACATAAATCAGGAGCAATTCATATATGTTAGACGGAAACAATTCATATCATACAAGGAAGTAAAACAATTTATAATCATGCTTGTATTTCGTAGAAAGCCGATAAAACCTTTTGAAAACATCGTGCACTTGACTTGGCTTAAAATATCTTTTCGTACTTGAAAGCTTGTCATGTTTGTCTTGCTTGATCTTGTCGAGCGTGTCATATGTGTCATGTCATGCATGTCATGCGTGCTTGCTTGTGATCATGTAACTTGTGAGATACACTTGTGAGATATCCTTGTGAGATGCGCTTGAGAGATGCCTTGAGAGGGAAGGGAGACCCTTCTTTATGCAATGCACTTGAGAGGGAAGGGAGACCCTTCTTCATGATATGTATGTACTTGCGAGGGAAGGGAGGCCCTTCTTCATGATATGCACTTGTGAGTGAGGGGAGACCCCTCGTGGAATGTTGGTTCTTGTTTTCTTGTGAAAAGCGAGGTAAAACATATCGTAGGATATGTCCCACCTCTAACCATGTTCTTGAAAACCTCGATAAATCATGTCATGCATGCCGTGCTCGTGGGAATCGTGTACATACTTGCATTTAAATTTAAATATGACATTTGGATAATTCACAACACATATAGCATCAATGATTGAGCAATGTAATATTCACATCATTTAGGAAAAGCAAGAAAAACACACTATCATAGGCCCTAGCAATTTCCATAATTTATTAGGCATGCGTTTCCTAATTTACAACTCACTTTATTCACCTTGGCATTTCATCAAACATGGTGTGTTCATTATTCATTATTCATTTAAACCTAAATCATGCTTTTCTAGGTGAGTTTACTCACATCATAAATGTGTGTTTATTATGGATACAATGCCCTCCCCATTTTAATCATCACAACACAACCCTTGGCATCCAATCGCCCATTCCATCTCCATTCACCATTCACAACCATCCATCTCATAGCACATGTGTAGATAAAGGAAAATCAAAAGAAATAAAGGGAAAAAAGGAACTATAACTAGGAGGGTAGTAAGAAGTACCAACCTTGATCAAGTGAGGAAGAAATCCCCCTCCAAAAACGACCGTGAGTTGCTGCCCTAGCTTGGGGAACACTCTCCACGGTTGCTTGAGCCGTGATCTTGGAGAAAAGCCGGACTTGAAGTGATCTAGGGTCTCAAAACCCCTTTGATTCTTCTCCAAAAGCAAAACCCTAGCTTAGGAAACCCTTTCTCCTCTCTTCCAATCCCCCAAATCTTCTAAGTGTTGAGAATGAGCCCTAAAGGCTCGGGTTAAACTCTTAAGGTAAGAGTGAACCGACCAAAAGACCATAACACCCTTACTGAAATTTCTGCAAAAATACGAGTACCGAGCGATCGGTGTTAATGACCGATCGATCGGTTGCCTACCGAGCGATCGGTGTGTTGACCGAGCTCTCGACCAAAAATCATCTCTCTAGAAAATTTTCCCATACAAAAATCTTGACCAGTCGATAGCTACCGATCGATCGGTTTTGGACCGATCGATCGCTCTATGGACCGAGTGATCGGTTCCCTGCAGGTTCAGGCTGTTTTGGCCATATCTTTTGACTCGTTCGTCCGATTTTGACGATTCAACTTGCGTTGGGTTCGTACTTCAAAAACGAACATTTCTGAAGTTTTGAAATTTCCAATTTCCTCCTTATTTATTAATTATACCTCTTTAAAGGGAAAATGACAACGAAACTGTCATGCATTAAGTGTGAAAAGGTCCGGGGCTCTACACTATCAACTGGTCGAAAAATTTGTATGGGAAAATTTTCTAGAGAGTTGATTTTTGGTCGAGAGCTCGGTCAACACACCGATCGCTCGGTAGGCAACTGATCGATCGGTCATAACCACCGATCGCTCGGTCTTCGTGTTTTGCAGAAACTTTCATTAAAGGTATTTTCATCTTTTGGGCGTTTCACTCATGCCTTAAAGGCCTTGCCTGAGCATTTAAGGGTTCATTCATAACACTTAGAGTATTTTGAGAGTTCAAGGAAGAGGAGAAGGGTTTTCCCTAACCTAGGGTTTGCTTTTGGGGAGAAATCAAAGGGGTTTCAAGACCCACAATCACCTCAAGCTTGGATTGCTTCAAGATTTCGGTTCAAGCACTCGTGGAGCTCATGTTCCAAGCTAGGACAGCTACTCACGAACGTTTTGGAAGGGGTTTCTTTCCCTCATTTGTCAAGGTCGGTACTTCATGCTACCCTCCTAGTTATAGTTCCTCTTTTCCTCCATGTTTCTTTGTTTTCCTTCATCTATACTTGTGCTATGAGTTGGGATGTGTCGCGACCCAAAACCCACCCTAGGAGTTAGAGTGAATCTTGGACGACTCAATCATGACTTACATGACTTGCTTGACAAACCAACCTGCAAAACCCCACAGAGCATATACAATAGAGGACATTATAGCGGAAACATAACTATAAAACACAGCGGAAGTCTAACAAACCTCTAAGTATATACATATGGTCCAAGTTTATACAAAAAAAAAGGTAACCAAAAGAAAGTGCGGACAGACCCGCCAAAATACATGGATAAAATCTCTCATCTCACCCACAGCTAATCCTCTCAGAATCTACAACCACCTAATGGTAACCCTCAACTGGAGGTTCCTCAAAAGGCTCCTCGACGTACTCCTCCTCCACCCATGGACTCGGAGCACAGATATCAAATGGAGCAGCTGCTCCGCCGTCACCTGCCGACATAAGAAGTACGGCTGAGCATGGAATACTCAGCGGGTACTAAGCACTAACCAGTAGTCATAGCATACAGATAGCATACATAAAGGAGGAAGCAAGTTGCATATATAGAACATGAACAATTTATATCATACAAGGAAGCAAAACAATTTATAATCATGCTTGTATTTCGTAGAAAGCCGATGAAACCTCTTGAAAACATCGTGCACTTGACTTGACTTGAAAATACCATTTCCGTGCTTGAAACTTGTTATGTTGTCTTATCTTGTCATATCATGCGTGTCATGTCATGTCATGCGAGTATCATGCTTGCTTGTTCATAATTTAAACATGTTCACATGCCTAGTTGCCGTTCATAGTCCGTCACAACTAGTACCCTATATGCAGATGGGTATGCCTAGTTGCCGTTCATAGCCCGTCGCAACTAGCATCCATGCAGAATGTGAATGCCGAGTTGCCGTTCATAGCCCGTCGCAACTAGCATCCATGCAGAATGTGTGATGCTATGTTATGCGTGTCATGCCATGCTATGCTATGCGTGTCATGCGATGCTATGCATGTCATGCGAGGGGATGGGAGACCTTTCCCTATGCAATGCATGATTGTCTTGCCCTTGTCAAAGCGAAGTGAAACATATCTTAGGATATGCCCCACCTCTACGTCCCATACTCAAAACATCGGTAAATCACATCATTCCATGCGTGCTCGTGAGATCGTGTGCATACTTGCATTTGGAATTAAATATGACAATTTGGAGTGATTCACAAGGCATAGCATATGACAATTTAAGTAATTAATAATCTACACATTTTAAGAAATGTAAGAAACACACTATCATGAACCCTAACAAATTTCAAGAGCAATTAAACATGGGTTCCCTTAATTTATCATTCATTTTGTTCACCTTGGCATTTCATCAAACATGGGGTGTGTTCATTATTCACTTAAACCTAGATCATGCTTTTCTAGGTGGGTTATGCTCACATCACACTTGTATGTTCATTATTAGTACAATGCCCTTTCCCATTCGTTCATTACATCATCCACACGGCATCCATTCGCCAACATCCAACTCCATTCACCATTCATACCACCAATCTCATAACACATATATATGTGAAGGAAAACAAGAAGAAATAAAGGAAAAGGGAAGCTATAACTAGGAGGGTAGTAAGAAGTACCGACCTTAAAAGATGAGGAAGAAACCCCTCTTCCAAACGACCGTGAGTTGCTGCCCTAGCTTGGAACACGAGCTCCACCCGAGCTTGAGCCGAGATCTTGAAGGAAAACGTGCTTGAGGATGATCTAGGGTCTCAAACCCTTTTGATTCCTCTTCAAAATGGAAACCCTAGATTTAGGAACCCTTTCTCCTCTCTTCTAATCTCCCAAATCTTCTAAAGGTTGAGAATGAGCCCTAAAGGCTCGGGCAATCCTATATAAGAAAGGGTATAACACCCGAATGCCGAAAATGCCCTTAGTGAAAATTCTGTAAAACGCGCGGACCGAGCGATCGGTGGTCATGACCGATCGATCGGTTGCCTACCGAGCGATCGGTGTTTATGACCGATCGACCGGTCAAAAACTCACTCTCTGGAAAATTTCCCCATACAAACTTTCTGACCGCGCGATAGCTACCGATCGATCGGTTATGGACCGATCGATCGCTGACTGGACCGAGCGATCGGTTCTCTGTATGTCTGGACTGTTTTGACCATATCTTTTGACTCGCTTGTCGGATTTCGACGATTCAACTTGCGTTGGGTTCGTCTTTCGAAAACGCACATTTCTGACGTTTCGGAATTTTCGATTTCTCCCTTATTTATTAATTAAACTACAAAAATGGCCAATTAGCTACGAAGGTGCTATTCATTAAGGATGAAAAAAGTCCGGGGTGCTACATTCTCCCCCCCTTACAAAAATTTCGTCCCCGAAATTTGGACGATACATACATGCACAAAATCAAAACAAAATTACAAGCCATATGCACAAGTCTATTCAAACAACTCGGGATACTTTGCTTTGACTTCGGCTTCACGCTCCCACGTGGCTTCTTCTCGGGCATGATGTTGCCATTGCACGAGAACCAAAGGGATTGTCTTGTTGCGAAGCACTTGATCTCTCCGATCCAATATGTGAATCGGCTTCTCAACCAACGTGAGATCTTCTCGAATTTCCAACGGTTCCAATTCTAGTACATGCGAAGGGTCCGCAATGTACTTCCGAAGCATAGACACGTGGAAAACGTTGTGAACCGCGGCCATGTAAGGTGGAAGAGCTACTCGATAAGCAACTTCACCAACCCGCGTGATAATCTCAAACGGTCCAACATAGCGAGGACTAAGCTTGCCTCTTTTGCCGAATCTCATAATCCCTTTGCTAGGAGATACTTTCACAAAGACTCGATCCCCTACTTGAAATTCCAAGTCCCTGCGGCGCGTGTCTGCATAGCTCTTCTGGCGATCTTGAGCGGCTTTCAACCGATCCCGGATGATCTTGACTATACTAGTAGTTTGCTCAATCAACTCCGGACCAAGTACTTTTCTTTCTCCTACCTCATCCCAGTAGAGAGGAGACCTGCAGCTTCGCCCATACAAAGCCTCGAACGGGGCCATTTGGATACTCGCCTGATAGCTATTGTTGTAGGCGAACTCCACCAAAGGCAAGTGCTCTTCCCAACTGCCTTTGAAATCCAGCATACAAGCCCGAAGCATATCTTCTATTACTTGGTTCACCCTCTCGGTTTGTCCATCCGTCTGTGGATGAAAAGCAGTGCTGAAATCAAGTCGGGAACCCATAGCTTCCTGAAAGCTTTTCCAGAATCGTGATGTGAATCTTGGATCCCGATCCGACACAATACTGACAGGCACTCCGTGCAACCTCACCACTTCCTTGATGTACAAAGCAGCTAACTGACTAGAGTTGAAAGTAGTTCGGTAAGGCAAGAAGTGAGCGGACTTCGTCAAACGATCCACTACTACCCATATCGCATCTGAACCCCTTGCCGTCTTTGGCAAGCCAACTATGAAATCCATGGATATGTTCTCCCATTTCCATTCGGGAATCGGAAGGGACTGTAATAGACCTGCGGGCCGCATGTGTTCTGCTTTCACCTGTTGACACACCAAGCACCGTGCTACATATTCCGCAACCTCCCTCTTCATATTCCGCCACCAAAAGTGACTCTTGAGGTTCCGGTACATCTTCGTACCCCCTGGATGCACTGTGTACTTCGAACGGTGTGCTTCGTCCAAAATCTCTCTTCGAAGATCTGCATTGGCTGGGACGCACAGTCTTCCCTTGAATGTGATAGCACCCCGACTAGTGAGAGAAAAGTCTTCACTGCCCTTGGCAACTTCCTTGTCCCGGAAAGCCAACAATTCCGCATCCATGGCTTGATATTCTTGGATCAAATCTATAATGTACGGCCGAACCGTAACATTTGCCAAGGTAGGACCACGGACAGAGTTATTCACACTGATGTCCAGATTTGCCAAATCTTCTAGTAGCTTCCATTCTTGAACCAACATGTGTGCTAACAACCCCTGAGGTCTTCTACTCAGAGCATCAGCCACTACATTTGCCTTACCCGGATGGTATTGAATGGTACAATCATAATCCTTCAGAAATTCCATCCAACGCCGTTGCCTTAGATTCAATTCCTTTTGGGAAAAGAGGTACTTGAGGCTCTTGTGGTCCGTATACACATAGAATTCCACCCCGTATAAGTAATGTCGCCAGATCTTGAGTGCAAACACGACTGCGGCAAGCTCTAAGTCGTGCGTGGGGTAATTCTTCTCATGCTCCTTCAATTGCCTTGATGCATAGGCAATGACCTTCTTGTGTTGCATAAGCACACATCCAAGTCCAACGTGTGAGGCATCACTGTACACCTCATACCCAATAGATCCGGATGGCACTGTAAGGACAGGAGCTGTAGTAAGCCTCTTCTTCAGTTCCGTGAAACTGATCTCACACTTGTCGCTCCAAACAAACTGCGCATTCTTCCGTGTTAGGTGAGTAAGCGGTGCTGCAAGGCTAGAGAAACCCTCTACGAATCTCCTGTAGTAGCCTGCCAGCCCAAGAAAGCTGCGTATCTCAGTAACACTCTTGGGCCTCGCCCAACTCATAACAGCTTCTATCTTCTTCGGATCAACGGAGATGCCTTCCACGGAAACAACGTGGCCTAGGAATGCCACCTCTTCCAACCAAAACTCACACTTGCTAATTTTGGCGTATAGCTTGTGCTCTCTTAACATTTCCAATGCGAGGCGAAGGTCGCGTATGTGATCTTCCCGTGTCTGGGAATAGACCAAAATGTCATCAACAAATACAATCACGCACCGATCTAGGTATGGTCGGAACACCCGGTTCATCAAATCCATAAAGGCTGCCGGCGCGTTCGTGAGACCAAAGGGCATCACCAAGAACTCATAGTGCCCATATCGAGTCCTGAAAGCAGTTTTGGGAACATCTTCCACCTTAATCTTCAACTGGTGATAACCCGATCGAAGATCTATCTTTGAGAAAAATCTTGCTCCCTTCAACTGATCGAACAAGTCGTCAATCCTAGGCAATGGATACCTATTCTTTATAGTGACTTTGTTCAATTGCCGATAATCGACACACATCCGCATCGAGCCATCTTTCTTCTTAACAAACAACACTGGGGCACCCCACGGTGAGACACTTGGTCGAATGAAGCCAAGGCTTTGTAATTCTTCCAACTGAGCCTTTAACTCTTTGAGTTCAATAGGGGCCATTCTATACGGAGCCCTGCAAACAGGAGCTGTGCCTGGTGCAAGCTCGATCATAAACTCAATCTCCCTGTCTGGAGGCAATCCTGGCAACTCCTCTGGAAATACATCCAGGAACTCACTCACAACCGGCATAGTTGATGAGTCCTTTGCCTCGGGGTTAGCTACGCCCAACGCCGCAAAACGAGCAATAGATCTGCTTTTCAACCCGCGAAAGTGGAATGGTTTTCCTTCTACTGGCTTGAAGAGTACCATTTTCTCAAAGCAAGCTACATGCCCATGATGTGCTGCTAACCAATCCATTCCCAATATAACATCAAAGTCTTGGAATCCAAGGACGATGAGATCAACCGCCAACTCGTGGCTTCCAACTTGGACCACACCATTTCTATACGCTTTATCTGCCAATACTGTTTTGCCAAGAGGAGTCGAAATGGCTAACTCCGGTTCTAGCTGACTTGGCTCCCCAGAAAAGCCTTCTGAAAAACTCGGCGAGACAAACGAATGAGTAGACCCGGTATCAATCAACACTCGAGCCAAATACTCATTGACTAGTAGGGTTCCTGAAATTTTAGCTAGTTACGTCAATTCAAGCCTCAACAGTGTATACACGTAGGTAAATATATATATAGCATACCAACTACGTACACAAGGAATAAAACATAACACAACAATCACGAATAAGGAAAATAACTCCTAACGCGTACCTTGCACCACATCGTCAGATGCAAGTGCATCACCCTCTGTCAAGGCAAAAACTCGCCCCTGGTTCGCCTGGCGAGACTGAGGTGTAGACCGGGTAGTCTGAGATGACGCCTGATATGATCCTGCTGGGCGTGCTGGTGGCCTAATCCCCTGAGACTGGCCTGGTAAATGCCGGGTAGGGCAATCCCTGATCACGTGGCCCTGGCGACCACAGTGAAAACATCCACCCGATGCTCTTAGGCAATCCCCAGCTGGGTGCCGTCGGCCGCAAGAAGGGCAGGCCTCGTGTGTGCGGGTAGGAGGGGCCTGAGGTGGAGCATATCTCGCCACCTGAGGTACAACTGGCCATGGGGCCGGGAGAGCCTGAGGTCGAGGTGCCTGTGGCACGTACTGCCGTGGTGCTGGGGCCGCATAAGTCGGCCTCATCGGTGGTGCTGGCCATGTATACTGATAAGGTCCGGTACGATTCCGCCTCTCTGGAGGTGCTGAACTACTGGCTTGGCCTCTCGCCAACTCTCTCTTCTTAGACACTGCTTCAGAATTAGCCTCAACCAATAAGGCCTTATCCACTACTTCGGCGTAAGTGGCGTGCCTGAAAACTGACACTTTCTCCATGATGACATCCTTGAGCCCTTGCTCAAACCTCCTCGCCTTCATTGCCTCGGTGGCAATCATATGTGTCGCGAAGCGTGATAGCTCCGAGAACTTGGCCTCATAAGCGGCCACAGACATCGAACCTTGCTCAAGGTTGATGAATTCTCTCTCTTTCTTTTCCCGAGCTCCAACCGGGAAATACTTCTTATAGAACGTGTCCTTAAACTCCTCCCAAGTCCAAGGTTGACCCTGCATGGTCAAGTCTCGTGTCCTCAATGCGGACAACCACCAATGGTGGGCTTCACCCTCTAGCATGAAAACTGCCCATGCTACCCTATCCTCCTCTGTAGGCGAGAGGACCGCAAAAATCTTCTCCATCTGGAGGATCCACGCCTCTGCTGCGAGAGGGTCCACACTCCCATGGAAGGATGGAGGCCTCAATCTCCTGAATGCCTCAACTCCAGCTGTACGATGTACTGGAGCTGCAGGCAGTGGAGTAGGTGCCGCTGATGCCGGTATAGTTTGCCGAGCCGCCAGGATGGCGAGTGTCTCAGCAATAGAGCCTAAGACCTGAGAGAGGTCTGGCTGCTCATCCTCATCTCTAGAAGAAGATGAAGCTCTGGTGTGTGGTCCACGACCCCGTGTGCCCCGCCTCATGACTAAAGTCCTGAGGAAAATAGCACCACATGAGTCTCACTTGAAAACACAGTTTATTTCAATGTTGTTTCACAATAATTCGATCTGTATTAGTTGTATAATACTAATATACATCACATCAAGTCATCAGAGTATTCATCACATTATACTTATACTTTAGTGTTCTAGCGTACCTAGGACCCGTACTTGGTTAAAGCAACCATTTTAGACTAAGACTAAAGTTTAGTCTTAAACTTGGAACCAGACTCGCTCCCGACTCACTTCCTTCCTAACTTGTTTCCTAACATATGCTCTTGTCAAGCCGTGGTATAAGATTCTAAGTGACCCTAGAGACCTAAAGCCTATGCTCTGATACCACTTCTGTCGCGACCCAAAACCCACCCTAGGAGTTAGAGTGAATCTTGGACGACTCAATCATGACTTACATGACTTGCTTGACAAACCAACCTGCAAAACCCCACAGAGCATATACAATAGAGGACATTATAGCGGAAACATAACTATAAAACACAGCGGAAGTCTAACAAACCTCTAAGTATATACATATGGTCCAAGTTTATACAAAAAAAAGGTAACCAAAAGAAAGTGCGGACAGACCCGCCAAAATACATGGATAAAATCTCTCATCTCACCCACAGCTAATCCTCTCAGAATCTACAACCACCTAATGGTAACCCTCAACTGGAGGTTCCTCAAAAGGCTCCTCGACGTACTCCTCCTCCACCCATGGACTCGGAGCACAGATATCAAATGGAGCAGCTGCTCCACCGTCACCTGCCGACATAAGAAGTACGGCTGAGCATGGAATACTCAGCGGGTACTAAGCACTAACCAGTAGTCATAGCATACAGATAGCATACATAAAGGAGGAAGCAAGTTGCATATATAGAACATGAACAATTTATATCATACAAGGAAGCAAAACAATTTATAATCATGCTTGTATTTCGTAGAAAGCCGATGAAACCTCTTGAAAACATCGTGCACTTGACTTGACTTGAAAATACCATTTCCGTGCTTGAAACTTGTTATGTTGTCTTATCTTGTCATATCATGCGTGTCATGTCATGTCATGCGAGTATCATGCTTGCTTGTTCATAATTTAAACATGTTCACATGCCTAGTTTCCGTTCATAGTCCGTCACAACTAGTACCCTATATGCAGATGGGTATGCCTAGTTGCCGTTCATAGCCCGTCGCAACTAGCATCCATGCAGAATGTGAATGCCGAGTTGCCGTTCATAGCCCGTCGCAACTAGCATCCATGCAGAATGTGTGATGCTATGTTATGCGTGTCATGCCATGCTATGCTATGCGTGTCATGCGATGCTATGCATGTCATGCGAGGGGATGGGAGACCTTTCCCTATGCAATGCATGATTGTCTTGCCCTTGTCAAAGCGAAGTGAAACATATCTTAGGATATGCCCCACCTCTACGTCCCATACTCAAAACATCGGTAAATCACATCATTCCATGCGTGCTCGTGAGATCGTGTGCATACTTGCATTTGGAATTAAATATGACAATTTGGAGTGATTCACAAGGCATAGCATATGACAATTTAAGTAATTAATAATCTACACATTTTAAGAAATGTAAGAAACACACTATCATGAACCCTAACAAATTTCAAGAGCAATTAAACATGGGTTCCCTTAATTTATCATTCATTTTGTTCACCTTGGCATTTCATCAAACATGGGGTGTGTTCATTATTCACTTAAACCTAGATCATGCTTTTCTAGGTGGGTTATGCTCACATCACACTTGTATGTTCATTATTAGTACAATGCCCTTTCCCATTCGTTCATTACATCATCCACACGGCATCCATTCGCCAACATCCAACTCCATTCACCATTCATACCACCAATCTCATAACACATATATATGTGAAGGAAAACAAGAAGAAATAAAGGAAAAGGGAAGCTATAACTAGGAGGGTAGTAAGAAGTACCGACCTTAAAAAGATGAGGAAGAAACCCCTCTTCCAAACGACCGTGAGTTGCTGCCCTAGCTTGGAACACGAGCTCCACCCGAGCTTGAGCCGAGATCTTGAAGGAAAACGTGCTTGAGGATGATCTAGGGTCTCAAACCCTTTTGATTCCTCTTCAAAATGGAAACCCTAGATTTAGGAACCCTTTCTCCTCTCTTCTAATCTCCCAAATCTTCTAAAGGTTGAGAATGAGCCCTAAAGGCTCGGGCAATCCTATATAAGAAAGGGTATAACACCCGAATGCCGAAAATGCCCTTAGTGAAAATTCTGTAAAACGCGCGGACCGAGCGATCGGTGGTCATGACCGATCGATCGGTTGCCTACCGAGCGATCGGTGTTTATGACCGATCGACCGGTCAAAAACTCACTCTCTGGAAAATTTCCCCATACAAACTTTCTGACCGCGCGATAGCTACCGATCGATCGGTTATGGACCGATCGATCGCTGACTGGACCGAGCGATCGGTTCTCTGTATGTCTGGACTGTTTTGACCATATCTTTTGACTCGCTTGTCGGATTTCGACGATTCAACTTGCGTTGGGTTCGTCTTTCGAAAACGCACATTTCTGACGTTTCGGAATTTTCGATTTCTCCCTTATTTATTAATTAAACTACAAAAATGGCCAATTAGCTACGAAGGTGCTATTCATTAAGGATGAAAAAAGTCCGGGGTGCTACAGGATGTGTGGATGTTGTGAATGGAGATGGAATAGGCGATTGGATGCCAATGGTTGTGTTGTGATAATTGAAATGGGGAGGGCATTGCATCCATAATGAACAAACATGTATGATGGAATTATAACACACCTAGAAAAGCATGTTGTAGGGTTAACAAATAATGAACATACCATGTTTGATGGAATGCCAAGGCGAATAAAATGAATAATAAATCAAGAAAATACATGCTAAATTACTTATGTAACTTGTTAGGGATTATGCTAGCATGAGTTCTTGTTTTCCCTAAAATATTATGAATGTTTTGTTTAGAAATTGCTATATGCTATACATTGTGAAATCCCCAAATGTCATGTTTAAATTCAAATGCAAGTATGCACACGATCCCACGAGCACGGTATGCATGACATGATTTACCGAGGTTTTCAAGAACATGATTAGAGGTGGGACATATCCTACGATATGTTTTACCTCGCTTTTCACAAGAAAACAAGAACAAACATTCCACGAGGGGTCTCCCCTCACTCACAAGTGCATAGCATAAAGAAGGGCCTCCCTTCCCTCGCAAGTACATACATATCATGAAGAAGGGTCTCCCTTCCCTCTCAAGTGCCTTGCATGAAGAAGGGTCTCCTTTCCCTCTCAAGGCATCTCACAAGTGCATCTCACAAGTACATCTGATAAGTGTATCTCACAAGTTACATAACCACAAGCAAGCACGCATGACATGCATGACATGACACGATCTACAAGAATCAAGCAAGATAGACAAGACGAGTTTTCAAGCACGAAAATGGTACTTAAGTCAAGTCAAGCACACGGTGTTTTCAAGGGTTTTATCGGCTTTTACGAAATGCAAGCATGAATATAAATTGCTTTACTTCCTTGTATGACATGAATTGTTCCCGTTTTTCATATATGAATTGCTCCTGATTTATGTATTGCCATTTTTATACTATGATTATTGGTTAGTATTTGGTACCCGCTGAGTATTCCATGCTCAGCCGTACTTCTTATGTCGGCAGGTGATAGCGGAGCGGCTGCTCCTTTTGATGTTTGTGCTCCCGGCCCTTGGGTGGAGGAGAAGTACGTCGAGGAACCTTTGGAGGAACCTCCGGTAGAGGGCTACTATTAGGTAGTGGTTGTAGATTCTGAGTGATAGAGCTGTGGGTGAGTTGAGAGATGTATATCCATGTATTTTGGCGGGCTTGTCCGCACTTTCTTTTGGACTTCTTTTGTGTAACTTGGATCACATATGTATATACATAGAGGTTTGGTTAAGTCTTCCGCTGTGCTATGTTTAAGTATGTTTCCGCTGTTTATATCCTCTTTGTATATGCTCTGTGGGTTTTTGCAGGAGGGTTTGTCTAGCAAGCCATGTAAGTCATGATTAGTCGTCCAAAGTTCACTCTAACTCCTAGGGTGGGTTTTGGGTCGCGACGAGAAGTAGTATCAGAGCTTAGGCTTTAGGTCTCTAGGGTCACTTAGAATCTATTACCATAGCTTGACAAGATCATATGTTAGGAAACAAGTTAGGAAGGAAGTAAGTCGGAAGCGAGTCTTGATCCAAGTGTAAGACGAAACTTTAGTCTTAGTCAAAATGGTTGCTTCTACCAAGTACGAGTCTTAGGAACACTAGAACACCAAGGTATAATATTATAAATACACTGATGGTTGTGATGCGATGTATATTAGTATTATACAATTAATACAAATTGAATTGTGGTGAACTGGAACTGTGATAAATTGTAGTTTCAAGTGAGACTCATGTAGTGCTATTATTCTCAGGGCTTTAGTTATGAGGCGGGGCACACGGGGTTGTGGACCACACACTAGAGCTTCATCTTCTTCTAGAGGTGAGGATGAGCAGCCAGACCTCTCTCAAGTCTTAGGCTCTATTGCTGAGACTCTCGCCATTCTGGCGGCTCTGCAGACTATACCTTCTTCGGCGGCACCTACTCCACCGCCTACGGCTCCAGTACATCGTACAGCTGGGGTTGAGGCATTCAGGAGATTGAGGCCTCCACCATTCCATGGGAGTGTGGACCCTCTTGCTGTGGAGGCATGGATCCTCCAGATGGAGAAGATCTTTGGGGTCCTCTTGCCTACAGAGGAGGATAGAGTAGCATGGGCAGTTTTCATGCTAGAGGGGGAGGCACATCACTGGTGGTTGTCCGCATTGAGGACACGGGATTTGACTATGCAGGGTCAACCTTGGACTTGGGAGGAGTTCAAGGATACTTTTTATAAGAAGTACTTTCCTGTTGGATCACGGGAAAAGAAAGAAAGAGAGTTCATCAACGTAGAGCAAGGTTCGATGACTGTGGCAGCTTATGAGGCTAAGTTCTCGGAGCTATCACGCTTCTCGACTCACATGGTTACCACCTAGGCAATGAAGGCGAGAAGGTTTGAGCAAGGGCTCAAAGATGTTATCATGGAGAAGGTTTCGGTTTTCAGACATGCTACCTATCCTTAGGTAGTGGACAAGGCATTATTAGCCTAGGCCAATTCAGAGATAGTGTCCAAGAAGAGGGAATTGGCGAGAGGCCAACCTAGTAGTTTGGCACCTCCAGAGAGGCGGGCTCGTACTGGCCCTTATCAGTACACGTGGCCAGCACCACCGATGAGGCCATCTTATGCGCCTCCAGCTCCACGGCAGTATGTGCCTCAGGCACCACGACCTTAGGCTCTTCCAGCTCTATGGCCAGTTGTACCTCAGACGGTGAGGTATGCTCCACCTCCGACCCCTCCGACCTATACACACGAGGTCTGCACTTCGTGCGGCCGAAGGCACCCGGCAGGAGATTGCCAAAGGGCATCGGGTGGATGTTTTCATTGTGGTCGCTAGGGCCATGTTATTAGGGATTGCCCTACTCGGCATTTACCAAGCCAGTCTCAGGGGATTAGGCCCCCAGCACGCCCAGCAAGATCATACCAGGCGTCATCCCAGACTACCCGGTCTACACCTCCGCCTCACCAGGCGAACCAAGGGCGAGTTTTTACCTTGACAGAGGGTGATGCAGTTGCATCTGATGATGTGGTACAAGGTACGCGTTTAGAGTTATTCTTTTTACCGCGATTGTCATGTTATGCTTTTCTCCTTGTGTACGTATGTGGCGTGCTATATATCTATCTACCTATATACATATGATGTGATGCATGGATTGACGTAACTAGTTGAAATTTCAGGAACCCTACTAGTCAACGAATGTTTGGCTAGAGTGTTGATTGATACCTGGTCTACTCATTCGTTTGTCTCGCCAAGCTTTTCAGAAGGCTTTTCTGTGGAGCCTAGTCAGCTAGAACCGGAGTTAGCCATTTTGACTCCTCTCGGTAAAATAGTGTTGACAAACAAAGTGTGTCAAAATAGTGTGGTTCAAGTGGGAAGTCACGAGTTGGCGGTTGATCTAATAGTTCTTGAATTCCAAGACTTTGACATGATATTGGGAATGGATTGGTTAGCGGCACATCACGGGCATGTAGCTTGCTTTGAGAAAATGGTACTCTTCAAGCCAGTTGAAGGAAAACCATTCCACTTTCGCGGGTTGAAAAGTAGAGATATTGCTCGTTTTGCGGCATTGAGCTTAGCTAAGCCCGAGGCAAAGGACTCATCGACTATTCCAGTTGTGAGTGAATTCCTGGATGTATTTCCAGAGGAGTTGCCAGGATTGCCTCTAGACAGGGAGATTGAGTTTATGATTGAGCTTGCACCAGGCACAACTCCTATTTTCAGGGCTCCGTTGTAACACCCCAAAATACCCCCTATGAGTTTAGGGATACTTTAGGCGTGACTATACGTACCTGCCAAACCATCCTGTCATGAATAAGATAATTAACGTACTAAACAATGATAATCAGAGCGCAGAAGCTAAACATAAATGCGGAAGCGTAAACTAACTTTTTCTTTTCTTCTAAGATTTCCAAAATAGTATTCCAAGTTAACATATATACAAAACATGTCTAAGTCTAAGGTGGACAAACCCACCTATCAAAATGTCAAAATACATAAAAGACCCTCTCGTACTCTCCCCTCAACAGTAGTCGAGGTATGGCCACACGTCAAGGTCTCGGTCCGCCTGAGACTGCAGTGGGATAGATGGCTCTTTCTCCTCGATATACTCTTCCTCGACCCAAGGCTCTGGGTCGAGGGCTCCCTCAGTACCTGCCAACATGAAAGTACGGCTGAGCATGAAATACTCAGCGAGTACAAGCTACTAGCTATCCATAACAATAATAAACATGCAAAGAGTAGTACAATACCAATCATCAATTCCAGGCAATAGTAAAATCATAGAATTAAACGATATTAATCATGGAGAAATATTATCATCTTGATGAGCATGAATGCAAAAACGCCGACAAAACTCATGCTTGAAAACCCGTTTCCATGTCCCGGTATGCATTTTAAAACCATGTATGCGTGCATGCATGAATGTCTTGTCATCATCTTGTAACCTTGTATCTTGTAACTTGTGAGCCAGAGGCTAGCACCTGAATCTCCCTGGGCTGCCAACCTCCTTGATATGTATGGTTTTCTTGTGAGCCAGAGGCTAGTACCCGAATGTCCCTGGGCTACCAACCTCCTTGACAATAGGTGATTTTTATTACTTGTTTAGTTTTCTTGTGAGCCAGAGGCTAGTACCCGAATTTTTCCTGGGCTACCAACCTCCTTGACAATAGGTGTTTTAGGGGTTTTCTTGTGAGCCAGAGGCTAGTAACCGAATGTCCTTGGGCTACCAACCTCCTTGACATGCAATATTTTCTTATTGGTTATTATATGCATATGCTCTTGAAATCTCGGTTCATGCTATCATGCGTGCTCGTGTACGTGTCAATCGTGACAACCATAGAATAAGGATAATAGGAGAGGTATGACATCACCATTCAATTCACAATATATACATATGAGAATTTGAGTAATCAGAATGGTATTTAAATCCATTCATCATTCATGAGAATATATGCATAAGGCCCCTTTCCATTTCTTCATTTAAATCATTAGTTCATAGTTTAGGTATTTTGTCAAACACTTAGCATGCAAGTTTCCTCATTGTTCATTTTCTCCTTTTTAGTGCATATTTTACATTCAATCACACAAGGTAAGTTTATTATTTGTGTAATGCCCATCCTCCATTTTCTAATCCACGACCCACACATACCATACATCACCCATTCGGCATCCAATCGCCACATCCCACATCCATCCAAGCATCCATACCATTTCTTTATCTTGTTTATATTTATTAGGGATGATACATTTCACAAGAAAGCAAACATAATAGTATAAATCACATTTCATAAAGAAAACTTAGATTTATTGCTAGGGTAAGTTAGTAGGGTGTACTAACCTTGAATCAAGGCTTGATCCTTGGTAGAAACCTTGATTGAAGCTCCAACTTGCAAGAAGAAAGATCCTTGCTTGAAGAAAGCTTGAGTTGAGGAAGAAACCCCTTGGAAAAACTTGTGTGAGTTGCTGCCCTAACTTTGGAGGAGGAGTCCCACACGAGTTGAACCTTGAACTTGAAGCAATCCAAGTTGAGGATGATCTAGGGTTCTTAAACCCCTTTGATTCCTTCTCAAAAATCAAAACCCTAGGTTAGAGTCTCTTCTCATCTCTCCCTAACTCTCAAAAGCTTCTAAGTGTTGTAAATAATCTCTAAGGCTCGGGCCTAGCCTTATAAGAAAGGATTTAACACCCAAAAGACAAAAACGCCCTTACAAAATTTTCTGCAAAACACGGGGACCGAGCGATCGGTGGTTATGACCAATCGATCGGTGGCCTACCGAGCGATCGGTACTCTGACCGAGCGACCGGTCAAAAAAATACTCTCTGGAAAATTTCCCCATACAAAATTTTTGACCGTGCGATAGCTACCGATCGATCGGTTTTGGACCGATCGATCGCTGACTGGACCGAGCGATGGGTGCTCTGCATGTCTGGACTGTTTTGACCATAACTTTTGACTCACTCGTCCGATTTCGACGATTCAACTTGCGTTGGGTTCGTCTTTCGAAAATGAACATTTCTGACATTTTAGAATTTCCGATTTCTCTCTTATTTATTAATTAGACTATGAGGAAGGCCGATTAGCTACGAAAACGGTATTCATTAAGTATAGAAAAGTCCGGGGTGCTACATTCTCCCCCCTTTACAAAAATTTCGTCCCCGAAATTTGGACGATACATACATGCACAAGACCATAACAATTACAAGGGAATGCCAAGGCCCTAAATAAATAACTGAGGATACTTTTCCTGCACTTCGACTTCTCGTTCCCATGTAGCTTCCTCCCTTGAATGGTGTTGCCATCTCACTAAGACCAAGGGAATGGTCTTGTTACGCAAGACTTGATCTCTCCTATCCAAGATCTGCACCGGTTGTTCAACTAGAGTGAGGTCCTCTCGAATCTCTATCGGATCCAACTCGATGACATGAGAAGGATCCGGGATATACTTTCGAAGCATAGAGACATAGAATACATTGTGGACCGCCGTTATATGAGCGGGTAAAGCAACACGGTAAGCTACCTCACCGACTCTAGTAATGATCTCGAACGGACCCACATATCTCGGGCTAAGCTTGCCCCTCTTCCAGAATCGCATAACACCCTTGGTTGGTGAAACCCGAACAAATACAAAATCACCCACTCGAAACTCAAGATCTCTCATTCGATTATCGGCGTATCTCTTCTGTCTATCTTGTGTGGTCTTCAACCTCTCCCGGATGAGCTTGACTCTATCTGCCGTTTGTTCAATCAACTCGGGGCCCAAAATTTTCCTTTCTCCCACTTCATCCCAATGCAACGGGGATCTACAACTTCTTCCGTACAAAGCCTCAAGAGGAGCCATCTGTATGCTTGCCTGATAGCTATTATTGTAGGCGAATTCCACCAAAGGTAGGTGATCTTCCCAAATTCCTTTAAAATCCAGCATACAAGCTCGGAGCATATCTTCAATAACCTGATTCACTCGCTCGGTTTGCCCATCCGTCTGTGGATGGAAAGCCGTGCTAAAGTCCAACCGGGAACCCATGGCACTCTGAAAGCTTTTCCAAAACCTGGAGGTAAATCTAGGGTCCCCGATCCGAGAAAATGCTCACTGGCACCCCGTGCAACTGAACTATTTCTTTGATATACAATGCAGCCAATTGATTTGAGTTGAATGTAGTCTGGTACGGTAAGAAATGGGCAGACTTCGTGAGTCTGTCGACCACGACCCATACAGCATCATAGTTTCTAGCTGTCTTCGGCAACCCCACAATGAAGTCCATAGAGATATGTTCCCATTTCCACTCGAGAATGGGGAGGGACTGCAAAAGTCCAGCCAGTCTCCTGTGTTTGGCTTTGACTTGTTGGCACACCAAGCATTTAGACACATACTCCGCTATTTATCGCTTCATGTTCCACCACCAAAAGTGCTTTTTCAAGTCTCTATACATTTTGGTACCTCCGGGGTGAACAGTGTACTTGGACCGGTGAGCCTCGTATAAGATTTCTCGCTTAAGCTTCTCACCGGCTGGGACACATACTCTTCCCTTGAAAGTGATAATTCCATCTTCTCTCGTCGAAAAATCCTTGCTGCCACTCTTAATTGACTTGTCTCGGCAAGAAAGTAGCTCGGCATCCATTTCCTGCAACTCCTGGATCATGCTCAACATAAATGGCCTATGTAGCACCCCGGACTTTTTCATCCTTAATGAATAGCACCTTCGTAGCTAATTGGCCGTTTTTGTAGTCTAATTAATAAATAAGGAAGAAATCGGAAATTCCGAAACGTCAGAAATGTGCGTTTTCGAAAGACGAACCCAACGCAAGTTGAATCGTCGAAATCCGACGAGCGAGTCAAAAGATATGGTCAAAACAGTCCAGACATGTAGAGAACCGATCGCTCGGTTCAATCAGCGATCGATCGGTCCATAACCGATCGATCGGTAGCTATCGCGCGGTCAGAAATTTTGTATGGGGAAATTTTCCAGAGAGTGAGTTTTTGACCGGTCGATCGGTCATAAACACCGATCGCTCGGTAGGCAACCGATCGATCGGTCATAACCACCGATCGCTCGGTCTTCGTGTTTTTCAGAATTTTCATTAAGGGCTTTTTCGTCTTTTGGGGGTTAAACCCTTACCCATAAGGGTTTGCTCGACCCTTTGAGCCTCATTCACAACCCTTAGACATTTTGAGAGATAGAGAGAGAAGAGGAGAAAGCTCTAACCTAGGGTTTGGTTTTGAGAAGGAAATCAAAGGGGGTTTAAGAACCATAGCTCACCCCAACTCAAGTTGCTTCAAAATCGAGGCTCAAGCTCGTGTGTGAACCATTCTCCAAGCTAGGGCAGCAACCCAAGCACGTTTTTGAAAGGGGTTTCTTCCCCAACTCAAGCTTCTTTCAAGCAAAGGCTTCATCTTTCAAGTTGGAGCTTCAATCAAGGCCCCTACCAAGGATCAAGCCTTGATTCAAGGTTAGTACACTCTACTAACTTTCTTTAGCAATAGTCTAGATTTTCTATTGTGAAATGTGACTCTTGGTAGTATGTTTACTTCCTTATAAAATGTATTATCTCCACTAAATATAAACAAGATAAGAAAAAGGTATGGATGTGTGGATGGGATGTCGATTGAGGCGATTGGATGCCGTATGGATGTTGTGTGATGTGTGAAATGGAAAATGGAAGATGGGCACTTTACAAATAACAAATGTACCTTGATGTCTTGATGAAAAATACGCACTAAATAAGGGAAATGGAAGGACTAAGAAATGTGGCCCACCGTGTGTTTGATAAAATGACTAAACAAGGGATAAACGGACTTAATGAAGAAAATGGAAATAGAAATTGTGTAAATTTTCTTGGGAATGATAAATTGCTCAAATGTGCTATATGTTGCCTAAATTTTCATACCACTATGTTAAGGATTGAAATGCCATATTCATGTGATCCGCCCATTCAAGTATGTCATCAGGATTACCACTATTGACAAGCACACAAGCACGCATGCATGCATGAATTGGGTTTTCCAAGAGTAATTGTGCATAATAAAGCAAACAAGAAAATGAAACATGACAAGGAGGTTGGTAGCCCAAGTGAAGGGTGCTAGCCTCTAGCTCACAAGTGAAATGAATCAAGAACATGACAAGGAGGTTGGTAGCCCTAGGAAGGGTGCTAGCCTCTGGCTCACAAGTGAAATGCAAGAGAGAACATGACAAGGAGGTTGGTAGCCCAAGTGAAGGGTGCTAGCCTCTAGCTCACAAGTAAAATGAATCAAGAACATGACAAGGAGGTTGGTAGCCCAAGGAAGGGTGCTAGCCTCTGGCTCACAAGTGAAATGCAAGAGAGAACATGACAAGGAGGTTGGTAGCCCAAGGAAGGGTGCTAGCCTCTGGCTCACAAGAGAAATGGAACAAGAACATGACAAGGAGGTTGGTAGCCCAAGGAAGGGTGCTAGCCTCTGGCTCACAAGTATACAAGTCAAGAACAAATCAAGACATGAAATACAAGACAAGACACGACACATATACATGATTTGACCGAGACACGAAAAGGGTTTCCGAGACATGAGTTTTACCGAGGTTTTTGCATTCATACACGCATGTCAAGATATGGCTATGTATCTTATGCTTTCACTATTGCTTTAAATTAATATCTTGTATTGCTCACTGTTGTTATGCTTTCGCTATTGTTATGGTTAGCTAGTAGTTTGTACTCGCTGAGTATTCCATGCTCAGCCGTACTTTTATGTCGGCAGGTACTGTGGATGTCCTCGACCCCGAGCCTTGGGTCGAGGAGGAGTATGTAGAGGAGAGGGAGCCACCTATCCCATGGCAGTCTCAGGAGGATGGGGACTTGGATGTGTGGCCATACCTCGACTACTGTTGAGAGGAGAGTGTTAGAGAGTTCCTTTTTTGTATTTTGATAGGTGGGCATGTCCACCTTTACTTTGATTGTATTTAGTATATGTTAACTTGGAATACTATATGGAGTAATAGAAGAAAAGAAAAAGTTTGCTTATGCTTCCGCACTTATGTTTAGTTCCGCGCTCTGATTATCATTGTAGTATGTTATGTTTAGCCTCTTGCATTACAGGATGGTTTGACAGGTACACGTAGTCACCTCTAAAGTATCCCTTAACTCCTAGGGGGTATTTTGGGGCGTGACAGAAGTGGTATCAGAGCTCTAGGCATTAGAGTCCATAGGGTCACTTAGATGATTGAACAAGGTATTAGAATCACCTTAGAGATTTGTATTCCAAGTATAGACTAACAAGTTAGTCTTAGTCAAAATGGGTTGAACTTCAACCGAACATAGAGTCCTACGCTAGGAACACGGATTGTATGTTATGCTATTGTGTTATATACCATGTGTACATTATTGGTGGTGTACTTATTAAATGTGCTTGATGAATATGTATTAAGTGAATTGCGAAATTGTGCTAAATGCGTATCCAAGTTAGACTCATGTTGTATTGTCGTTCTCAGGAGAAATCATGAGACGCAATACCCGGGGTCGCGGGTACAACACGAGGGGTAATGGAGGTGATGCTCCATCGGGTGATGATCAACCCGACTTTGCCCAAGCATTCGCATCCATAGCCGAGACTTTGGCTATGTTGGCGGCAAGGCAACCGGCCACCCCGCCTAATACGGCACTTATACCGGCTCCTCCTAACCGAGCCCAAGCCGGGATAGAAGCTTTCCGGAGGATGAGGCCTCCAACTTTTTGTGGAAGCATTGATCCACTTATTGCCGAGGGTTGGATTCGGCAACTTGAGAAGATATTCTCGGTTTTGGCACCTACGGAAGTAGAGAGAGTCACATGGGCTGCCTTTATGCTTGAAGGCGAGGCCGACCATTGGTGGAAGTCTGCACTTCGGACCCGAGAGTTGACCCGACAAGGCCAAGAATGGACATGGGGAGAATTCTTGGATGTTTTCTACAAGAAATACTTTCCGGTTGGGATGAAAGAAAAGAAAGAAATTGAATTTATTACCTTGGAGCAAGGTAATATGTCTGTAGCGGCTTACGAAGCCAAGTTCTCAGAGCTATCTCGATTTGCTCCACACATGATAGCTACCGAGGCTATGAAGGCCCGGAAATTCGAGAGGGGGTTGAAGGCCTACCTCAAGGATCGTGTCTCAATGTTCCGACATGAGACATATTCAGAAGTTGTGGACAAGGCATTGTTGGCCGAGTCAAATTCCGAAGAGTTCTTTAAGAGAAGAGGAATAGAGAAGGGACAGTCTAGTAGTTCAGGAGAGAAGAGAGCTAGGACTATGTCTTATCAGTTCGCAGGGCCGGCTCAGTCACAGAGGATGTACTCGGCACCACAGGCTCTCCGCCCTTTTGCTCCACCGGCCTTTCGCCCGGCTACCTCGTATGCTCCTCGCCCCGCAGTGACTCAGGCTACGAGTTATACTCCTCCCACTTATTCACATGATGTCTGCACCCTTTGTGGAAGGAGGCATCCAGCAGGGGAATGTCGGAAGGCTACAGGAGGCTGTTTTCATTGTGGCGACCAGGGCCACATGATTCGGGATTGTCCCCGACGTCTAATGCCAGCTCAGTCTTCGGGGAGCAGGCCCCCGATTAGGCAGACATCTCAGCCTAGCTCTTCTCAGGCTTCGAGGGCCTCACAGTCTACCCGGCCTCCTCGCCCAGCCACACAGGGCCGAGTCTTTGCCTTATCCGAGAGAGACGCACGTGCATCCGACGATGTCGTGCAAGGTACGCATGAATTCTAGAATTTAAATTGTGTAAAATTTCTATAGTTTGCTTTGTGAGTTTCTATACTAAGGGTTACCTATGTATGATGCTTGTTGTTTGAAATCTACTAATAGTAGTCACTTAATCGCACAGGCGCTTTATTAGTGAACGAATGTCTCGCCCGAGTGTTGATCGACACAGGATCCACTCACTCCTTTGTGTCACCTAGTTTCGCGAAGGGATTTTTGACTGAGGCTATTCCGTTAGAGCGGGAGTTGACCATTTCAACTCCCCTCGGTAAGTCAGTTGACACGAACAAGATATTCAGAGATTGTGTGGTTCAAGTAGGGGAGAATGAACTAGTGGCCGATCTTATCATTTTGGATTTCCAAGATTTAGACTTTGACGTCATTCTTGGTATGGATTGGTTGGCAAGCCATCACGGGCATGTTGCGTGTTTTGAAAAGATGGTGAATTTCAAGCCGGAAGGGGGTAAGCCTTTTCACATCCGAGGATTAAGAGAGAGGGACATTGCTCGCCTCGCAGCCTTGAGTATAGCAAACCTAGAAGCACAAAACTCCTCGGCCATTCCGGTCGTGAGTGATTTCTTAGATGTGTTCCCGGAAGAACTTCCCGGATTACCTCCTGATAGAGAGATTGAATTCGCTATAGAGCTTGCTCCGGGTACCGCTCCGATTTCAAGGGCACCATATAGAATGGCCCCTATAGAGCTTGAAGAATTAAAGAAGCAGATTGAGGAGTTACAACAACTTGGTTTCATCCAACCAAGTGTCTCTCCGTGGGGAGCTCCGGTTCTCTTTGTGAAGAAGAAGGACGGGTCTATGAGGATGTGTATAGACTACCGTCAGTTGAACAAGGTAACTATCAAGAATCGTTATCCCTTGCCAAGGATAGACGACTTGTTTGACCAACTGAAGGGAGCGAGATTCTTCTCCAAAATTGATCTTAGATCGGGGTATCACCAATTAAGGATCAAGGCGGAAGATGTTCAGAAGACGGCTTTCAGGACTCGGTATGGGCATTACGAGTTCCTTGTCATGCCTTTTGGGCTGACGAATGCACCGGCGGCATTCATGGATTTGATGAACCGGGTGTTCCGATCTTACTTGGATCGATGCGTGATTGCATTCATTGATGACATTTTGGTGTATTCCCAGACACGGGAAGATCACGCACGAGACCTCCGTCTTGCTCTGGAGATGTTGAGAGAGCATAGGCTATATGCCAAATTGAGTAAGTGCGAGTTCTGGCTAGAGAAAGTCGCATTTCTTGGACACGTGGTGTCGGCCGAGGGTATTACTGTAGATCCAGCCAAGGTTGAGGCAGTCATGAGTTGGGAGAGGCCCAAGAGCGTTACGGAGATACGTAGTTTCCTCGGATTGGCAGGCTACTACCGGAGATTTGTGGAGGGATTCTCCAGTTTGGCTGCACCTCTCACCTACTTGACAAGGAAAAATGCAAAGTTCAGTTGGAGTGACCGATGTGAAGTAAGTTTCCAAGAGTTGAAGAAACGCCTCACCACAGCCCCTGTCCTTACTGTGCCATCTGGACCTTTTGGGTATGAGGTGTACAGCGATGCCTCGCATGTTGGACTCGGGTGTGTCCTAATGCAACACAAGAAGGTCATTGCCTATGCATCAAGGCAGTTGAAAGAGCATGAAAAGAACTACCCCACTCACGACTTGGAGTTTGCGGCGGTCGTGTTTGCACTTAAAATTTGGCGACATTATCTGTACGGGGTGGAGTTCTATGTGTACACGGACCACAAGAGCCTCAAGTATCTCTTTTCTCAAAAAGAGTTAAACTTACGACAACGGCGTTGGATTGAGTTCTTAAAGGACTACGAGTGCACTATCCAATATCACCCGGGAAAAGCAAATGTGGTGGCAGATGCTCTGAGTAGGAAACCATCGGGGTTGTTGGCTCACATGTTGGTGCGGGAATGGAGACTGTTAGACGATTTGGCAAATCTAGACATCAGTGTGAACGATTCTGTCCGCAGTCCGGTTTTGGCAAATGTTACAGTTCGGCCGTACCTTATAGACTTGATCCAGGAGTATCAAGCCACAGACACTGACTTGTTGGCTTTCAGGGATAAGGAAGTGGCCAAGGGTAGTACGGACTTCTCTCTCACTAGCCGAGGTGCTATTACATTCAAGGGAAGACTTTGTGTCCCAGCCAATGTAGACCTTCGGAGAGAGATTATGGATGAGGCTCACCGGTCTAAGTATACAGTGCATCCCGGAGGGACAAAGATGTATCGGAACCTCAAGAGTCACTTTTGGTGGCGAAACATGAAGAGGGAGGTTGCGGAGTATGTGGCACGGTGTTTGGTGTGCCAACAGGTGAAAGCGGAGCATTTGAGACCGGCAGGTCTTTTGCAGTCTCTCCCTATTCCCGAGTGGAAATGGGAACATATCTCTATGGACTTCATCGTGGGATTGCCGAAGACGGTCAAGAAGACTGATGCTATATGGGTAGTTATTGATAGACTCACGAAGTCCGCTCATTTCTTACCATACCGGACTACATTCAACTCCAACCAGTTAGCAGAACTATACATCAAATAAATAGTCCGATTGCATGGGGTGCCAGTGAGTATTGTGTCGGATAGAGACCCAAGATTCACATCCAGGTTTTGGAAAAGTTTTCAAGGTGCAATGGGCTCCCGATTAGACTTTAGCACAGCTTTCCACCCACAGACCGACGGGCAAACCGAGAGGGTGAATCAGGTTATTGAAGATATGCTCCGAGCATGTATGCTAGACTTCAAGGGAAGTTGGGAAGATCACCTACCTTTGGTGGAATTCGCTTACAACAATAGTTATCAAGAAAGCATACAAATGGCGCCTTTCGAGGCTTTGTACGGAAGGAGTTGTAGATCCCCGTTGTATTGGGATGAAGTGGGAGAAAGAAAGATTTTGGGCCCCGAGTTAATTGAACAAACCGCGGATAGGGTCAAGCTTATCCGGGAGAGGTTGAAGACCGCACAAGACAGACAGAAGAGCTATGCCGACAACCGAAGGAGGGATCTTGAATTCCGAGTCGGTGATTTTGTGTTTGTAAGGATTTCACCGACCAAAGGTGTTATGCGATTCGGGAAGAGAGGCAAGCTTAGCCCGAGATATGTGGGTCCGTTCGAGATCATTACTCGAGTTGGCGAGGTGGCTTACCGTGTTGCTTTGCCCGCTCACATGGCGGCGGTCCACAACGTGTTTCATATCTCCCAGCTTCGGAAGTACATCCCGGATCCTTCTCACGTCATCGAGCTTGATCCAGTTGAGATTCGAGAGGATCTCACTTTGGTTGAGAAGCCGGTTCATATTTTGGATCGAAGAGACCAAGTACTTCGCAACAAGACTATTCCGCTAGTTCTCGTGCAATGGCAACATCACGCTCGAGAAGAGGCTACATGGGAACGTGAGGCCGAAGTCAAGGCGAAGCACCCCGAGTTGTTTGAATGATTTTATGTATGACTTGTAATTTTGTTTCAAATTGTTATGCTAAGTTGTTTAAATTGTAAAGCACGCATTGCCCAAATTTCGAGGACGAAATTTTTGTAAGGGGGGGAGAATGTAGCACCCCGGACTTTTTCATCCTTAATGAATAGCACCTTCGTAGCTAATTGGCCGTTTTTGTAGTCTAATTAATAAATAAGGAAGAAATCGGAAATTCCGAAACGTCAGAAATGTGCGTTTTCGAAAGACGAACCCAACGCAAGTTGAATCGTCGAAATCCGACGAGCGAGTCAAAAGATATGGTCAAAACAGTCCAGACATGTAGAGAACCGATCGCTCGGTTCAATCAGCGATCGATCGGTCCATAACCGATCGATCGGTAGCTATCGCGCGGTCAGAAATTTGTATGGGGAAATTTCCAGAGAGTGAGTTTTTGACCGGTCGATCGGTCATAACACCGATCGCTCGGTAGCAACCGATCGATCGGTCATAACCACCGATCGCTCGGTCTTCGTGTTTTTCAGAATTTTCATTAAGGGCTTTTTCGTCTTTTGGGGTTAAACCCTTACCCATAAGGGTTTGCTCGACCCTTTGAGCCTCATTCACAACCCTTAGACATTTTGAGAGATAGAGAGAGAAGAGGAGAAAGCTCTAACCTAGGGTTTGGTTTTGAGAAGGAAATCAAAGGGGGTTTAAGAACCATAGCTCACCCCAACTCAAGTTGCTTCAAAATCGAGGCTCAAGGCTCGTGTGTGAACCATTCTCCAAGCTAGGGCAGCAACCCAAGCACGTTTTTGAAAGGGGTTTCTTCCCCAACTCAAGCTTCTTTCAAGCAAAGGCTTCATCTTTCAAGTTGGAGCTTCAATCAAGGCCCCTACCAAGGATCAAGCCTTGATTCAAGGTTAGTACACCCTACTAACTTTCTTTAGCAATAATCTAGGTTTTCTATTGTGAAATGTGACTCTTGGTAGTATGTTTACTACTTAGAAAAAGTAGTAATCTCCACAATATGAAAAAGATAAGAAAGTTGGGGATGTGGGATGGCGATGTCGATTGAGGCGATTGGATGCCGTAGGATGTGTGTGGATTGTGTGAAATGAAAATGGGAGAGGGCACTTTACAAATAAAAATGTACCTTGAGGTTGATTGAAAAAGACGCATCTAAATAAGGGAAATGGAAGGACTAAGAAATGGGGCCCACCGTGTGGTTTGATAAATGACCCTAAACAACAGGGATAAAAGGACTTAATGAGAAAATGGAAATAGAACTTGTGTAAATTTTTTGGGAATGATAAATTGCTCAAATGTGCTAGATGTTGACTAAATTTCATACACTATGTTAAGGATTGAAATTCATATTCATGTGAGCGCACTTCAAGATGTCTCAGGATTACCATATTGACAAGCACACAAGCACGCATGGCATGCATGAATGGGTTTTCCAAGGTTAAAAAAAATTGGGGCTAATAAGCAAACGAAAATGAAACAGACAAGGAGGTTGGTATAGCCCAAGTGAAGGGTGCGAGCTCTAGATCACAAGTGAAAATGAATAAAGAACATGACAAGGAGGTTGGTAGCCTAGGAAGGGTGCTAGCTCTGGACTCACAAGTGAAATGCAAGAGGAGAAACATGCCAGGAGGTTGGTTAGGCCAAGTGAAGGGTGCTAGCGACTAGCTCACAAGTAAAATGAAATCAAGAACATGACAAAGAGGA
>CM026559.1:18903108-18977690 GCA_015143295.1 Tetracentron sinense | reverse complement strand
TACATTGTGAGGGAGAGTCGAGAAGACCTGTAAGGAACTTCCGGGAGGTTTTATTAGGTGGTGACTGAGTGGAATAGCTGGGGTGAGTTAAGAGAGAGATATTCAAGTATTTTGGTGGGCATGTCCGCACTTTCTTTTGTGTATCTTTTTGTATAACTTGGATCACTTGTATATTCATAGAGGTTTGGTTAAGTCTTCCGCTGTGCTATGTTAGAGTATGTTTCCGCTATTTATATCCTCTTTGTATATGCTCTGTGGGTTTTTGTAGGATGGTTTGTCAAGCAGGTGATGTAAGTCATGATTAGTCGTCCAAAGTT
Organism: Tetracentron sinense; assembly: GCA_015143295.1. Taxonomy (NCBI): domain Eukaryota; kingdom Viridiplantae; phylum Streptophyta; class Magnoliopsida; order Trochodendrales; family Trochodendraceae; genus Tetracentron; species Tetracentron sinense. The sequence goes on along the minus strand of CM026559.1, from coordinate 18,977,373 downwards.
CACTCTAACTCCTAGGGTGGGTTTTGGGTAGCGACAATAAGTGGTATCAGAGCTTAGGCTTTAGGTCTCTAAGGTCACTCTGAATCTATACCATGGCTTGAAAAGAGCATATGTCAGGACACAAGTTAGGAAGGAAGTAAGCGAGTCATGATCCAAGTGTAAGACTAAACTTTAGTCTTAGTCAAAATGGTTGCTTCAATCAAGCACGAGCCTTAGGAACGCTAGAACACCAAAGTATAATATTATAAATACACCGATGGTGGTGATGCGATGTATATTAGTATAATACAACTAATACAAATTGATGGTTGTTTTCATGCTAGAGGGCGAAGCCCACCATTGGTGGTTGTTAGCATTGAGGAAGCGAGATTTGACCATCCAAGGTCAACCTTGGACTTGGGAGGAGTTCAAGGATACTTTTTATAAGAAGTACTTTCCTGTTGGAGCACGGGAAAAGAAAGAAAGAGAGTTCATCAACCTAGAGCACGGTTCGATGACTGTAACCGCTTATGAGGCTAAGTTCTCGGAGCTATCACGCTTCGCGACTCACATGGTTGCCACCGAGGCAATGAAGGCGAGAAGGTTTGAGCAAGGGCTCAAGGATGTTATCATGGAGAAGGTCTCGGTTTTCAGACATGCTACCTACCTTGAGGTAGTAGACAAGGCTTTATTGGTCGAGGCCAATTCAGAGACAGTGTCCAGGAGGAGGGAATTGGCGAGAGGCCAATCTAGTAGTTCAGCACCTCCAAAGAGGCGGGCCCGGACTGGTCCTTATCACTATACATGGCCAGCACCACCGGTGAGGCCATCTTTTGCGCCTCCAGTTCCTTAGCCGTACATGCCTCAGGCACTGCGACCTCAGGCTCTTCCAGCTCCACGGCCAGTTGCACCTCAGGTGGCGAGGTACGCTTCACCTCCGGTCCATCCGACTTACTCATATGAGGTCTGCACTTCATGCGACCGAAGACATCCGGCAGGAGATTGCCGAAGAGCATCGGGTGGATGTTATCATTGCGGTCGCTAGGGCCATATGATCAGGGATTGCCCTACCCGGCATTTACCAGGTCAGTCTCAGGGTGTTAGGCCCCCAGCACGCCTAGCAGGATCAAACCAGGCGTCCTCTCAGCCTGCACGTTCTGCACCTCCGCCTCGCCAGGAGAACCAGGGGTGAGTTTTTGCCTTGACAAAGGGTGAAGCACTTGCATCTGACGATGTAGTGCAAGGTACGTAATTGTAGTTTATTTGATTTTCCTAAAATTTTTTGTTATGTATTATTCGATTGTGTACGTATATGGCATGATTATATGTATTTATACCGATATGTATACACTGTTGAAGCATGGATTGACTTAGGTAGCTAAAATTTCAGGAACCTTACTAGTCAATGAATGTTTGGCTCGAGTGTTGATTGATACCAGGTCTACTCATTCATTCGTATCGTCGAGTTTCTCTCAAGGCTTTTCCTCCAAGCCTAGCCAGTTGGACCAGGAGTTAGCCATTTCGACACCTCTCGGTAAGACAGTATTGGCGGATAAAGTGTATAGAAACAGTGTGGTTCAAGTGGGGAGCCACGAGTTGGCGGTTGATCTAATCATTCTCGGATTTCAAGACTTTGATGTTTTATTGGGAATGGATTGGTTAGCAGCGCATCATGGGCATGTAGCTTGCTTTGAGAAAATGGTACTCTTCAACCCGGTAGAAGGAAAACCATTTCACTTTCGAGGGTTGAAAAGTAGAGATATTGCTCGCTTTGCGGCGTTGAGTTTAGCGAACCCTGAGGCAAAGGACTCTTCGACTATTCCAGTTGTGAGTGAATTCCTGGATGTATTTCCAGAGGAGTTGCCAGGATTGCCTCCAAACAGGGAGATTGAGTTTGTGATCGAGCTTGCACCAGGCACAGCTCCTATTTTCAGAGCTCCGTATAGAATGGCCCCTATTGAACTCAAGGAGTTGAAGACTCAGTAGGAGGAATTGTGAGGCCTTGGTTTCATACGACCAAGTGTCTGACCGTGGGGTGCCCCGGTGTTATTGGTTAAGAAGAAGGATGGCTCGATGTGGATGTGCGTCGATTACCGACAGTTGAACAAGGTCACTATAAAGAATAGGTATTCATTGTCTAGGATTGATGACTTGTTCGATCAGTTGAAGGGAGCAAAATTTTTCTCTAAGATCGATCTTCGGTCCGGTTACCACCAGTTGAAGATCAAGGCCAAGGATGTGCCCAAAACTGCTTTTCGGACTCGATACGGACACTATGAGTTCTTGGTGATGCCTTTTGATCTCACAAATGCGCCGGTAGCTATTATGGACTTAATGAACCTGGGTGTTCCAGCCATGCCTGGATCGATGCGTGATCGTGTTTATCGACAATATCTTGGTGTATTCCCAGACACGGGAAGATCACATGCGAGACCTTTGCCTTGCTTTGGAAATGCTGAGAGAGGACAAACTATACGCCAAACTTAGCAAGTGTGAGTTTTGGTTGGAAGAGGTGGCATTCCTAGGCCACGTTGTATCCACGGAAGGCATTTCGGTGGATCCGAAGAAGATAGAGGACGTCATGAGTTGGGCGAGGCCCAAGAGTGTCACAGAGATACGCAGCTTTCTTGGGTTGGTAGGCTACTATAGGAGATTCGTAGAGGGTTTCTCCAGCCTTGCAGCACCGCTCACTTATTTGACAAGGAAGAATGCAAAGTTCGTGTGGAGCGATAAGTGTAAGATCAGTTTCACAGAACTGAAGAAAAGGCTTACCACGGCTCCCGTCCTTACAGTGCCTTCCAGACATGATGGGTATGAGGTGTATAGTGATGCCTCACACGTTGGACTTGGGTGTGTGCTCATGCAACACAAGAAGGTCATTGCCTATGCATCAAGGCAATTGAAAGAGCATGAAAAGAATTACCCACACACGACTTGGAACTTGCTGCAGTCGTGTTTGCACTTAAGATTTGGCGTCATTACCTTTACGGGGTAGAATTCTATGTGTATACGGATCACAAGAGCCTCAAGTACCTCTTTTCCCAAAAGGAATTGAATCTAAGGCATCGGCATTGGATGGAATTTTTGAAAGACTATGACTGCACTATCCAATACCACCTAGGGAAAGCGAACATAGTAGCAGACACTTTGAGTAGAAGACCTCAGCGTTTGTTGGCCCATATGTTAGTGCAAGAATGGAAGCTATTGGAAGATTTGGAAAATCTGGACATCAGTGTGAATGATTCCGTCCGCAGTCCAGTTTTGGCAAATGTCACGGTTCGACCGTATATTATAGATTTGATCCAAGAATATCAAGCCATGGATGTAGAATTGTTGGCTTTCTGGGACAAGGAAGTTGCCACGGGTAGTGAGGACTTTTTCTCACTAGCCGTGGTGCTATTACATTCAAGGGAAGGCTGTGTGTTCCAGCCAATGCGGATCTTCGACGAGAAATTATGGATGAAGCACATCGTGCAAAGTATATAGTGCATCCTGGGGGTACAAAGATGTAACGAAACCTCATGAGTCACTTTTGGTGGCGGAATATGAAGAGGGATGTTCCGAAATATGTGGTACGGTGTTTGGTGTGCCAGCAGGTGAAAGCAGAGCACATGCGGCCCGCCGGTCTATTGCAGTCTCTCCCGATTCCCGAGTGGAAATGGGAGCACATATCCATGGACTTCATTGTTGGGTTGCCAAAAATGGCAAGGAACTCTGATGCGGTATGGGTTGTAGTGATCGACTAACAAAGTCCGCACACTTCTTACCTTACCGGACCACGTTCCATTCTAGACAATTGGCCGCTTTGTACATCAATGAAGTGGTTAGGCTACACGGGCTGCCAGTCAGTATTGTGTCAGATCGGGATCCGAGATTCACGTCTAGGTTCTGGAAGAGTTTTCAGGAAGCTATGGGTTCTTGACTTGATTTCTGCACCGCTTTTCATCCACAAACGGATGGACAAACCGAGAGGGTGAACCAAATTATCGAAGACATGCTGCGGGCTTTGTATGCTGGATTTCAAGGGTAGTTGGGAAGAGCACTTGCCTTTGGTGGAATTCGCCTATAACAATGAAAGTATGCCTCTTTTTCATTTTAGAAACACAATTCTTGGGGGGCATACATCGAATCCCAAGATCTGACTAAGATTCTAATTGATTTTATTCAATGAAAGTTATAATAACATTCACCTTTGCGACTTTGAAATTGTTAAGTCAAATCCACGTTAGAATAGTACTCGCAAAACTTCACAAGTGTCAAGTCTCCTGTCGATTCACACGAACCTTCTTTTTCCTTTAAAGCTTTCTCTAATGGAAGCTAATGACCCTTCCAAATTCCATGCTCTTTTATCTTTTCTTCTTTTCTTTGATACAAGAACATTTCTTGATCAAACAAGATCCAATCTTGATCTTCAAAGAACTTGTTCTTGATCATCAAGATCAAAAACCAAACAAAAGGAAGAAGGGGAAGGGTGACCGTACACCCTCATAGGGGGAGAAGGCTGGGCGTGAACTTGAGGAGAGGGAGAGAAGTTTCCAAATATGGAAATTCTGGAAATTTCAAGAATGCCCAAAGCCTTGGACGTCCATCCCTTTTATAAGCTTCATTGGTTTCTTGCAACCAAAGTTTCCTAATCCTTATCCAATAAGGATTCCTCAATTTGTTTCCTATTTGGTTTCTCCATAATTAATTAGGAATAATCAAAATAGAAACTAATTAGTGTCCAACTAATCTTATCCTTATCCTAATCCAATTAGGATTCCTTCATTAGCAAGAAACTAATAGACTCCTTGTCCAACAAGGAATCTTTAATTAGTAACTAACTCTAACTAACTAACTAACCTTATCCAATAAGGATATTAGTTATTAGAAACTAATTAAATAAATAATAACAATTATTATTTCCTCCATGAAGTGGGCGTCCCACCCTAGGTGGGTCCCACTCCACACGCCTAAAGGGTTTCCAAAACCCTCTTGGTCACTTGAATTATTCTTTTATAATAATTCCCAATGGGTCCTACCCATTTGGTTTTTCACATCTAATGTGATTCCACCTTTAGAGCTTCACTATACCATATAGTGATTACTTAGAGAAATTAATTAATTTAATTATAAATTAAATTAAATACTTTAAGAAGGTCCTTGTGTGTGGGATCTAAAGGGATCTCCTGTTTCCAGTTGTGGGACCAAGTACTCAACCTTTTGGTTAAAGCATTGTTACTAAGAAACACCTTTCCTAAAACTCCATTAGGATTATAGAATTTGTCAAATGGATAACCCTAATACAATCTGACAGTGTATTCCATAGGGTATCCACTAGTGACCCCGTTCAGTATTATGTACTTGCTACATATACTCACATGCTAGTCAAGAGTCACCACTCTCTCTGAATGAGATTCATCACACTATCTCATAGAACTACACATGTGCAAGCCATGATGAACTACTGCGCCCAACCAGTACTCTAGAGGCTTCGAACAATATTAGGTTTACAAGGAACCGGAAAATCATATCTCCTCGCAACCTTTGCATGATTTTCCTACAATGTTACCTATGGAACTTTATGTCTTCATCATATGAGACAGTAATTAATATAAATACCCTTTATAGTTGGTTGTGTGAATATGATTCTTATCTAATCAACATAGAAAAGTCTCTTATTGGCTTTCGAGGGCATATATGTGCAACAATCTCCCACTTGCACTCTAAGCAAATTAGATGTAATACCCATCTTCTCAGTGATGTTTCTCAAACACCAATTGAGACATAACTTAATATGTATGGGTCTGGCATGTCTGCTTTACCACAACTATTGTAGTGATGCAATAACACTTGCAACTCTTGCAAATTTATTAGCAATAACCATAGTCTTAAAAGACTAAACAAAAATGATACTATCCAACAGTCATTTTCAGAAGTTAACATGCTTGTACTTTACCATTATGCAATACTCCGGACTAATCTGACCAATATCTTATCACATCAACATGTGATGAATATCCGGTCTAGTACAAGTATATTTTCTCATGATATCATATATCTTAGAGAAACAGATTCCATCTCATAAAGGTAGAAACTATTTTCTTGGAATCTTACTTGCACAAAAACATCATTGTTATTGGGAGAATAACAATATCATTTTTCTTTTGTCTCTAAACCATTTACGACTAAGAAAACATGATGTCAAAGTTTTTGTCCTTCATTGTAAAATTGCTTAATCAAATCTAAGAGAAGAATAATATTCATACTTTATTCGCAATGAAAAGAATATTATCTTTGCATAGAGCCAGGAAAGTAATTATGCTCCCACTAACCAATTTGCACACAAAGGATACTTTCATTCTTAGATGAAAATCAAGCAGTTTGATTACTTCATCAGAATAAAAGTTAGTCCAACTACAGATTCTGGGACCTGTGGGTTCTAGTGTACTATTTAGGTATAGTGAGAGTAGAGAGTTGATCTCTATCAATTCTCATAATTATCGGTCTATTGGGCTTCCGCTTCTAGAAAAATTCTAGATTCAGTTTCTCTACTAGGAAACTTGTATTCCTGTTTAAAAATATCTTTTGTTATCCAGGAATAGAGACTAAATGTCTCTAATGCGAATCCCGAGCTCATCTTCTATCAAATCATATCCAATAAAATTTGATTTAACAACACCATCATGCTATGGTTTGTTATGGGAATTATCTGAGACAAGATGTAATGAGAGTAAATTATGAAATTTCTATTAAGAGGTACTCTTCTTAATCATGGAAGACTTACCTAGCTGTTTCTTTATTTCAATACGGAATTCCTTGAACTTTTCAAAGAATGTGAAATAAAGTTAGCTACCTCTTATTGGAAGATTCATATGGTTACGATCATCAATTTTATTTTTTTTTATTTATTCCCAAGTAGAAGTTTTATCTACTCAGATTTCTCCTTCTCCTTAACAAACATGCAACTATTGCACTTATGCAAGATCATACTAAGCATTAGGAGCTGGAGGTTTCAACAATTAAGTTGGACTTGATGAGTATACAAGCTGGACAATCCTTCCAAAGGTTTGTCCTGTATCCAATGACCAATTGCTTCACTATGAAGCACAATCCTTATACTTTCCTTTCTTCTCAGAAGAGCCTTTGGCCATACTACTAGAATACATTTCCAATAGAAAATCTTGGATTTCTTTCCTTTGCATAAATGCTCGGAATTTAGAAAATCCAATTCTTTTGAACATCTTTGCAAGTAGCATTGAACTCTTCAAATGTTCTTAGCCATATGCAACATGTGGGATTTCAGACAATCTGATTTCCTACTTGTTCAACATAACCATATTAAAAGACTCCGGGAGTTTTTTGAGGATCATATCCTCTAATCCCATAAATTTATCTCAATTTATCTCAGCACCAAGAATTGGGATTTATGAATCTCTATCATATTCTTTGTGACTGGGTTTCCCTAGTCAACTTGGTCTCCACTTGTCCTTTTATATAGCGAGCTGCCTAGCAGCCCTATTGTATTCTGTAAACATCTCATATGAGATTTAACATCAGTAGTGAGAACTTGGGCAATTCTTTATATAGTAAGCACAAACTTGAGATTCTTTTTCTATTCCAAACACTTTGAATTGGTCAAGAGATTCTCATTAAAGTCTTGATAAAGTGGTTATAGAATGACATGACAATAAAACATACATCATAATATTTCACACATTATAATATCATTAGATCAGGGCTTTCGATCTTTGATGATATTGCTCATCATTCAGTCAAATTTCATAGACCCCTCAATCTATAAAATTAGGAAATACGCTACTTCATATTTCTGATGAGCATTGGGTGCCTTATAATACAGATGCAATTTTCCATGCTAGGATAGTACCACACATGCACTACAAGGTGGATAGTAACTATCCATCACTGAGCATCTCATGCATAACTCCTTATGTAAATCAGTGATTCCTAATTGTCTTGTGACCTCCAAGGATAACATGACTGTCACCTGTCAACCGTCATGGTCCTTGGTTAAGTGAAACCTATTATTCTCGGTTGTCATATGATCAAGTAAGAATATGCCCCCATGCTAGTTGACACTCCCTATCAGGCCATACACATTCCTATCTACTATAGAAATAAAACACTAGGAGTTTAATTTAGACTGAATTATGTCCGATTCCTATCAGAGAGACAAGACTCAGGCTAATTAATTCCTAGTCTTATTGATAATGGAAGGTCATAGGGCAACATTATCCCGTAGGATAGATTAGCCCATTTAATTCACTTAATATTTTTCTTGAGGGAAAACAGAATATTATGAACAAATTATACATCTAATGCATATATCAAAAGTATTCACAATATTTATCATTGTATCACATGCATAGAATAATATACAAATATCATCACATGATAATAAATCAAATTTCTTTTTAATTAGATCAAACTAATTCCAATGAACTCCCACTAGCCCTAGAAATCTTAATGGATCTAATCCAAGGGTATAAATGTTATTTTTTTAACATCAGTGGGCTTTAGATGGTTCATTCATCCATATGATGGACCATTGGTCATACAAAGCACCCTGGGCCCAGAATAACAATTAAAAAGTGTCCATGTGCATCACTAAAGCCCATAAGTCAAAATGGACTATATTACCCTTTAATTCTCTACGAATTATTCTTAGCACATTAGAGTTCATCTGTCACGACCCAAACCCACCCTAGGAGTTAGAGTGAACTTTAGACGAGTAATCAAGACTTACATGACTTGCTTGACAAACCATCCTGCAAAAACCCACAGAGCATGTACCATAGAGGACATAAACAGCGGAAACATACTCTAACATAGCACAGCGGAAGTCTAACCAAACCTCTATGTATATACATACGCAATCCAAGTTTATACACAAAGTAACCAAAAGAAAGTGCGGACAGACCCGCCAAAATACATGAATGTAATCTCTCATCTCACCACAGCTAATCCACTCAGAATCTACAACCACCTAATGGTAACCCTCTACTGGAGGTTCCTCCAAAGGCTCCTCGACGTACTCCTCCTCCACCCATGGACCAGGAGCACACACATCAAATGGAGCAGCATCTCCCTCATAACCTGCCGACATAAGAAGTACGGCTGAGCATGGAATACTCAGCGGGTACTAAGCACTAACCAACAGTCATAGCATACGGATAGCATACATAAAGCAGGAAACAATTCATATCATACAAGGAGGTAAAGCAATTTATAATCATGCTTGTATTTCGTAGAATGCCGATAAAACCTCTTGAAAACATCGTGCACTTGACTTGGCTTGAAATATCTTTTTGTACTTGAAAGCTTGTCTTGTCTATCTTGCTTGATTCTTGTATGTCGTGTCATGTCATACATGTCATGCGTGCTTGCTTGTGATCATGTAACTTGTGAGCTACACTTGTGAGATATCCTTGTGAGATGCACTTGAGAGATGCCTTGAGAGGGAAGGGAGACCCTTCTTTATGCAATGCACTTGCGAGGGAAGGGAGACCCTTCTTCATGATATGTATGTACTTGCGAGGGAAGGGAGACCCTTCTTCATGATATGCACTTGTGAGTGAGGGGAGACCCCTCGTGTAATGTTGGTTCTTGTCTTCTTGTGAAAAGCGAGGTAAAACATATCATAGGATATGTTCCACCTCTAACCATATTCTTGAAAACCTCGATAAATCCTGTCATGCATGCCGTGCTCATGGGAACCGTGTACATACTTGCATTTAAATTTAAATATGACATTTGGGTAATTTCACAACACATATACATCAATGATTGAGCAATGTAATATTCATATCATTTAAGGAAAGAAAGAAAACACCCTATCATAGGTCCTAGCAATATCCACAAGTTATTAGGTATGCATTTCCCAATTTCCAACTCACTGTATTCACCTTGGCATTTCATCAAACACGGTGTGTTCATTATTCATTATTCATTTAAACCTAAATCATGCTTTTCTAGGTGGGTTATGCTCACATCACACTTGTATGTTCATTATTAGTACAATGCCCTTTCCCATTCATTCATCACATCATCCACACGGCATCCATTCACTCTTTCCATCTCCATTCACCATTCACAACCATCCATCTCATAGCACAAGTGAAATGAAAGAAAATCAAAAGAAATAGAGGGAAAAGAGGAACTATAACTAGGAGGGTAGCAAGAAGTACCGACTTTGATCAAGTGAGGAAGAAATCCCCTTTCCAAAACGACTGTGTAGCTTCTGCCCTAGCTTGGAGAACGCTCTCCACGAGTGCTTGAGCCGAGATCTTGGAGAAAACCCGGACTGGAAGTGATCTAGGGTCTCAAAACCCTTTGATTTCTCTCCAAAATGGAAACCCTAGGTTTAGGAATCGCCCTCTCCTCTCTTCTTATCTCCCAATCTCTCTAAGTGTTGAGAATGAGCCCTAAAGGCTCGGGTTAAACTCTTAAGGTAAGAGTGAACCGACCAAAAGACCATAATACCCTTACTGAAGTTTCTGCAAAACACGAGTGCCGAACTCGTTGTGCTGTGAACAGTGCCGAACACGTTGTGCTGTGAACAGTGCTGAACACGTTGTGCTGTGAACAGTGCCGAACACGTTGTGCTGTGAACAGTGTCGAACACGTTGTGCTATGAACAGTGCCGAACACGTTGTGCTGTGAACAGTGCTAAACACGTTGTGCTGTGAACAGTGCTGAACACGTTGTGCTATGAACAGTGCCAAACACGTTGTCCGTTGTCTTATGTACAACGTACCCGTTGTTGTTGTACAACGTACCCGTTGTTGCTGCACAACGTACCCGTTGTTGCTGTACAACGTACCCGTTGTTGTTGCACAACGTACCCGTTGTTGTTGCACAACGTACCCGTTGTTGTTGTACAACGTACCTGTTGTTGCTGCACAACGTACCCGTTGTTGCTGTACAACGTACCGGTTGTTGCTGCACAACGTACCCGTTGTTGCTATACAACGTACCTGTTGTTGCTGCACAACGTACCCGTTGTTGCTGTACAACGTACCCGTTGTTGTTGCACAACGTACCAGTTCGACGTATACGTTATCAGAGCTAGAACTACGTCCTTAGCGCCTTCCGAGCTACGTCCCCAGCGCATAACCGAGCTACGTCCTTAGCGCATAACCGAGCTCGTTTGCCTATAGGTCCAAACTGTTTTGGCCATATCTTTTGACTCGTTCGTCTGATTTTAACGATTCAACTTGTGTTGAGTTCATACTTCGAAAAGGAATATTTCTGACGTTTCAGAATTTCCAATTTCCTCTTTATTTATTAATTATACCTCTTTAAAAGCAAGATGACAATGAAAGTGCCATGTATTAAGCATGAAAAAGTCTGGGGCTCTACATCCTCTCCCCCTTACAAAAATTTCATCCTTGAAATTTAGACGCTACTTGCATTACAAACCAAAAAGAAAATTACCAGTCATATACAAACTTATACAAAAACTCATTCAATTAATTCTCGGTACTTTGCTTTGACTTCGGCTTCACGCTCCCATGTAGCTTCTTCCTGAGCATGGTGTTGCCATTTCACAAGAACCAAAGGGATTGTCTTGTTGCGAAGCACCTGATCTCTTCGATCCAAAATCTGAACCGGCTTTTCAATCAAGGTGAGGTCCTCTCGAACCTCCAACTGTTCCAAGTCTATGACATGCGAAGGATCCGCAATGTACTTCCGAAGCATAGACACATGGAAGACGTTGTGAACTGCGGCCATGTGAGGTGGGAGAGTTACCCTGTAAGCAATCTCACCAACTCGTGTGATAATCTCAAAAGGCCCAACATACCGAGGACTGAGCTTGCCTCGTTTTCCAAATCTCATGATCCCTTTGCTAGGAGATACTTTCACAAAAACTTGATCCCCTACTTGAAATTCCAAGTCCCTACGGCGTGTGTCCGCATAACTTTTCTGGCGATCTTGAGCAGCTTTCAATCGATCCCGAATGATGTTAACTGTGTTTGCAGTTTGCTCAATCAATTCTGGACCAAGTACTTTCCTTTCTCCTACCACATCCCAATAGAGAGGAGACCTACAACTTCGCCCATACAAGGCCTCAAATGGTGCCATTTGGATACTTGCCTGATAGCTATTATTATTGGCGAATTCAACCAAAGGCAAGTGCTCTTCCCAACTGCCTCTGAAATCCAACATACAAGCCCGAAGCATGTCTTCAATGACATGGTTCACTCTCTCGGTTTGTCCATCCGTCTGTGGATGAAAAGCGGTGCTGAAATCCAGTTGGGAACCCATAGCCTCCTGGAAGCTTTTCCAGAATCGTGATGTGAATCTTGGATCCCGATCTGACACAATACTAACGGGCACTCCGTGCAACCTCACCACTTCCTTGATGTACAAAGTGGCTAACTGACTAGAGTTGAAAGTAGTTCGGTAAGGTAAGAAGTGAGCGGACTTCGTCAAACGATCCACTACTACCCATATCGCATCTGAGCCCCTTGCCGTCTTTCGCAAACCAACTATGAAATCCATGGATATGTTCTCCCATTTCCACTCGGGAATCGGAAGGGACTGTAATAGACCTGCGGGCCGCATGTGTTCTGCTTTCACCTGTTGACACACCAAGCACCGTGCTACATATTCCGCAACCTCCCTCTTCATATTCCGCCACCAAAAGTGACTCTTGAGGTTCCAGTACATCTTTGTACCCCCTGGATGCACTGTGTACTTCGAATGGTGTGCTTCATCCAAAATCTCCCTCCGAAGATCTGCATTGGCTGGGACGCACAGCCTTCCCTTGAATGTGATAGCACCTTGGCTAGTGAGAGAGAAGTCCTCACTACCCTTAGCAACTTCCTTGTCCCGATAAGCCAACAATTCAGCATCCGTGGCTTGGTATTCTTGGATCAAATCTATAATGTATGGCCGAACCGTGACATTTGCCAAGATAGGACTACGGACAGAGTCATTCACACTAATGTCCAGATTTGCCAATTCTTCTAGTAGCTTCCATTCTTGAACCAACATGTGTGCTAACAACCCTTGAGGTCTTCTACTCAAAGTATCAGCCACTACATTTGCTTTACCCGGGTGGTATTGAATGGTACAATCATAGTCTTTCAAAAATTTCATCCAACGCCGTTGCCTTAGATTCAGCTCCTTTTTGGAAAAGAGATACTTAAGACTCTTGTGATCAGTGAACACATAGAACTCCACCCCATAAAGGTAATGATGCCAAATCTTAAGTGCAAACACGACCGCCGCAAGCTCCAAGTCGTGCGTGGGATAATTCTTCTCATGCTCCTTCAACTGCCTTGATGCATAGGCAATGACTTTCTTGTGCTGCATGAGTACACACCCAAGTCCAACGTGTGAGGCATCACTATACACCTCATACCCATAAGGTCCGGATGGCACAGTAAGGATAGGGGCTGTAGTAAGCCTCTTCTTCAGTTCCGTGAAACTGATCTCGCACTTATCACTCCATACAAACTTGGCGTTCTTCCTTGTCAGGTAAGTGAGCGGTGCCGCAAGGCTAGAGAAACCCTCTACAAATCTCCTATAGTAGCCTGCCAATCCAAGGAAACTACGTATCTCTGTGACACTCTTGGGCCTCGCCCAACTCATGACTGCATCTATCTTCTTTGGATCAACCGAGATGCCTTCCACGGAAACAACGTGGCCTAGGAATGCCACCTCTTCCAACCAAAACTCACACTTACTGAGTTTGGCGTATAGCTTGTGCTCTCTTAGCATTTCCAAAGCAAGGCGTAGGTCTCGCATGTGATCTTCCCGTGTCTGGGAATACACCAAAATATCATCGACAAATACTATTACGCATCGATCTAGATATGGCCGGAACACCCGGTTCATCAAATCCATAAAGGCTGCCGGCGCGTTCGTGAGTCCAAAAGGCATCACCAAGAACTCGTAGTGTCCATACCGAGTCCTGAAAGCAGTCTTGGGAACATCTTCCGCCTTAATCTTCAACTGGTGATAGCCCGATCGAAGGTCTATCTTTGAGAAAAATCTCGCTCCCTTCAACTGGTCGAACAAGTCATCAATCCTAGGCAAGGGATACCTATTCTTTATAGTGAATTTGTTCAATAGCCTGTAATCGACACACATCCGCATCGAGCCATCTTTCTTCTTAACAAACAACACCGGGGCACCCCACGGTGAGACACTTGGTCGAATGAAACCAAGGCCCTGCAATTCCTCCAACTGAGTCTTCAACTCCTTGAGTTCAATAGGGGCCATTCTATATGGAGCCCTGAAAACAGGAGCTGTGCCTGGTGCAAGCTCGATCACAAACTCAATCTCCCTATCTGGAGGCAATCCCGGCAACTCCTCTGGAAATACATCCAGGAACTCACTCACAACCGGAATAGTCGATGAGTCCTTTGCCTCGGGTTTAACTAAGCTCAACGCCGTAAAACGAGCAATATCTCTACTTTTCAACCCACGAAAGTGGAATGGTTTCCCTTCTACTGGCTTGAAGAGTACCATTTTCTCAAAGCAAGCTACATGCCCGTGATGTGCCGCTAACCAATCCATTCCCAATATAACATCAAAGCCTTGGAATCCAAGGACGATGAGATCAACCGCCAACTCGTGGCTTCCAACTTGGACCACGCTATTTCTATACACTTTATCTGCCAATACTGTTTTGCTGAGAGGAGTCGAAATGGGTAACTCCGGTTCTAGCTGAGTAGGCTCCACAAAAAAGCCTTCTGAAAAACTCAGCGAGACAAATGAATGAGTAGACCCGGTATCAATCAACACTCGAGCCAAATACTCATTGACTAGTCGGGTTCCTGAAATTTTAACTAGCTACGTCAATTCAAGCATCAACAGTGTATACACATAGGTATATATATATATAGCATACCAAGTACGTACACAAAGAATAAAACATAACATGACAATCACGAATAAAGAAAATAACTCCAAACGCGTACCTTGTACCACATCGTCAGATGCAAGTGCATCACCCTCTGTCAAGGCAAAAACTCGCCCCTGGTTTGCCTGGCGAGACTGAGGTGTAGACCGGGTAGTCTGGGATGACGCCTGATATGATCCTGCTGGGTGTGCTGGGGGCCTAATCCCCTGAGACTAGCCTGGTAAATGCCGACTGGGGCAATCCCTGATCATATGGCCCTGGCGACCACAATGAAAGCATCCACCCGATGCCCTTCGGCAATCTCCTGCCGGGTGCCTTCGGTCGCACGAAGTGCAGACCTCGTGTGTATAGGTCAGAGGGGCCGGAGGTGGAGCATACCTCACCGTCTGAGGTGCAACTGGCTGTGGAGCTGGAAGAGCCTGAGGTCGTGGTGCTTGAGGCACATACTGCCGTAGAGCTGGAGGCGCATAAGATGGCCTCATCGGTGGTGCTGGCCATGGATACTGATAAGGGCCGGTATGAGCCCGCCTCTCTGGAGGTGCTGAACTACTGGATTGGCCTCTTGCCAACTCCCTCTTCTTGGACACCGCCTTAGAATTCGCCTCGATCAATAAGGCTTTGTCTACCACTTCCGGATAAGTAGCGTGCCTGAAAGCCGATACTTTCTCCATAATAACATCCTTGAGCCCTTGCTCAAATCTCCTCGCCTTCCTTGCCTCAGTAGCCACCATGTGAGGCGCAAATCTAGAGAGCTCCGAGAACTTAGCCTCATATTGTGCTACTGACATCAAACCTTGCTCAAGGTTGATGAATTCTCTTTCTTTCTTTTCCCGTGCTCCAATCGGAAAATACTTCTTATAGAACGTATCCTTAAACTCCTCCCAAGTCCACGGTTGACCTTGCATGGTCAAGTCCTGTGTCCTCAATGCGGACAACCACCAATGGTGGGCTTCACCTTCTAGCATGAAAACTGCCCATGCTACTCTATCCTCCTCTGTAGGCGAGAGGACCGCAAAGATCTTCTCCATCTAGAGGATCCATGCCTCCGCAGCAAGAGGGTCCACACTCCCATGGAAGGGTGGAGGCCTCAATCTCCGGAATGCCTCAACTCCAGCGGTATGATATACTGGAGCTGTAAGCGGTGGAGTAGGTGCCACCGATGATGGTATAGCCTGCCGAGCCGCCAGTATGGCGAGTGTCTCAGCAATAGAGCCTAAGACCTGAGAGAGGTCCGGCTGCTCATCCTCATCCCGTGAAGAAGAGGAAGCTCTGGTATGTGGTCCACGACCCCGTGTGCCCCGCCTCATGACTAAAGTCTTGAGAACAATAGCACCACATGAGTCTCACTTGAAACCACAACTTATTTCAATGCCATTTCACCATAATTTAATTTGTATTAGTTGTATAATACTAATATACATCACATCAAGTCATCAGAATATTCATCAAATTATACTTTATACTTTAGTGTTCTAGCGTACCTAGGACCCGTACTTGGTTAAAGCAACCATTTTAGACTAAGACTAAGGTTTTAGTCTTACACTTGGATCAAGACTCTCTTCCGACTTACTTTCTTCCTAACTTGTTTCCTGAAATATGCTCTTGTCAAGCCGTGGTATAAGATTCTAAGTGACCCTAAAGACCTAAAGCCTAAGCTCTGATACCACTTCTGTCGCGACCCAAAACCCACCCTAGGAGTTAGAGTGAACTTTGGACGACTAATCATGACTTACATGAGTTGCTTGACAAACCATCCTGCAAAAACCCACAGAGCATGTACCTTAGAGGACATAAACAGCGGAAACATACTCCAACATAGCACAGCGGAAGTCTAACCAAACCTCTATGTATATACATTCGCATTCCAAGTTTATACACAAAGTAACCAAAAGAAAGTGCGGACAGACCCGCCAAAATACATGAATGTAATCTCTCATCTCACCACAGCTAATCCACTCAGAATCTACAACCACCTAATGGTAACCCTCTACTGGAGGTTCCTCCAAAGGCTCCTCGACGTACTCCTCCTCCACCCATGGACCAGGAGCACAAACATCAAATGGAGCAGCAGCTCCCTCAGAACCTACCGACATAAGAAGTACGGCTGAGCATGAAATACTCAGCGGGTACTAAGCACTAACCAACAGTCATAGCATACAGATAGCATACATAAAGCAGGAAACAATTCATATCATACAAGGAGGTAAAGCAATTTATAATCATGCTTGTATTTCGTAGAATGCCGATAAAACCTCTTGAAAACATCGTGCACTTGACTTGGCTTGAAATATCTTTTCGTACTTGAAAGCTTGTCTTGTCTATCTTGCTTGATTCTTGTATGTCGTGTCATGTCATACATGTCATGCGTGCTTGCTTGTGATCATGTAACTTGTGAGCTACACTTGTGAGATATCCTTGTGAGATGCACTTGAGAGATGCCTTGAGAGGGAAGGGAGACCCTTCTTTATGCAATGCACTTGCGAGGGAAGGGAGACCCTTCTTCACGATATGTATGTACTTGCGAGGGAAGGGAGACCCTTCTTCATAATATGCACTTGTGAGTGAGGGGAGACCCCTCGTGTAATGTTGGTTCTTGTCTTCTTGTGAAAAGCGAGGTAAAACATATCGTAGGATATGTTCCACCTCTAACCATATTCTTGAAAACCTCGATAAATCCAGTTATGCATGCCGTGCTCGTGGGAACCGTGTACATATTTGCATTTAAATTTAAATATGACATTTGGGTAATTTCACAACACATATACATCAATGATTGAGCAATGTAATATTCATATCATTTAAGGAAAGAAAGAAAACACCCTATCATAGGTCCTAGCAATATCCACAAGTTATTAGGTATGCATTTCCCAATTTCCAACTCACTGTATTCACCTTGGCATTTCATCAAACACGGTGTGTTCATTATTCATTATTCATTTAAACCTAAATCATGCTTTTCTAGGTGGGTTATGCTCACATCACACTTGTATGTTCATTATTAGTACAATGCCCTTTCCCATTCATTCATCACATCATCCACACGGCATCCATTCGCCCATTCCATCTCCATTCACCATTCACAACCATCCATCTCATAGCACAAGTGAAATGAAAGAAAATCAAAAGAAATAGAGGGAAAAGAGGAACTATAACTAGGAGGGTAGCAAGAAGTACCGACTTTGATCAAGTGAGGAAGAAATCCCCTTTCCAAAACGACTGTGTAGCTTCTGCCGTAGCTTGGAGAACGCTCTCCACGAGTGCTTGAGCCGAGATCTTGGAGAAAACCCGGACTGGAAGTGATCTAGGGTCTCAAAACCCTTTGATTTCTCTCCAAAATGGAAACCCTAGGTTTAGGAATCGCCCTCTCCTCTCTTCTTATCTCCCAATCTCTCTAAGTGTTGAGAATGAGCCCTAAAGGCTCAAGTTAAACTCTTAAGGTAAGAGTGAACCGACCAAAAGACCATAATACCCTTACTGAAGTTTCTGCAAAACACGAGTGCCGAACTCGTTGTGCTGTGAACAGTGCTGAACACGTTGTGCTGTGAACAGTGCCGAACACGTTGTGCTGTGAACAGTGTCGAACACGTTGTGCTGTGAATAGTGCCGAACACGTTGTGCTGTGAACAGTGCTGAACACGTTGTGCTGTGAACAGTGCCAAACACGTTGTCCGTTGTCTTATGTACAACGTACCCGTTGTTGCTGTACAACGTACCCGTTGTTGCTGCACAACGTACCCGTTTTTGTTGCACAACGTACCCGTTTTTGCTGCACAACGTACCCGTTGTTGCTGCACAACGTATACGTTATCAGAGCTAGAACTACGTCCTTAGCGCCTTCCGAGCTACGTCCCCAGCGCATAACCGAGCTACGTCCTTAGCGCATAACCGAGCTCGTTTGCCTATAGGTCCAGACTGTTTTGGCCATATCTTTTGACTCGTTCGTCCGATTTTGACGATTCAACTTGTGTTGGGTTCATACTTCGAAAAGGAATATTTCTGACGGTTCAGAATTTCCAATTTCCTCTTTATTTATTAATTATACCTCTTTAAAGGCGAGATGACAATGAAAGTGCCATGTATTAAGCATGAAAAAGTCTGGGGCTCTACATCATCAACCCTAAGTTTAAAAGAAATTATGGGAGTCTTTAAACAACTCTTTAAGACCTCTACTAGGGTCTATAAGTGTTACTCAAGCAGTTCCCAAAATCGTGAATATTGTTAGCTTACATCTATGTCAATTAAGGCACAATTATCTCATAATCATGTAAGTAACATATTCCACGTAAAAATTTCAACATGGACTAGATGCATCACGTCCAAAAGGGCTATAATAATGTGTTTTATTTAAACACAAACTTTTTATGTTTAAACAAAACACATATTGTGGGGTTTGATCCAATTATCCAAAATTTGCACAAAAACGATAATCACATTATTACAAGGGTTATGGACTTTTCTAAGCAACTAAGAGCTATAACAAATCATCACATGAAATACATAATATAGCCGCACAATGGGTCCACATGATCATGCTATCTTAGAAATCCTACAACTACTCTTGTAGAACGTCTTCTAAGATTTATTCTCCATACGATCACCATCATCTTCGATCTTCAATATGATTTCTCCATTGAGAAAAACCAGCAACTCCTAATACTAAGATTACATCATATTCAAAATAAGAAACCTTGAGATGCCACCCAAAATAGGGTGCTAAAGGGGAGTACAACTCATAAGAAGAAAGAGAAGAGAATAGAGAGAGAAGAAGGCATGATTATGGAACCCATCCACCATTCAACAAGAATATATATTAACAATTCATCAACTATGAATAATAACATGGCATGACAAATTACTTAGAAAGTCCATAACCTCAACAAGGGTTTTGTTAACCTTAGGGAAACTCTTTCTCATATGGTTAAGGCCTCTATTAACATTTAATAAATAAACCCTAGAGCAAAGAAAGCAAGCATGTCAAGAATGAATTCTTAGGGATTTTAGATCATCATTAAAAGAAAAAAATTTTCCTTTAATGCTTGGAAAGTCATTAAGAGAAACAATTTCTCTAAAATTTAATCTAACCCTAAAATTCATCCTCACATTCCTCAATTGATAAACAAATAGAAAACACCATATTAAATTCGGCTAGGCTAGGGATCTAATCCCTTCTATATTATTTTGATCTAATAACTATTAAAAGACCAAAATAAAAATCAGTAAATTGCTAATTTTTTTAATATCACCTTATATTGATTCCAAAAATAAATTCAAAATCAATAATAGGTGAATTCAAAATTTTCCATAAGGGATTATTTGATTTAACAATTAAATAAAATGATACTCTAAACAATAGTATTAAATGTCCATAAAATAATTGATCTCTATCAATTAAAATTCACTTGAGATAAAACGTTGTATCTCAACCAATGGCATTTATGTAATTACTTGATTAACTATTAATCAAATAAAAACTTATAAATACTATGTAGCCGATAATTCTGAGCACATGTAATTGATCCAAATCAACTACAATAATAATGGTATTATTCCCATAAACTTTTTAGGGAACCATAAATGATATCATAATTAACATTTAATTAAATGATAGCCCGTGGACTCGAAGCAGATAATTAAACAATTTAATTAAATCTCAGCCCGTGCTCTCGAATCAAATAATTAAACTATTTAATTAATTGATAGCCCATTAAACAATTTAATAGCATCTCATGCTCTCAAATAAATAAAATAATAGAATTTAGGAAAAATTTGAAAGCCTCTTGGAAAATTAATTTAGAAAACTCTTTTTCCCGCTTTAGATTTTCGACTCAAGTTTTGACCCTCAAAACGATTGATTCTGGAAAACATTTCTTCACAAAAGTTGTAGATCCTTTCGACCGCTTCGAAACGATGTACTGACGGACCTAAATCAAACTTCCGGTCAAAAAGTTATGGCCGAAATACTGAAACTATATCGATTCTTCTAATCAAATACAAATCCGAAAATCCATGAATCAATTTTAATCAAAATTAGCTTTAATCTCCAAGAACACTTAAGCAAGGGTGTCTAATACCATGAGATTTATTAATTAAAATTTAATAAATAAAATCTCATCTATATTTGCTAGCCAAAATATCAATAGGTATCTAAGTGGTATATATCAAAGGGAAAACTTGCCCGGGGCTCACAAGAATAAATTAACCAATTTAATTTAATATAAAAAGGATCTCTAAATCCTTAAAGGGCTTTAACCAAATTTATATCTCTATATACCTATCCCTAATAGAATTAAGAGAGGTTTTAAAATCATCCAAAACTGAAATTAGTATCACACTAATTTCTAAGGGCTTGATTACTCCCTCAAAACTAGAGGGGGATCCCTTAAGCATAATAATGATTATCCAATAATCAAGAATCTAGAAGATTGATTCATTAGGGCTACCAAAATTCATAGGGGAGGCAATCTTGATATAAATCTTGATTAAACTCCAAAATCAAAGAGAAGCATAGCCAAGGCTCTGATACCACTGAAAGTATGCCTCCTTATCATTTTAGAAACACAGTTCTTGGGGGACATACATCGAATCCCAAGATCTGACTAAGATTCTAATTGATTTTATTCAATGAAGGTTAGAATAACATTCACCTTTGCGACTTTGAAATTGTTAAGTCAAATCCACGTTAGAATAGTACTCGCAAAACTTCACAAGTGTCAAGTCTCCTGTCGATTCACACGAACCTTCTTTTTCCTTTAAAGCTTTCTCTAATGGAAGCTAATGGTCCTTCCAAATTCTATGCTCTTTTATCTTTTCTTCTTTTCTTTGATACTAGAACCTTTCTTGATCAAACAAGATCCAATCTTGATCTTCAAAGAACTTGTTCTTGATCATCAAGATCAAAAACCAAACAAAAGGGAGAAGGGGAAGGGTGACCGTACACCCTCAAAGGGGGGAAGGCTGGGCGTGAACTTGAGGAGAGGGAGAGAAGTTTCCAAATATGGAAA
Source organism: Tetracentron sinense (assembly GCA_015143295.1). Classification (NCBI taxonomy): domain Eukaryota; kingdom Viridiplantae; phylum Streptophyta; class Magnoliopsida; order Trochodendrales; family Trochodendraceae; genus Tetracentron; species Tetracentron sinense. Next base: position 18,955,518 of record CM026559.1, on the reverse strand, counting down.
TTCTGGAAAATTCAAGAATGCCCAAAGCCTTGGACGTCCATCCCTTTTATAGGCTTCATTGGTTGCTTGCAACTAAAGTTTCCTAATCCTTATCCAATAAGGATTCCTCAATTTGTTTCCTATTTGGTTTCTCCATAATTAATTAGGAATAGTCAAAATAGAAACTAATTAGTGTCCAACTAATCTTATCCTTATCCTAATTCAATAAGGATTCCTTGATTAGCAAGAAACTAATAGACTCCTTGTCCAACAAGGAATCTTTAATTAGTAACTAACTCTAACTAACTAACTAACCTTATCCAATAAGGATATTAGTTATTAGAAACTAATTAAATAAATAATAACAATTATTATTTCCTCCATGAAGTGGGCGTCCCGCCCTAGGTGGGTCCCACTCCACATGCCTAAAGGGTTTCCAAAACCCTCTTGGTCACTTGAATTATTCTTTTATAATAATTCCCAATGGGTCCTACCCATTTGGTTTTTCACATCTAATGTGATTCCACCTTTTAGAGCTTCACTATACTATATAGTGATTACTTAGAGAAATTAATTAATTTAATTATAAATTAAATTAAATACTTTAAGAAGGTCCTTGTGTGTGGGATCTAAAGGGATCTCCTATTTCCGGTTGTGGGACCAAGTACTCAACCTTTTGGTTAAAGCATTGTTACTAGGAAACACCTTTCCTAAAACTCCATTAGGATTATAGAATTTTATCTATATCCCTGGACTTCCACCAATCACAATTAATGTCCATTAACACAATGTGATTAACCTCCAGAAATTAGAGAATTGCTTGTAAATACCATCTCACAATATATTTACAAATAAATCCTTCCACATTCCGATATCACTTCTAAGCTTCCGGGATTAGAACAATTCCACTGTTTTAGTCCCTAGCTTATGAATAGAACTCTTTCTCATGATTACTTTTTCATTGAACTGAACCTCCAAAACAATTTTGAAGAAACATTAGAAAAGAACTGACATATATATATTTATATATACATTTCCATATTGAAAATATCAACTTCGATAAAGACCATTTTACCGAAAAGCACCAGTACTGGATTTCACAGTTCAGTTCAACAAGTATCACCTTGATATCATTATCTCCAATTAAGGAGTTGTGGATTCCTTATTGAGTGTTTAGACACTTCTCCAAACATTGTGTACATGACACAACGTACCCGGAGTTAGTCCTGTGTATTGGACATTGCCGATTGGCACATCAAAGCCATATAGACAGATGTCTGAGAGGATATTAACCTCTTAGGTCTAAGGACAATTTGTCAAATGGATAACCCTAATACAATTTGACAGTGTATTCCATAGGGTATCCACTAGTGACCCCGTTCAGTATTTTGTACTTGCTACATATACTCACATGTTAGTTAGAGGCTTCGAACAATATTAGGTTTATAAGGAACCGGAAAATCATATCTCCTAGCAACCTTTGCATGATTTTCCTACAATGTTACCTATGGAACTTTATGTCTTCATCATATGAGACAGTAATTAATATAAATACCCTTTATAGTTTGTTGTGTGAATATGATGCTTATCTAATCAACATAGAAAAGTCTCTTATTGGCTTTCGAGGGCATATATGTCCAACAAACAATAGCTATTAGGTGAGCATCCAAATGGCACCATTTGAGGCCTTGTATGGGCAAAGGTGCAGGTCTCCTCTCTATTGGGATTAGGTAGGAGAAAGAAAGGTGTTAGGTCCAGAGTTGATCGAGCAAACTGCGAGTATAGTCAAGATCATCCGGAATTGATTGAAAGCCGCTAAAGAATGTCAAAAGAGCTATGCTGTAACGACCCCAAAATCCTACTAAGGCTAAAATAGGACTTTGGAATCGCCACATTCACTTAACCTGCTTAAAACCATGCATACAAGGCTACTACACGAGTCTCCAAAAATGAGAGTAATAAAAATCCGATATATAAACCCAATCCAACCTGCACAAGTCTAAGGTCTATATATACAACTCACAATGAACCAACAAGTTTGATACACAACTAATAAGAAGTCTACTGAGCAACATCCTCTAAAAGACAAATACAAAACTCTCTCAATGAAAAGAATTGTAAACTAAGAGGTGTAGCCGTCCAAGTCTCCGGCTCCCTCCTCAGAAGGCTCACCTTCACCTCCTTCCTCGAGGTAAGTCTCCTCAACCCACGGCTCCGCCGTGTACTCCTGCTCTATACCTGCCAAGATAAAAGTCCGGCTGAGTACAAAGGTACTCAGTGTATATGAAATCCAACCAACAATAAGGATATACCTGCACTTAGTCAGAAACATATCCAATAACATAATAACATAATCATAGTGCGGAAGAACGTGTGCGCATATACATCATATCATCACCTTGACTCGTGTACTTGTGAGAATCTTAGACTTGGAAGACAATACACTTATGAGTTGCTTATGCTTATGAGACCACGTGCTTGTGAGTTGCTTATGCTTATGCTTATGCACTTATTCAGATTATACAGTAATGAGAGATGCCGTTCTTGGCGGATACGGACCATGCCTTATGCACTTATTCAGATCACACAGTAATGAGACATGCCGTTCTTGGCGGATATGGACCATGCCTTAGAAATCATGTGGTTGACATGCCGTTCTTGGCGGATACGGACCATGTCATGCTTATGCTTATTCAGAATGCCATACATATGTCATGCTCATGCTTGTGGCCCACATGTGTGACTTGTGAGATTCTTATCTTAACATACACGTGCTTATGTGCTTAAGTGTCGAAATTAACGTTCGAGTCGGTAATTGCTTAGATTCCGATTTCCCACCATGGAAACTCCACTATATGTCCCATACCAAATAGTTAGAGAATTCCCGGTTTGAGAGATGTTCCTCTAAGTTCTTACCTTCCCGACTATCAATTCCCATGCAAGAAATTAAGTATACTTAATAAACAATCACATATATATTCCTTATCATAATTCTTAACATCATTTATAATCCATTTACCACCCTTTCATAAAAGTATAATAGCATTTATCCTTTCAAGCATTTTCACAAACACCTTGTGTACACATAATATGAGTCCATTATTTCTCTACATTTTCATGCATTCATCAAATCATAATTCCATCCATACAATCAATTCACTATTCACATCCACATATTAATCCCATCCTCCATACATTCTATCCACATTTCCAATCCACATATCCATCCATAATTAGCTTGCTTCTTAGAAAATTAGGGAAAATGCATCAAACATCTATTTCTACCATTTCTAGCATCTTAACATTCACAAAACCTTAAAATAAAGTTGATTAGGATAGTATATCGACCTTAGGAATCCTTCCCTTGGATTCAAAACGCTCCCGAGATAATTTGGAGAAGCTTCCCAAACTTTTCTTGCAATCTCCTATCAATCTCCTCCTTCTCCAAGAAAACCCTCTCTCAAAACCCTAGGGTTTCTCCCCCTTTTTTTGCCAAATTAGGTTAGAACTAGGTGGAGTATTTTAATATTTCGAGTAGGACCCCCTATTTATAGCCCCAAGGTTTAAGAACAAAAGACCAAAAAGCCCATACTAAAATTCTGTAAAAATCACGAAAGACCGAGCGATCGGTGGTTATGACCGAGCGATCAGTTGCTACCGATCGATCGGTGTTTATGACCGGGCGATCGGTCAAAAACACACTCTCTGGAAAATTTTCCATACAAAATTTTGGACCAGTCGATAGATACCGATCGATCGGTTTTGGACCGATCGATCGCTACTTCTGACCGAGCGATCGGTGTTCTATTTCGACTCATTTTACTGTTTTGGCCATAACTTTTTACTCGTTCGTCGGATTTTGACGATTCAACTTGCGTTGGATTCGTCTTTCAAAAACAAACATTTCTAGCGTTTTAGAATTTCTAATTTCCACTTCATTTATAGACTAAAATACCCTTAATGCAATGCACTAAAAACATGAAAAAGATTCGGGTCTCTACATATGCGGACACACACCGCAGGGACTTGGAATTCCAGGTTGGGGATCAAATCTTTGTGAAGGTATCTCCTAGCAAAGGAGTTATGAGATTTGGCAGGCGTGGCAAGCTTAGTCCTCGATATGTTGGCCCGTTTGAGATCATCACGCGAGTTGGTGAAGTTGCTTACAGGGTAGTTCTTCCACCTCATATGGCCACGGTTCACAATGTTTTCCATGTGTCTATGCTTCAGAAGTACATTACGGATCCTTCGCATGTCATAGACTTGGAGCTGTTGGAGATACAAGAGGATCTCACTTTGGTTGAGAAGTCGGTGCACATTTTGGATCGGAGAGATCAAGTCCTTCGTAATAAGACTATTCCATTGGTTCTCGTGCAATGGCAACATCATGCTCGAGAAGAGGCTACGTGGGAGCGTGAGGCCGAAGTCAAAGCGAAGTATCGGAAATTGTTGGAATGAGTTTTGTGTAGATTTTGGATATGACTTGCAATTTTGTTTTGGTTTGTAATGCATGTACAGTCTAAATTTCGAGGATGAAATTTTTGTAAGGAGGGGAGGATGTAGAGCTTCGAAACTTTTGCTCATGTTCTGGAATGTGTGCCAAGGCACGATACCTTGTAATGCCCAATTTCATGAAATGATAATCTGAAAACTTAGAGAATTGTCTCAAGGATGCTATAATTAATTAAATAAATTGTCTAATAATAAACTATAGCCTTACAAGTGTCCTGGTCAAGTTTAGAAGATGTTAGAATAGAAGTTGAAGGGGTCCCAATAGTAGGAATGGGTGAAAAATGGACTCAGTGTCAAAACCTGCAGACCACCGATCGCTTGGTCCATTTAGCGATCGATCGGTCCACAACCGATCGATCGGAGGCTATCGACTGGTTGAAAATTTTGTATGGGGAAATTTTCCAGAGAGCTTGTTTTTGATCGAGAGCTCGGTCATATCACTGGTCACTCGGTAGGTAACCGATCGCTCGGTCATAACCACCGATGGCTCGGTCTTCGAATTTTTTGCAGAAATTTCAGTAAGAGTGTTTTGATCTTTTGGGCGTTTCACTCGTGCCTTAAAGGCTTTACCCAAGCCTTGAGGGCTTCATTCACAACACTTAGAGTGTTTTAGAGTTAGAGAAAGAGGAGAAGGAGATTCTAAACCTAGGTTTTTTTTTTGAGGAGGAATCAAAGGGTTGAAGACCCACAATCATCGCTCGTTTCTCTTCAAGTTCAAGATTCAAGCTCGTGAGGACTACGCTCTCCAAGCTAGGGCAGCAGCTCACGCACGTTTTTGCAAGGGATATCTTCCCTCATTTGTCAAGGTCGGTACCTTTTGCTACCCTCCTAGTTCATAACTCTTTCATTTTCTTCTTCTTTATTATTTTCCCTAATGTAAGAACCTAATGGGATGAATGGATAGTTGGTGGATGTGAATGGGCGATTGGATGCCGTTTGTATGGTTGTGATGAATGAAATAGGGAGGGCATTGTATCCATATGAACATACATGTGTGATGAGAACATAAATCCACCTAGAAAAGCATGATGTAGGTTAAATACATAATGAACACACCCCGTGTTTGATGAAATGCCAAGGTGAATAAATTGAGTTGGAAATTAAGAAATGTATGCTTAATCAATTATGAAAATTCCTAGGGCCAATGATAGTGTGCTTCCTCGCTTTCCCTAAATTGCATGAACATTGACTTACTCAAAATATTGATGTCTTATGTATTGTGAATTACCCAAATGTCATATTTAAATTCAAAAGCAAGTATGTACACGATTCCACGAGCACGACATGCATGACATTATTTACTGAGGTTTTTCAAGAACGATAACTAGATGTGGAACATATCCTACGATATGTTTTACCTTGCTTTTGGCAAGAACAAGACAAGAATTCATAAAGAAGGGTTTCCCTTCTCTCGCAAGTGCATTTAGGAAGAAGGGTCTCCCTTCCTTCGTAAGTAGTTTATTTTCCCAGTAAGCATGGAACATGACATGGCAAGCATGAACATTTTGGAAGAAGGGTCTCCCTTCCCTCGCAAGTAGTTTTTTTCCCAGCAAGCATGGAACATGACATTGAAAGCTCTTAACCACCGATCGTTCGGTCCTAGCGTTTTTGCAGAAATTTTTGTAAAGGTGTTTTTGTCATTGAGCGTTTCACTCATAGCTTAAGATGTTTGCCCGAGCCTTTAGGGCTCATTTACCACACTTAGAAGATATTAGAGAGGAAGAGAGAAGAGAAGGAGATTTCAAAACCTAGGGTTTGATTTTTGAGAAGAAATCAAAGGGTTTGTGAACCCTAGATCACCTCAAGCTTGGATTGCTTCAAGATTCCGATTTAAGCACGCGAGGAGCAGTTTCTTCAAGCTAGGGCAGCGACTCACGGACGTTTTGCAAGGGGTTTCTTCCCTCATTTGTCAAGGTCGGTACCTCTTGCTACCCTCCTAGTTCATGCCTCTTTTATTCCCTTCTTCTTTATTGTTTTCATAATATATAAACCTAATGGGATGAATGGATGGTTGTGGATGTGAATGGACGATTGGATGCCGTATGTATGGTTGTGATGAATGAAATGGGGAGGGCATTGTATCCATAATGAACAAACATGTATGATGTGAGTATAACCCACCTAGAAAAGCATGATTTAGGTTTAAATAAATAATGGACACACCCTATGCTTGATGAAATGCCAAGGTGCATAACACGAAGGATAAATTAAGAAAATGCATGCTTAATTACTTATGAACTTGTTAGGGCTTATGATAGTGTGAGTTCTTGTTTTCCTTAAAATGTCACAAATGCTTATTGTGTAAATTGTGACATGCTATATATTGTGAAATCCCCAAATGTCATAAATTCCAATGCAAGTATGCACACGATTCCACGAGCACGGCATGCATGACATGATTCACCGAGGTTTTTGAAGAACAAGAATTAGAGGTGGGACATATCCAATGATATGTTTTACCCCGCTTTTGGCAAGAACAAGACAAGCATTCATAAAGAAGGGTTTCCCTTCCCTCGCATGAGCATTTAGGAAGAAGGGTCTCCCTTCCCTCACAAGTAGTTTTTTTCCCAGCAAGCACGGAACATAGCATGGCAAGCATGAGCATTTAGGAAGAAAGGTCTCCCTTCCCTCACAAGTAGTTTACTTTCTGAGCAAGCATGATGACATGGCATGGCAAGTATGAACATTTAGGAAGAAGGGTCTCCCTTCCCTCTCAAGTAGTTTTATTTCCGAGCAAGCATGATGACATGGCATGGCAAGCATGAACATTTAGGAAGAAGGGTCTCCCTTCCCTCACAAGTAGTTTATTTTCCGAGCAAGCAAGCATGATACAAGCACGACACGCATGACATGGCATGACACGCATGACACAATAGACAAGTTTTCAATCATGAAAAGGGTGCTTTAAGTTAAGTCAAGTGTACAAGTTTTCAAGGGTTTTATCGGTTTTTATGAATGCAAGCATGATTATGAACTGCTTTACCTTCTTGTATGATATGAATTGTTCCTATTTTATATATGCAAATTGCTTCCTGCCTTATGTATACTATCTATATGCTATGACTGTTGGTTAGTATTTGGTACCCACTGAGTATTCCATGCTCAACCGTACTTCTTATGTCAGCAGGTACTGAGGGAGCTACTGCTCCATTCGATGTCTGTGCTCCAAGCCCTTGGGTGGAGGAGGAGTACGTCGAGGAACCTTTGGAGGAACCTCCGGTCGAGGGTTACTATTAGGTGGTAGTAGATTCTGAGTGAATAGCTGTGGGTGAGATGAGAGATATACATTCATGTATTTTGGCGGGTCTGTCCGCACTTTCTTTTGAATTTCTTTTTGTATAAACTTGAATTATGTATATACATAGAGGTTTGATAGACTTCCACTGTACTATGTTAGAGTATGTTTCCGCTGTTTTTCTCCTCTATTGTATATACTCTGTGGGTTTTGCAGGTTGGTTTGTCAAGCAAGTCATGCAAGTCATGATTAGTCGTCCAAGATTCACTCTAACTTCTAGGGTGGGTTTTGGGTCGCGACAAGAAGTGGTATTAAAGCTTAGGCTTTAGGTCTCTAGGGTCACTTAGAATCTATACCATGGCTTGACAAGAGCATATGTCAGGAAACAAGTTGGGAAGGAAGTAAGTCGGAAGCGAGTCATGATCCAAGTGTAAGTTTAAACTTTAGTCTTAGTCAAAATGGTTGTTTCAACCAAGTACGAGTCTTAGGAACGCTAGAACACTAAGGTAGAATATTATAAATACACCGATGGTTGTGATGCGATGTATATTAGTACTATACAACTAATACAAATTGAATTATTGTGAAATGGAACGGTGATAAATTATGGTTTCAAGTGAGACTCATCTGGTGCTATTGTTCTCAGGACTTTAGTCATGAGAGGGGCACACAGGGTTGTGGACCACATACCAGTGCTTCATCTTCTTCTCGAGATGAGGTTGAGCAGCCGGACCTCTCCCAAGTCTTAGGCTCTATTGCTGAGACTCTTGCCATCCTGGCGGCTCGGCAGACTATACCTTCATCAGCGGCACCTACTCCACCTCCTACGGCTCCAGTACATCGTACCGCTGGGGTTGAGGCATTCAGGAGAGTGAGGTCTCCATCATTCCATGGGAGTGTGGACCCTCTAGCTGTAGAGGCTTAGATCCTCCAAGTGGAGAAGATATTTGCTGTTCTCTTCCCGATAGAGGAAGAGAAAGTAGCCTGGGCTATTTTCATGCTAGAGGGCGAAGCCCACCATTGGTAGTTGTCCGCATTGAGGACACGAGATTTAACCATGCAAGGTCAACCTTTGACTTGGGAGGAGTTCAAGGACACTTTTTATAAGAAGTACTTTCTGATCGGAGCATGGGAAAAGAAAGAGAGAGAATTCATCAACCTTGAGCAAGGTTCGATGTCAGTAGCACAATATGAGGCCAAGTTCTCAGAACTGTCACGCTTCGCAACTCACATGGTTGCTACCGAGGCGATGAAGGCAAGGAGGTTTGAGCAAGGGCTCAAGGATGTTATTATGGAGAAGGTTTCAGTTTTCAGACATGCACCTACCCTGAGGTAGTAGACAAAGCCTTACTGGTCGAGGCAAATTCTGAGGCCGTGTCCAAGAAGAGGGAGTTGCCGAGAGGCCAACCTAGTAATTCAGCACCTCCAGAGAGGCGGGCTCGTACCGGCCCTTATCAGTATGCTTGGTCAGCACCACCGATGAGGCCATCTTATGCGCCTCCAGCTCCACGACAGTATGTGCCTCAGGCACCGCGACCTCAGGCTCTTCCGGACCCACGGCCTGTTGTAACTTAGGTAACGAGGTATGCACCACCTCCGGCCCCTCCACCTTACACATATGAAGTCTACACTTCGTGCGGCAGAAGGCATCTGATAGGAGATTGCCGAAGAGCATCGGGTGGATGCTGTCATTGCGGTCGCCAGGGCCATATGATCAGGGATTGCCCTACTTGGCATTTACTAGGCCAGTCTCAGGGTATTAGGCCCCCAGCATGCCCAGCAGGATCATACCAGGCGTCCTCTCAGCCTACACGTTCTGCACCTCCACCTCGCCAGGCGAACTATGGGTGAGTTTTTGCCTTGACAGATGGTGATGCATGTAGCGACCCAAAACCCACCCTAGGAGTTAGAGTGAATCTTGGACGACTCAATCATGACTTACATGACTTGCTTGACAAACCAACCTGCAAAAACCCACAGAGCATATACAATAGAGGATATTATAGCGGAAACATAACTATAAAACACAGCGGAAGTCTAACAAACCTCTAAGTATATACATATGGTCCAAGTTTATACAAAAAGTAACCAGAAGCAAGTGCGGACAGACCCGCCAAAATACATGGATATAATCTCTCATCTCACCCACAGCTAATCCACTCAGAATCTACAACCACCTAATGGTAACCCTCTACGGGAGGTTCCTCCAAAGGCTCCTCGACGTACTCCTCCTCCACCCAAGGGCTCGGAGCACAGATATCAAATGGAGCAGCTGCTCCGCCATCACCTGCCGACATAAGAAGTACGGCTGAGCATGGAATACTCAGCGGGTACTAAGCACTAACCAACAGTCATAGCATACATAAAGTAGGAAGCAAGTTGCATATATAGAACATGAACAATTTATATCATACAAGGAAGTAAAGCAATTTATATTCATGCTTGCATTCCAAAAGACTGATAAAACCCTTGAAAACATCGTGCACTTGACTTGACTTGAAATACCTTTTTTTCGTGATTAGGAACTTGTTAACCGTGTCATGCTTGTCATGCTTGCATTTTCATAATTTAAACATGTTCACATGCCTAGTTGCCGTTCATAGTCCGTCACAACTAGTACCCTATATGCAGATGGGTATGCCTAGTTGCCGTTCATAGCCCGTCGCAACTAGCATCCATGCGGAATGTGAATGCCTAGTTGCCGTTCATAGCCCGTCGCAACTAGCATCCATGCGGAATGTGAATGCCTAGTTGCCGTTCATAGCCCGTCGCAACTAGCATCCATGCGGGATGTGTGATGCTATGCTATGCGTGTCATGCCATGCTATGCTATGCGTGTCATGCGATGCTATGCATGTCATGCGAGGGGATGGGAGACCTTTCCCTATGCAATGCATGATTGTCTTGCCCTTGTCAAAAGCGAAGTGAAACATATCTTAGGAGATGCCCCACCTCTACGTCTCATACTTAAAACATCGGTAAATCACGTCATTTCATGCGTGCTCGTGAGATCGTGTGCATACTTGCATTTGGAATTAAATATGGCAATTTGGGGTAATTCACAAAGCATATCATATAACAATTTAAGCGAGTAATAATCTACGCATTTTAAGAAATGTAAGAAACACACTATCATGAACCCTAACAAATTTCAAGAGCAATTAAGCATGGGTTCCCTTAATTTATCATTTATTTTGTTCACCTTGGCATTTCATCAAACATGGGGTATGTTCATTATTCACTTAAACCTAGATCATGCTTTTCTAGGTGGGTTATGCTCACATCACACTTGTATGTTCATTATTGGTACAATGCCCTTTCCCATTCGTTCATCACATCATCCACACGGCATCCATTCGCCAACATCCATCTCCATTCACCATTCATACCACCAATCTCATAACACATATATATGTGAAGGAAAACAAGAAGAAATAAAGGAAAAGAGAAGCTATAACTAGGAGGGTAGTAAGAAGTACCGACCTTGATCAAGTGAGGAAGAAATCCCCCTTTCCAAAACGACCGTGAGTTGCTGCCCTAGCTTGAGGAGAGTGCCCCACACGAGCTTGAGCCGAGACTTGGAGAAAATAGACTTGAGGATGATCTAGGGTCTCAAACCCCTTTGATTTCTCTTCAAAATGGAAACCCTAGGTTTAGGAAAACCTTCTCCTTTCTCTCTATCTCTCAAAAGACTCTAAGGGTTGAGAATGAGCCCTAAAGGCTCGGGCAATCCTATATAAGAAAGGGTATAACACCCGAATGCCGAAAATGCCCTTAGTGAAAATTCTGTAAAACGCGCGGACCGAGCGATCGGTGGTTATGACCGATCGATCGGTTGCCTACCGAGCGATCGGTGTTTATGACCGATCGACCGGTCAAAAACTCACTCTCTGGAAAATTTCCCCATACAAAATTTCTGACCGCGCGATAGCTACCGATCGATCGGTTATGGACCGATCGATCGCTGACTGGACCGAGCGATCGGTTCTCTGTATGTCTGGACTGTTTTGACCATATCTTTTGACTCGCTCGTCGGATTTCGACGATTCAACTTGCGTTGGGTTCGTCTTTCGAAAACGCACATTTCTGACGTTTCGGAATTTTCGATTTCTCCCTTATTTATTAATTAGACTACAAAAATGGTCAATTGGCTACGAAGGTGCTATTCATTAAGGATGAAAAAGTCCGGGGTGCTACATTCTCCCCCCCTTACAAAAATTTCGTCCCCGAAATTTGGACGATACATACATGCACCAAATCAAAACAAAATTATAAGCCATATGCACAAGTCTATTCAAACAACTCGGGATACTTTGCTTTGACTTCGGCTTCACGCTCCCACGTGGCTTCTTCTCGGGCATGATGTTGCCATTGCACGAGAACCAAAGGGATTGTCTTGTTGCGAAGCACTTGATCTCTCCGATCCAATATGTGAATCGGCTTCTCAACCAACGTGAGATCTTCTCGAATTTCCAACGGTTCCAATTCTAGTACATGCGAAGGGTCCGCAATGTACTTCTGAAGCATAGACACGTGGAAAACGTTGTGAACCGCGGCCATGTGAGGTGGAAGAGCTACTCGATAAGCAACTTCACCAACCCGCGTGATAATCTCAAACGGTCCAACATAGCGAGGACTAAGCTTGCCTCTTTTGCCGAATCTCATAATCCCTTTGCTAGGAGATACTTTCACAAAGACTCGATCCCCTACTTGAAATTCCAAGTCCCTGCGGCGCGTGTCTGCATAGCTCCTTTGGTGATCTTGAGCGGCCTTCAACCGATCCCGGATGATCTTGACTATACTAGCTGTTTGCTCAATCAACTCCGGACCAAGTACTTTTCTTTCTCCTACCTCATCCCAGTAGAGAGGAGACCTGCAGCTTCGCCCATACAAAGCCTCGAACGGAGCCATTTGGATACTCGCCTGATAGCTATTGTTGTAGGCAAACTCCACCAAAGGCAAGTGCTCTCCCCAACTGCCTTTGAAATCCAGCATACAAGCCCGAAGCATATCTTCTATTACTTGGTTCACCCTCTCGGTTTGTCCATCCGTCTGTGGATGAAAAGCAGTGCTGAAATCAAGTCGGGAACCCATAGCTTCCTGAAATCTTTTCCAGAATCGTGATGTGAATCTTGGATCCCGATCCGACACAATACTGACAGGCACTCCGTGCAACCTCACCACTTCCTTGATGTACAAAGCAGCTAACTGACTAGAGTTGAAAGTAGTTCGGTAAGGCAAGAAGTGAGCGGACTTCGTCAAACGATCCACTACTACCCATATCGCATCTGAACCCCTTGCCGTCTTTGGCAAGCCAACTATGAAATCCATGGATATGTTCTCCCATTTCCACTCGGGAATCGGAAGGGACTGTAATAGACCTGCGGGCCGCATGTGTTCTGCTTTCACCTGTTGGCACACCAAGCACCGTGCCACATATTCTGCAACATCCCTCTTCATATTCCGCCACCAAAAGTGACTCTTGAGGTTCCGGTACATCTTCGTACCCCCTGGATGCACAGTGTACTTTGAACGATGTGCCTCATCCATGATCTCCCTCCGGAGATTTGCATTGGCTGGAACACACAGCCTTCCCTTGAATGTGATAGCACCTCGGCTAGTGAGAGAGAAGTCCTCACTACCCTTAGCAACTTCCTTGTCCCGATAAGCCAACAATTCAGTATCCGTGGCTTGGTATTCTTGGATCAAATCTATAATGTATGGCCGAACCGTGACATTTGCCAAGATAGGACTACGGACAGAGTCATTCACACTAATGTCCAGATTTGCCAAGTCTTCAAGTAGCTTCCATTCTTGCACTAACATGCATGCTAATAACCCCGGAGGTCTTCTACTCAAAGCATCAGCCACTACATTTGCTTTACCCGGGTGGTATTGAATGGTACAATCATAGTCCTTCAAAAATTCCATCCAACGCCGTTGCCTTAGATTCAGCTCCTTTTGGGAAAAGAGATACTTGAGACTCTTGTGATCGGTAAACACATAGAACTCCACCCATAAAGGTAATGACGCCAAATCTTAAGTGCAAACACGACCGCCGCAAGCTCCAAGTCGTGCGTGGGATAGTTCTTCTCATGCTCCTTCAACTGCCTTGATGCATAGGCAATGACTTTTTGTGCTGCATGAGTACACACCCAAGTCCAACGTGTGAGGCATCACTATACACCTCATACCCATAAGGTCCGGATGGCACCGTAAGGACAGGGGTTGTAGTAAGCCTCTTCTTCAGTTCCGTGAAACTGATCTCGCACTTATCACTCCATACAAACTTGGCGTTCTTCCTTGTCAGGTAAGTGAGCGGCGCTGCAAGGCTAGAGAAACCCTCTACGAATCTCCTATAGTAGCCTGCCAACCCAAGAAAGTTGCGAATCTCCGTGACACTCTTGGGCCTCGCCCAACTCATAACTGCCTCTATCTTCTTTGGATCCACCGAAATGCCTTCCGCTGATACCACGTGGCCTAGGAATGCCACCTCTTCCAACCAAAACTCACACTTGCTAAGTTTGGCGTATAGCTTGTGCTCTCTTAGCATTTCCAAAGCAAGGCGTAGGTCGCGTGTGTGATCTTCCCGTGTCTGGGAATAAACCAAAATGTCATCAACAAATACAATCACGCACCTATCTAGGTATGGTCGGAACACCCGGTTCATCAAATCCATAAAGGCTGTCGGCGCGTTCGTGAGACCAAAAGGCATCACCAAGAACTCATAGTGCCCATATCGAGTCCTGAAAGCAGTTTTGGGAACATCTTCTACCTTAATCTTCAACTGGTGATACCCCGATCGAAGATCTATCTTTGAGAAAAATCTCGCTCCCTTCAACTGATCGAACAAGTCGTCAATCCTAGGCAATGGATACCTATTCTTTATAGTGACTTTGTTCAATTGCCGGTAATCGACACACATTCGCATCGAGCCATCTTTCTTCTTAACAAACAACACTGGGGCACCCCATGGTGAGACACTTGGTCAAATGAAGCCAAGGCCTTGCAATTCCTCCAACTGAGTCTTCAACTCCTTGAGTTCAATAGGGGCCATGCTATATGGAGCTCTGAAAACAGGAGCTGTGCCTGGTGCAAGCTCGATCACAAACTCAATCTCCCTATCTGGAGGCAATCCTGGCAACTCCTCTGGAAATACATCCAGGAACTCACTCACAACCGGAATAGTTGATGAGTCCTTTGCCTCGGGGTTAGCTAAGCTCAGTGCCGCAAAACGAGCAATAGATTTGCTTTTCAACCCGCGAAAGTGGAATGGTTTTCCTCCTACTGGCTTGAAGAGTACCATTTTCTCAAAGCAAGCTACATGCCCATGATGTGCTGCTAACCAATCCATTCCCAATATAACATCGAAGTCCTGGAATCCAAGGACGATGAGATCAACCGCCAATTCGTGGCTTCCAACTTGGACCACACTATTTCTATACACTTTATCTGCCAATACTGTTTTGCCGAGAGGAGTCGAAATGGCTAACTCCGGTTCTAGCTGACTTGGCCCTGCAGAAAAACCTTCTGAAAAACTCGGCGAGACAAACGAATGAGTAGACCCGGTATCAATCAATACTCGAGCCAAATACTCATTGACTAGTAGGGTTCCTGAAATTTTAACTAGTGAGTTAATCCATGCATCAACAAAGTATACACATAGGTATATATATATATCATACCAAGTATGTACACAAGGAATAAAACGCAACATATCAATCATGAATAACAAAATAATTCCAAACGCGTACCTTGCACCACATCATCAGATGCAAGTGCATCACCCTCTGTCAGGCAAAACTCGCCCCTGGTTCGCCTGGCGAGACTGAGGTGTAGACGGGTAGTATGAGATGACGACTGATATGATCCTGCTGGGCGTGCTGGTGGACTAATCCCGTGAGACTGGCCTGGTAAATGCCGACTGGGGCAATCCCTGATCACGTGGCCCTGGCGACCACAGTGAAAACATCCACCCGATGCTCTTCGGCAATCCCCAGCTGGATGCCGTCGGCCGCATGAAGGGCAGGCCTCGTGTGTGCGGGTAGGAGGGGCCTGAGGTGGAGCATATCTCGCCACCTGAGGTGCAACTGCCATGGGGCCGGGAGAGCCTGAGGTCCGAGGTTGCCCCTGTGGCACGTACTGCCGTGGTGCTGGGGCCGCATAAGGTCCTCATCGGTGGTGCTGGCCAGTATACTGATAAGGTCCGGTACGATTCCGCCTCTCTGGAGGGTGCTGAAACTACTGGCTTGGCCTCTCGCCACTCCCCTCTCTTCTTAGAACACACTGCTTCCAGATTAGCCTCAACCAATAAGGCCTTATCCACTACTTTTTTTTTCGGCGTAAGTGGCGTGCCTGAAACTGACCACCTGTCTCCATGATGGAACCACATCCTGAGCCCTTTGCTCAAACCTCGCCTCGCCTTCATTGCCTCGTTGGCAATCATATGTGTCGCGAAGCGTGATAGCTCCGAGAACTTGGCCTCATACGCGGCCCCACGACAATCGACCTTGCTCAAGGTTTTGATGAATTCTCTCTCTCTTCTTTTCCCGAGCTCCAACCGGGAAATACTTCTTATAGAACGTGTCCTTAACTCCTCCCAAGTCCAAGGTTTTTTTTGACCCTGCATGGTCAAGTCCCACTCGTGTCCTCAATGCGGACAACCACCAATGGTGGGCTTCACCCTCTAGCAAACACTGCCCCATGCTACCCTATCCTCCTCTGTGGCGAGTAGAAGAGGACCGCAAAATCTTCTCCATCTGGAGGATCCACGCCTCTCTGCGAGAGGTCCCCACACTCCCATGGAAGGATTGGAGGCCTCAATCTCCCCCTGAATGCCTCAACTCCAGTGTACAGATGTACTGGAGCTGCGGGGGTGGAGTAGGTGCCCGCTGATCGTAATAGTTTGTGCCGAGCCGCCAGGATGGCGAGTGTCCCTCAGCAATAAGCCTACCCAGACAACCTGAGAGAGGTCCGCTGCTCTCCTATCTCTAGAAAAGATGAAGCTCTGGTGGTGTGGTCCACGACCCCGGGTGCCCCGCCTCATGACTAAAGTCCTGAGAAATATCAGCACCACATGAGTCCCCCTCACCTTGAAAAACACAGTTTATTCTTTCAATGTTTGTTTTCACAAGAATTCGATTCTGTATTAGTTTGTATAATACTAAATATACATCACATCAAGTAATCAAGAGTATTTCACATCACATTACTTATACTTTAGTGTTTCTAGGTACCTATGACCCGTACTTGGTTAAAGCAACCATTTAGACTAGGAACTTTCAAAGTTTAGTCCTTACACCGTTGGAACCCAACTCCTCCCCGACTTACTTCCTTCCCTAACCGTTTGTTCCAACATATGCTCTTGTCACGCCGTGGTTGACGATTCCTATTGACCCCAGAGACCTAAAGCCTAAAGCTTCCGGATACCACTTTCTGAGTATCGACCCAAAACCCACCCATGGTTAGAGTGCATCTGGACGACTCCATCATGACTACATGACTTGCTTTGACAAAACCAACCTGCCCAAAAACCCACAGAGCCTATACAAAATAGAGGATATTATAGCGGAACATGACATAAAAACCGCCGGAAGTCCTAACAAACCTTAAGTAAGTACATATTTCCAATTTTTACAAAAAGTCACCAGAAGCAAGTGCGGACAGACCGCCAAAATACATGGATTATAACTTCATCTCACCCACCAGCTAATCCACCAGAATCTACACCACCTAATGGAACCCTCTACGGAGTGTTCCTCCCAAAGGCTCCTTCCGTACTGCCTCCTCCACCAAGTCCTTCCGGAGCACAGATACTCAATGGAGCCCCAGCTGCTCCGCCATCACCCCTGTCCGACATCAGACGGTATCGGCTTAGCATGGATACTCCCAGCGTTTACAAGCACTAACCAACAGTCAATAGCATACCTAAGTAGAAGCCAAGTTGCCCATATATAGAACATGAACATTTTCTTCATACAGAGAAGTTAAAGCAATTATATCCATGCTTGCCATTCCAAAAGACTGATAAACCCCCTTGAAACATCGTGCACCTTGACTTGACTTTGCAATACCTTTTTTTTTTCGTATTAGGACTTGTTAACCCGTGGTCAATTGCTTTTGTCATCTTGCTTTTTTCATACTTTAAAACATGTTCAAATGCCTAGTGCCGTTCATATCCCGTCACAACTAGTACCCTATATGCAGATGTGTTATGCCTTAGTTTCCGTCATAGCCCGTCCCGCAACTAGCATCCTGGCTGATTGTGAATGCCCTATTGGCCGTTCATACCTGCGCAACTGCATCCATCGGGAATGTGGACATCCTATTTTTGCCGTTCCTAGCCCTCCCCGCAACTTACATCCATGGCGGGATGTTTGATTTCTATGCTAATGCGTTGTCCCTGCCATGCTAGCTATGCGTGTCCCATGCGATTGCAGTCATGTCAAAATTGCGAGGGGATGGGAGACCTTTCCCTATATGCAATGCAATGTTGTCCCCTTGGCCTTGTCCAAAAGCGAAGTGAACATACCTTTAGGATATGCCCCAACCTCTACGTCTCAACTTAAACTCGTTAAATCACGTCCAATTTTTCATGCGGCTTCGTGAGATCGTGGTGCATACCTTTCATTTGGAAATTATATGGCAATTTTGGGGTATTCACAAAGCATATCAATATACCAATTTAAGCGAGTAATAAGCACGCATTTTAGAAATGTACGAAACACACTATCTGACCCCTAACAAATTTCAAGAGCATTAAGCATGGTTCCCGTCATTTATCATTTTATTGTGTTCCCCTTGTCATTTGCAAATCAACATGGGGTATGTTCATTATCACTTAACCCTAGATCATTCCTTGTTCCTTAGGTGGGTATCTCACATCACACTGGTAATTTTTCCATGATTGGGTTACAATTGGCCCTGTCCCATTCGTTCATCACATACATCCACACGCATCCATTCGCCACCATGCCATCTCCATTCACCATTCATACCACCATCTCATACCATATACCTGCACCTAACTGTCTATGCACGTTTCTAAATACAGATGCTCGTCATTTTGCAGCACTTCTCGACTTAGTGCGCGGTCCAAAATTCTAGATATAATGCGCGTTGTAATTCTGCGCACATTCAAACCCTGTGCCCGCCAAATGTAAATAAATTATAACTCCAATACACTTGCCTTCATACATCGCATTGGCATCTCACACGATCTGATCATCATCCACTCATACATAGCATGCACGTCCATATTGCATAAGCATCATACTTCCATATATGGCAGGCTTTCATAATGCATGAAAATCACACACATTCTCAACATCAATATGTACATCTCGTACGCAGCCACCATTAGACTTGGAAGCCTCATATTGTCACAAAGATTCTTAGCATGACAATGTTCGTTCTTTCTCTACTCCCACTTACCCCTACCAGCCAATTGTATAAACCCTCATTAGTCTAACTCTCCTCTATTCTACTAACCGGTACCTTCTTTTTTTCAGTTAGGTAATCGGTCCGTGTTCTAACCAAGTTTTGAACGCAGCTTAGCTAGGAAAACCAGTTGTATGAGTATACTATTATGTGTATACTTGGATATATATACAAGACGCTTATATAGGTTATGTATTTCTCTCAACTATAGACTAACAGGTTAGTGCTAGTCAAACCAGTTGAAATTTCAACCAAACTTGGTGGCGCACACTAGGAAACATTATTGGTATGGCTATATTACCTTATTGTATGTTGCCATGTATCGTTATGTACCTATAGACATTGGGTGATTCTAGAAATTAGGGTCGAGACAAGTTGGTTTCCAAGTTAGACTCATGCTTTGCTATTGTCCTCAAGGATTCAATTATGAGGCATGGCACATACTAGAGGAAATGGAGGTGATGCTCAGGTAGGGGACAAGCAACCTGACCTTACACACATCGTGGGGTCGATAGCTGAGACCTTAGCTATGCTCGCAGGTAGGCAACCTGCCACTCCTTTGCCTGCCAAAGCACTAGTCTCTACTCCTCCAAACAGAGCACAGACAGGGATCAAAGCATTTTGGAGGATGAGGCCTCCGATATTCTATGGTGGCATAGACCCATTGATTGCAAAAGCATGGGGTAGGGAGCCAGATGAGAGGGATAGAACAGCTGAACACCAGACCTCTAGACATACAAAGGTACAGAGTCCTCCTCTTGTACCACCTACTCCTCTTTTGGTTGCTTCACCAGCTTCATGCCCCACCATCTCAAGCCATGGAATGTGCGCCCTCCACCTACTCTTATGAGATATGTAACCTTTGTGGGAGGAGACATTTGGCCAGAGAGTGTAGGAAGATTTCTGGTGGATGTTTCCACTATGGTCGCCGGTGCCACATGGTCAAAGATTTTCCCCACCGTCAGATGTCATCTCATTCTCAGGAGAGTAGGGCCCTGGTTAGGCAACCTCAATAGGGCTCTATGCAGGCATCGAGGCCCCAGCAGCCCACACAGCCGCCTCACCTGGCTAACCAGGGGCAAGCCTTTGCCATATCAGGACAGGAAGCTCAGGCACCAAATGATATGGCGTAGAAATGTGAGAGAGAAGAAAATTTTGTTTCAAAAAAAAAATGATGTAATGTTGTGTTTTCAGTATGTTGCCTACGTGTATAAACATTTTATATTACGTTATGTTGTGTAAGTTTTCTTACTTTTCATGGGTGTTTAGTAACATGAGAAACCTAAGTGTCTTGCCAACAAGCAAGTGCCTAGTCTTGTGTTGGTTGATGAAGGATTAGTGTGTCCTTAACATAACTAGGTGACAGAGTTCAACCTTCAGTGTGGAATAAGTATCCCCACTGATAGTACTAAGGCCCAAATTTCTAGGATGAAATTTTTATAAGAGGGGAGGATATAGAGCCCCGAAACTTTTCTCCATGTGTTGGAGCTCGTACTAAGGCTTTAAGCCTTTGTAATCTTCCATTTCAATGAAATGAGAAATTTTAAAGCACCCTAAGTGTTAAAAGTGGGATTTCCTAAGTTGAATATGTCAAAAACCCAGACTGTTAAAAACCATTTACCGACCATTCAGCTTTAGGGGGCAATTTGGTCAATAAATAAAGAAGAATTTGAAATTTCTAAAACACCAGAAATGTTCCCCTTCGAAAGACGAATCCAACGCAAGTTGAATCGTCAAAATCCGACGAATGAGTCAAAAGTTATGGCCAAAACACCGAAGTAGGAAAAATGAGAGAAATCAGCAAAATGGGCAAAACACAGACCAACCGGTCAACTGCTCCTAGGACCGATCGACCGGTAGCCTACCGATCGACCGCTATTAGGACCGATCGACCACTCACCTACCGGTCGACCACTCTACCCACCGGTCGACCGCTATCGCACTAATTTTGTATGGGAAAATTTTCCAGAGAGAGTCTTTTGGACTGATCGACCGCTCCTCATAACCGGTCGACCTCTCCTCCACGAATTTGCCAAATTTGATCCTTTTAAGCCAAATCATTATGGTTAAATGGGTCTTTGACCACCCCAATTTCTATATAAACCCAAATTCGTGGGTTGAGGGTTTAATAAACCCTCAAACCTGCATTTTGAGAGATCGGAGAAGGAAGAGAAGGGAAAGTTAGGGTTTGCTCAAGGGAGCTTGGGATTGAAGGGTGAAGCTCAACTAAAGCTTGGATTTGCATTTCAAGCAAGGATCTTCCTTATTTCGAGCTTGGAAGCCTTTTCTTCAAGAGGGATCACCTCTATTGATTTGGGGAGCTTCAATCAAGGGTTTTCTTCTTCTTCCATGTCGGTACCCTATGCTACCCTCCTAGTTCATATTCTTCTTCTTTCCTTGGTTTTTCCCGAAATTCTAAACATGATAATGTAATGGAGTACATGGATGGAGATGGATGGTTGTGTGGATATGTATAGGCGATGGATGCCAAGTGTATGTTTTGTGATGAACAAAATAGGAAGGGTATTGTACCCATAATGAACACACATGTATGTCATGAGCATTAATTCACCTAAAAAAGCATGATGTAGGCTTTAACCATAATGTACACACCAAGTATTTGATGAAATGCCAAGGTGAAGAATTAGTTCTAGAAATGCATGTACAAATTGATTCATTTTTATATAATGGTATGAATAAAATTATGAGTTGAATTGAATGCTATCTCATGTATTATTGAAATCCAAATGTTACGTTTAATTCCAAGCTAAAGCATGTACACGACTTCACAAGCATGCCATGCATGACATGGTTTATTGGTGTTTTTCCAAGACAGAGGTTTTATTCTCGATTCATGAATACTATGACAAGGCCAAAAGTAAGGGTTGGTAATAAGAGGTAGGACATATTTTAAGATATGTTTTGCCTCACTTTTGACAAGAACAAGTGCATCTCATTGAAAGAGGGGCCTCCCCTCCCTCGCAAGTGCATCTCATTGAAAGAGTATCTCCCCTCCCTCGCAAGTGCATCCCATTGAAAGAGTATCTCCCCTCCCTCGCAAGTGCATCCCATTAAAAGAGGAGCCTCCTCTCCCTCGTAAGTGCATCCCATTGAAAGAGGGGTCTCCCCTCCCTCTCAATTGCATCCCATTGAAAGAGGTGACACTCTTTTCCTATGTGAAGCCAATCATTTGTAGCTCAGATTCCTTAGATGTACCTTGCGTTGCTTCGAGGCGGTTTCAGGACTCAGGATAAACCTGATGAAAAGTTCAATCTTTGTAGTGGGAGAGGTGATCAACATAGAGGAACACGCGGCAGGTCTCTCCTCCCTCGCAAGTGCATCTCACAAGATACATGAGCATGTTTAATTTGCAAGCAAGCAAGCATGATTACAACAAGAACATGACATGACAAGACAAGACAAGCATGACCCGAAAAAACAAGCAAGACAGAACATGACATGACAAGTTTTCAAACACGAAAAAGAGTATTTCAAGACAATTCAAGTACACAATGATTTCAAGAGTTTTTCCAGCTTTGATGTGATGCAAGCATGATATACAACTGCTTACTTTTCTATCAATGATATGAACTGCTTCTTGCTTTATTTCTTTTATTATTATGCTATGACTGTTGGTTAGTATTTGGTACCCACTGAGTGTTCCATGCTCAGCCATACATCTCTTGTCGGTGGGTGATAGTGGAGCGGCTGCTCCTTTCGACATTTGTGCTCCTGGCCCATGGGTGGAGGAGTATGTTGAGGAACCTGTGGAGGAGCCTCCTATAGATGGTTACTATTAGGTGGTAGATTCTAGGTGAGTGTGGGTGAGCATGTGAGACTTATACCCATGTATTTTTGGCGGGCATGTCCACACTTTCTTTATTTTGTTTTCTCTTTTGTACAAACTTGGATCACATGTATATACATAGAGGTTTTGGTTAGATGTCCACTGTGCCATGTTAGTTATGTGTTTTGCTATTTATTCCTCTATCGTATATGCTCTGTGTGTTTTGCAGAATGGTTGTGAAGCATGTCATGTAAGTCATGATAAGTCGTCCAAGATTCACTCTAACTCCTAGAGTAGGTTTTGGGCCACCACAACAATAGTAAAATGAGAAAAATACTAGTATACACAAATAGCATAGCACAAGGACAAGATAGAACACTAACAGCACACCCTAGGCTATGACAGGCACGGGCTAAGTGAAGCCCTTCAGGTCTTCCTTTCCCACCCAAACAGTTTTAGAAGTTTGATTGACCATTTGGAAATGAGGTAGGTATGTGTAGAGCCCCGAATTTTTCACATGCACTGTTCATGTGAGTAGGGTTGTGCCCATGGGTTACCTTAGTTGGTTTAAGAACCTAGGATTGTGAGTTATAAGAATGGAGTAGGGGTTGGATTCAAGGTAGATGAAATATGGAAATAAACCAAGGGTCTAGAGGAATGTTTGAACATCCCTCAAACTTGAGAGTAGTCTAGTTTTCTCACCCCTTATCAGAATTGAGTGATTCTTAAACCATTAGAACCGTATTGGAATCCTCTTCGAGGTTCATGGTTTATGTTTTTCCATATTTTGAGTCTAAGCTAATTCAAAAGTGGGTTTCCTGATGTTTTTCTGCTGAAATTGCAGATCAGTCCACTTGTGGGCCCATTTTGACCTTTTAAAACTCAAAATTTGGATTTTTTTAAAACATGAAAGTTGTTCCTCTTCAAAATACAAATCCAACACAAGTTGAATCGTCAAAATCAGATGACGAGTCAAAAGTTCTGGTCAAAATACTAAACCAGGGTAAAATCTATCAGAATCCGAAAAATATGGGTGTGATTCGATCGCAAAATGGTGCGATCTATCGCAGATTTCTGCGATCGATCGCATTCAGGCAATTTTTGTGATTTCCCTTTGGGTCCAAGTGCGATAGATCTCACCAAAGGTGCGATCGGTCGCACTAGCGCCCAGTTGGCTCTTAAAATTGAGTTTTTGGGGGTTTTGGGGGAACCTAAACCTAGAGAGGGATTGAGAGGGAGAAAGGGAAGGAAGATTGGGGATATCCAAGAAAGGTTTTGTGCAGATCAAGTGAAGCCCAAATCAAGGTGGGTCTTCCTCACCTAGGAAGGACTCCTCCATCTTCAAGTGGTGTTCTTCCTCAAGCAAGGAGTTCCGAAACAAGGGTTTCTTCAAGATCTAGCTTTGATCTCAAAGGTTAGTACACTCTCACTAGCTCACTTAGTAATAACCTAGTTTTCTTAAATTGAGAATGGTTGGAGCTTGTGTAAACCCAAATTTCTACATTCAACTAATAATGCCCTAATTTATACAAGATAATTAAGTGGTGAATGGGATGTGGAATGTTGGATGTGGAGGCGATTGGATGCCATATGTTGTAATGTGTGGTGTGATGGAAAATGGAGGATGGACATTTTACACATAACAAACACACGTGTATTGTTCATGAAATGCATGAACTAAGAACTCAACTAAATGGGTCTAAATAAGTTGTATACCAAGTGTTTGATAAAATGTCTAAATGAGAATTTAAGGAATTAAATCAAGACTATGCATGCATGATTCATATGATTTTTTCTAATGATTGAATTTGACTAAATGCCCTACATAAGTTACCTATTTCCTCACATGTCTATGGGAGGATTTTAAATGCTACATGCTACCTCTTTATTTGTACATATCATCATGATTACCACGCATAAGCACACAAGAGGAATAGAGTGAACCAAATCAAGACCATGGTATCATGATTTAGGGTTTTCCCCAAGTGGGTAGTTCTTGATTAAATATAATATATGTTCCTTCAAATGCTCTATTTGATTTCACGAAGTCCCTCATGTCTAGGAAAATATAAGTGATTCTATTATGCTTTATTGTCTCATGTCAACATGATACCACCAAGGGTCACACACAAGTACACATGCATGAATGAATCAAGTCTTTGTGTATAAGTGTACGAAAAGAAAGAACCAAGAACAAGAAACGTGAATGGTGAAACAAGTATGAATGTCAAGGGTAGGGCATATCCCTAGGATATGTCACACCTGGCTCACAAGAAAACAAGCATTAATATCAGGGGTAGGGCATATCCCTAGGATATGTCATACCTGGCTCACAAGTTAAGCGAGACAAGAAAGCAAGAATAACATGAGGCTAATGTATTCTGTTTCATCATAGTCCGGGCATTAGCTAAGCAAGTAAAATTACTAATGTGCTCCATTCAATCATAGTCCGGGCATTAGTAAGCAAGGATACTAATGTGTTCCGTTCAATCATAGTCTGGGCTTTAGTAAGCAAGATGCTAATGTGTTCCGTTCCATTATAGTTCGGACATTAGCAAAGTAAGGCAAGAGCTAGTATGACTGTCCAAGTCATAGTTTGTGTACTAGTCAAACAAGACAGTAGGCTAATGTGTTCCGTTCCATTATAGTCCGGGCATTAGTCAAGCAAGAAACGACAAGAGCCTAGTACGTCCGTCCATTTCATAGTTCGAATACTAGTTAAACATTAGCAAGCAAGAATAACTAGTGTGTTCCGTTCCACCATAGTCCGGGCACTAGTCAAGTCAAGGCAAGGATGCTAATGTGTTCCATTCCATTATAGTCCGGGCATTAGCAAAGTAAAGCAAGAGCTAGTATGACCGTCCAAGTCATAGTTCAGGTACTAGTTAAACAAGACATGAGGCTAATGTGTTCCGTTCCATTATAGTCCAGGCATTAGTCAAGTAAGACAAGAGCCTAGTCCGTCTGTCAAATTCATATTTGGGGTACTAGTTAAACGTGACAAGCAAGAATAACAAGAACCTAGTATGTCCGTCCATTTCATAGTTCGGGTACTAGCTAAACAAGAATAAAACAAGGCATGTGTGATTCTCACAATACAAGAACAAGACAAGAGTAAGTTGTAAATATAGAAAGAAAGTTTTGAAAATAATGAAAAGTATCTTCAAGAACAAGTCATGACTTTGAATATGAGTTACAATGCTTGAGCCAAAATATGATGTTCATGATTTACTTTACATTGTTATTTCGTTTTAGCTTCCGCACTCTGATTATGTATCCTTTGATGAACTGTATCATGTATGACATATTAATGTTATAACTATGGTTAGTTAGTAGCTTGTATTCGTTGAGTATTTCATGCTCAGCAGTACTTTTATGTCGGCAGGTACACTATACGACATGTGGACTCTGGTCCCTTGGATTGAGGTAGCTCAAGGAGAGCAGGAGATTATTCGGATGGTTAGCCAGATGTGAGGGTTGGCCTGTGGCCATAGGTTGGGATGA
Organism: Tetracentron sinense; assembly: GCA_015143295.1. Taxonomy (NCBI): domain Eukaryota; kingdom Viridiplantae; phylum Streptophyta; class Magnoliopsida; order Trochodendrales; family Trochodendraceae; genus Tetracentron; species Tetracentron sinense. The sequence goes on along the minus strand of CM026559.1, from coordinate 18,929,062 downwards.
GTGAGAGAGAGGGACCTGTATTTTGGGATTTCCTTTTGGGGATTTTTCATGTGAGCTTGAGTGGGTAACTCAAGCATTTGCACCCTCGTGATTATTGTATTTTATCCAGTCATTGTCTATGTTGACACTTGGAATTACATTTATTTTAAAGAAATGTTTAGTTCACTATTTTGCATGCCTTGTATACTCTTTGCAGGTTTGATTTCAGGTTAAGCGACGTCACTAAATTATCCTAAGTCCTAGGGGGTATTTTGGGGCATTACAGAAGTGGTATCAAAGCTTAGGCTTTAGGTCTCTAGGGTCGTTTAGAGTTCGGTACCTTGACAAATACAAGGCATTAGGTCCAAGGAAAGACTCGTATTCCAAGTGTGGACTAGGCATTTAGTCTGTGTCCATAATAGGTTGATTTCAACCGAAATTAGTGCCTATCTTTGCTAGGGAAGAACCGAAAATTTTAGATGATTATACTACTATGTGTTGTGATGTTATGTGGTATTATAAGCTACGTGTTGCGTGCATACTATATGTATATGCTAAATGAAGACCTATGCTTTATTAACGAATTCCTAGTTAGACAATTGAGTTGAGTGATATTCAGGCTAGAGTCTAGCCTAAGTGTTAGTTGACAAAGGGGTGGTAGGTTCCTTAGTGTTATTAGAACTAGGTGGGAATTGTTACGCAAGAGAGGCTATAGGATGCTCTTGGGTCTTACAAGTCTAGTGTAATTTGAGTCATGGTGAAAATAGGAATACAAGTTTTGATATATATACTATTATGAAAACTCGGTGTAGTTTGAATTGTTAAAACTATACTTAATGTGTCTTACATCATGAATAAGCATAAGTTGCACACCACGATACCCCACGACTAGTAGGAACATATACGGGTATCAAATGATTTTTAACCAACTCTGGGATGTTTGATGCACGCTTCTAGGTATAGATGCGCGTTCATTCTACAGCACGATCTATACCCAATGCCCAGTTCAAAATAATAAAGAAATTTCAAACTCCAAAGGGTAACTTGCACTTCATACATAGCATAATCATCATGCACCTCATGAACATCATACATATCATACACTCTCATACATAGCATGCACTCCATGCATGGCATAAGCATCATGCATCGCATAAGCATCATGCATCACATGAGCATCATATATATCATTCACACCATACATTTTCATACATGACACGCATTTCATTCATGGCATGAACATCACACACATATCATAAGCATCATATGCATATCCTGCGTGCTTCATGTAGATCTTAGAAACATCATACATGTCACCCAGATTAAGAGGATTACACTTAAATAACTCAAATAAATGAACTAGTCATTAGTCCTAATCTTAAACTGGTTAATGTCCTAAGTAGGAAATCAGTTAATACCTCCACCGAACGGAAGAACTTAACTTCGCTCGGAATTTTTCTTGTATATTGATATTATCTTATTGTGTGCCTCGATGTATTATTATGTATGTATAAACATGAAATGATCATTGAAATTGGGGACGAGATAAGTTGAATTCTAAACTAGGCTCATGCTTTGCTATTGTTCTCAGGATTTGATCATGAGATGTGGCAATCGGGGTCATGGATTCCACACTAGGAGAGGTGGAGCATCTCCTCCTCCATTGGGGGATGAGCAGCCTGACTTCACCCAGATCTTGGGATCTATAGCAGAGACACTAGCGATGCTTGCAGCTAAGCAGCCCGCTACCCCCACTCTTGCTACTGCACATCATACCATGGGGATTGAGGCGTTTCGGAGGATGAGGCCCCCAGCATTTTATGGTGGCACATACCCATTGGTTGCAGAAGCATGGGTCAGGCAGTTGGAGAAGTTGTTCTCCTTCTTGATGCCTACGGAGGCAGAGAAGGTTGCATGGGCTGCCTTTATGATGGAAGGTGAGGCTGATCACTAGTGGAGATCCGCCATCAGAACGAGGGACTTGACTCGAGCGGGTCAAGAATGGACTTGGGAAGAATTCTTAGAGGTTTTCTACAATAAATACTTCTCGGTAGGAGTTAAAGAAAAGAAAGAACTGGAGTTCATTACCTTGGAGCAGGGGAACATGACAGTGGCAGAATACGAAGCCAAGTTCTCTGAATTGTCAAGGTTCGGCCCATATCTGATAGCCACAGAGGCAATGAAGGCTAGGAAATTCGAGAGGGGATTGCAAGCATACATTAAAGACCAGGTCTCCATGTTCTGGCACGAGAGCTACACCAAAGTTGTGGATAAGGCCCAGTTGGCGGAAGCAAATGTTGAAGAATTCTATAAGAGGAGAGAATTGTTGAGAGGCCAATCCAGTGGCTCAACACAGCCGGAGAGGAGGGCCAGAGGGACTCCATACCAGTCCTCTGGACATACGCAGATGTAGAGTGCCTCTATTACACCCCAGGCTCCTCGCCCCACGACTACGCAAATCACTTGACAAGTGCAATCTTCTTCACCCACGTTTGGGGTTTGTGCACATTGTGGAAGAAAGCATGCTGGGGATTGTCAGAAGCTCAAGGGTGGATGCTTCCACTGTGGTGATCAAGGCCACTTGATCAAGGGTTGTCCTCACCGCCCGCCTCCGGCTCAACCTTGAGGAAGCAAGCCTCAGTAGCTCTCACAGTCACCTTTCTAGGCGAGCTAGGGCAGAAGTTGCCATGTTGGGGTTGGATGCTCAAGCATCACAACATGTAGGGTGAAGTCCTCGGATGGAAATTTTGTTTTGTAAAGGATGGTTTAATGTTGAATTTCAGTGTGTTGCCTATGTGTATAACCGTACTATATTATGTAATGAAGTTTTTTTGCTTTTTGCAAACAAGAAAGTGCTGAGTCATGTGATTGGTTGATGAAGGACATGTCTTTTATTGTAACTAGGTGACTGAGTTCAAGGTTAGGGGGAGGGAAGGTGTTTCCGCTTGATTTCGTACCGTCCAAATTTCGAGGACAAAATTTCTATAAGGGGGAGAGGATGTAGAGCCCGAATTTTTCACATGCACTGTTCATGTGAGTAGGGTTGTGCCCATGGGTTACCTTAGTTGGTTTAAGAACCTAGGATTGTGAGTTATAAGAATGGAGTAGGGGTTGGATTCAAGGTAGATGGAATATGGAAATAAAGCAAGGGTCTAGTGGAATGTTTGAACATCCCTCAAACTTGAGAGTAGTCTAGTTTTCTCACCCCTTATCAGAATTGAGTGATTCTTAAACCATTAGAACCGAATTGGAATCCTCTTCGAGGTTCATGGTTTATGTTTTTGCATATTTTGAGTCTAAGCTAATTGAAAAGTGGGTTTTCTGATGTTTTTCTGCTGAAATTGCAAATCAGTCATTTGTGGGCCCATTTTGACCTTTTAAAACTCAAAATTTGGATTTGTTTAAAACATGAAAGTTGTTCCTCTTCAAAATAGGAATCCAACGCAAGTTGAATCGTCAAAATTGGATGATCGAGTCAAAATTTTGGGTCAAAATAATAAACCAGGGTAAAATCTGTCGGAATCTGGAAAATAGGAGTGCGATCTATCGCAAATAAGCTGCAATCGATCGCAAAATGGTGCGATCTATCACAGATTTCTGAAATCGATCGCATTCAAGCAATTTTTTTAATTTCCCTTTGGGTCCAAGTGCGATAGATCGTACCAAAGGTGCGATCAATCGCACTCGCGCCCAGTTGGCTTTTAAAACCGAGTTTTTGGGGGTTTTGGGGGAACCTAAACCTAGAGAGGGATTGAGAGGGAGAAAGGGAAGGAAGATTGGGGATATCCAAGAAAGGTTTTGTGGAGATCAAGTGAAGCCCAAATCAAGGTGGGTCTTCCTCACCTAGCAAGGACTCCTCCATCTTCAAGTGGTGTTCTTCCTCAAGTAAGGAGATTCCAAAACAAGGGTTTCTTCAAGATCTAGCTTTGAACTCAAAGGTTAGTACACCCTCACTAGCTCACTTAGTAATAACCTAGTTTTCTTAAATTGAGAATGGTTGGAGCTTTTGTAAACCCAAATTTCTACATTCAACTAATAATGCCCTAATTTATACCAGATAATTAAGTGGTGAATGGGATGTGGAATGGTGGATGTGGAGGCGATTGGATGCCATATGTTGTAATGTGTGGTGTGATGGAAAATGGAGGACAGGTATTTTACACATAACAAACACACGTGTATTGGTGATGGAATGCATGAACTAAGAACTCAAATAAATGGGTCTAAATAAGTTGTATACCAAGTGTTTGATAAAATGTCTAAATGTGAATTTAAGGAATTAAATCAAGACTATGCATGCGTGATTCATATGATTTTTCCTAATGAGTGAATTTGACTAAATGCCCTACATAAGTTACCTATTTCCTCACATGTCTATGGGAGGATTTTAAATGCTACCAGCTACCTCTTGATTTCTACATATCATCATGATTACCACGCATAAGCACACAAGAGGAATAGAGTGAACCAAATCAAGACCATGGTATCATGATTTAGGGTTTTCCCCAATTGGGTAGTTCTTGATTAAATATAATATATGTTCCTTCAAATGCTCTATTTGATTTCATGAAGTCCCTCATGTCTAGGAAAATATAAGTGATGCTATTATGCTTTATTGTCTCATGTCAACATGATACCACCAAGGGTCACACACAAGTACATATGCATGAATGAATCAAGTCTTTGTGTGTAAGTGTATGAAAAGAAAGAACCAAGAACAAGAAACGTGAACGGTGAAACAAGTATGAATGTCAAGGGTAGGGCATATCCCTAGGATATGTCACACCTGGCTCACAAGAAAACAAGCATGAATATGAAGGTTAGGGCATATCCCTAGGATATGTCATACCTGGCTCACAAGTTAAGCAAGACAAGAAAGCAAGAATAACATGAGGCTAATGTGTTCTGTTTCATCATAGTCCGGGCATTAGCTAAGCAAGTAAAATTACTAATGTGCTCCGTTCAATCATAGTCCGGGCATTAGTAAGCAAGGATACTAATGTGTTCCGTTCAATCATAGTCCGGGCATTAGTAAGCAAGATGCTAATGTGTTCCATTCCATTATAGTTCGGGCATTAGCAAAGTAAGGCTAGAGCTAGTATGACTGTCCAAGTCATAGTTTGGGCACTAGTTAAACAAGACAGTAGGCTAATGTGTTCCATTCCATTATAGTCCGGGCATTAGTCGAGCAAGAAACGACAAGAGCCTAGTATGTCCGTCCATTTCTTAGTTCGGGTACTAGTTAAACATTAGCAAATAAGAATAACTAGTGTGTTCTGTTCCACCATAGTCCGGGCACTAGTCAAGTCAAGGCAAGGATGCTAATGTGTTCAGTTCCATTATAGTCCAGGCATTAGCAAAGTAAAGCAAGAGCTAGTATGACCGTCCAAGTCATAGTTCGGGTACTAGTTAAACAAGACATGAGGCTAATGTGTTCCGTTCCATTATAGTCCAGGCATTAGTCAATTAAGACAAGAGCCTAGTACGTCCGTCAATTTCATAGTTGGGGTACCAAGAATAACAAGAACCTAGTATGTCCGTCCATTTCATAGTTCGGGTACTAGCTAAACAAGAATAAAACGAGGCATGTGTGATTCTCACAATACAATAACAAGACAAGAATAAGTTGTAAATATAGAAAGAAAGTTTTGAAAATCATGAAAAGTATCTTCAAGAACAAGTCATGACTTTGAATATGAGTTACAATGCTTGAGCCAAAATATGATGTTCATGATTTACTTTACATTGTTATTTCGTTTTAGCTTCCGCACTCTAATTATGTATCCTTTGATGAACTGTATCATGTATGACATATTAATGTTATGACTATGGTTAGTTAGTAGCTTGTACTCGTTGAGTATTCCATGCTCAGCCGTACTTTTATGTCGACAGGTACACTATATGACATGTGGACTCTGGTCCCTTGGATTGAGATAGCTCAGGGAGAGTAGGAGATTATTCGGATGGTTAGCCAGAGTTAGGGTTGGCCTGTGGCCATAGGTTGCGATGAGTGAGAGAGAGGGACCTGTATTTTGGGATTTCCTTTTGAGGATTTTTCATGTGAGCTTGAGTGGGTAACTCAAGCATCTGCACCCTCGTGATTATTGTATTTTATCCAGTCTTTGTCTATGTTGACACTTGGAATTACATTTATTTTAAAGAAATGTTTAGTTCACTATTTTGCATGCCTTGTATACTCTTTGCAGGTTTGATTTCAGGTTAAGTGACGTCACTAAAGTATCCTAACTCCTAGGGGATATTTTGGGGCGTTACAGTATGACCTTTTGGCTCTTCCTCTTGTTCCTCCTTTTCCAGGATTGAGTCTTAGAATTATGGCGGGTATTATGGTTCTCCCCGTTACCTCCTCTATATCTAGCATGAGGAGTGTCATGACCATGCCACTATCTAGAGTTGTGAGCAATTTTCATCACATCTTCACACAAACTCCTAGACTTCTCCACTAGGACCTCAACTCTCCTTTGAAGATTCCCATTAAATTTATTGTGGTTCCCAAAACCATGATTGGGCATTCTTCGAAGCTTAGGACATCGAGGCTTAATATGACCCTTCAGTCCACATCTATGACATATAGGAATGAATTTCTAAGTAGAAGGGTCCTTCCCATTTTTAGGAGGGTACCTTTTAACCCCAAGCTCAATGTTCGAAGTGGATGGAGCTCCCTTCTCATCTCCACACCTCTGATTTTGCTCAAGCTCAGCCAACTTGATTTCAATACTTGTCTTTTCATCAAGACAAACATGCAAATCAGATTCAAAAAGCTGAGTCTTGGGAAGGATGGCAGCCTTCTCTTCCTCAAGCTGGGACATAAGAGTTCTCAACCCTAACGCCACTTGGTTTAAGGCATCTTTTTTCATTTCAGTAGATTTGATCTTTTTAGACATGGAAAACTGAACCTTTTTCAGCTTTAGGTATTCCTGAAATAGCTCATTATAGGCTACCTTGAGGTCTCCCTCAGAATCTGAGTCATTCTAACTCTCATCATCCTCACCATCACCATGGTGTTGGTCACTCACAATATTTAAAGAAGATTCTTCAATCTCAGATAGAGATGTAGTGAAGGTCACATAACCCCTAGTCTCCTCATAAGAAGAACTATCTGATTCCTTAGATTCAAATTCACTGTCATCTCTTGCCTTGCCCTTAAATCTTTTCTTATTAGAGCACTCAGCGGTAATATGGCAATAGTCTTGGCATTTATACCATTGAACACCTTGGGATTTCTTGTCCAGACTTTTAAGATGTTTTGTCACGCCCCAAAATACCCCCTAGGAGTTAGGATACTTTGGTGACGTGACTTAACCTTAATCAATCCTACAAAGAGTATGCAAGGCATGCCAAATAGTGATCCCAAAAATTTTCTTTAACATAAATGTAATTCCAAGTGTCAACGTAAAACAATGACTGGATAAAATACAATAATCACAAGGGTGCGAATGCTTGAGTTACCCACTCAAGCTCACATGAAAAATCCCCAAAAGGAAATCCCAAAATACATCTCTCTCTCTCTCTCATCCCAACCTATGGCCACAAGCCAATCCTAACATCTGGCTAACCATCCGAATAACATCCTGCTCTCCCGAGCTGCCTCAGTCCAAGGGACCAGAGTCCATATGTTGTATAGTGTACCTGCCGACATAAAAGTACGGCTGAGCATGGAATACTCAGTGAGTACAAGCTACTAACTAACAAGAGTAATAACATTAATATGTAATACAAGATACAGTTCATCCAAAATATACAAAATCAGAGTGCGGAAGCTAAAACGACATAACAACGTAATGTAAATCATGAACATCATATTTTAACTTATGCATTGCAAATTTGTATTCAACAGTAATAACTTATTCTTGAAAATACTTTTTGTGGTTTCCAAAACTTGCTTGCCGTATTTACAGCTCATTCTTGTCTTATTCTTGTATCGTGGGAATCACACATGCCTTGTTTTGTTTCTGTTTAGCTAGTACCCAAGCTATGAAATGGACGGACCATAATGAAACGGAACACATTAGCCTCGTGTTTTGACTTGACTAGTGCCCAGACTATGGTGGAACGGAACACACTAGTTATACTTGCTTGACTAATATCCGGACTATAATGGAACGAAACACATTAGTCTCCTTGCCTTGCCTTGACTAGTGCCCGGACTATAGTGGAACGGAACACACTAGTATTTTTACCTACTAATGCCCGAACTATGATTGAATGAAACATATTAGTATTTTGATTGACTAATGCCTGAACTATAATGGAACGGAACACATTAGCCTCCTTGCTTGACTTGACTAGTGCCCGGACTATGGTGGAACGGAACACACTAGTTATTCTTGCTTACTAATTCCCGGACTATGATTGAACTGAACACATTAGTATTTTGCTTGACTAATGCCCGGACTATAATGGAATGAAACACATTAGCCTCTTTGCTTGACTTGAGTAGTGCCCGGACTATGGTGGAACGGAACACACTAGTTATTCTTGGTTACTAATGCCCGGACTATGATTGAACGGAACACATTAGTATCTTGCTTGACTAATGCCCGGACTATAATGGAACGGAACACATTAGCCTCCTTGCTTGACTTGACTAGTGCCCGGACTATGGTGGAACGGAACACACTAGTTACTCTTGCTTGTCGTGTTTTCTTGTGAGCCAGGTATGACATATCCTAGGGATATGCCCTACCCTTGACATTCATGTCTGTTTAACTTGTGAGCCAGAGGCTAGCATCCTTTCACTTGGGCTACCAACCTCCTTGACAAATTCTTTCCTTATTCGTGTTGTTTCATCTACTCATATAGGGAAAAGCTCGGTTTATGCGTACGTGCTTGGTGTGTGTGGCATTCGTGATGATCATACTATCATAAATAAATCAAGGGATACACATTGCATTTTAATTCTCTTTTTAATAATCAGGTTAACATGGAACAATAAAGCATAATGTGACCTTTCTTGCAATTGCATAGGCATGAGGAATTAAATGAAAACATATAGAGCATTTGTTCTAAAATCACCTTTTTAAGGGAAGCTACACAATTCATATTTCTCAAATCCTTTAATTTATTTTTAGCATTCACATTCATGAATTTGTCAAACACCTAATGTACAACACATTCATAGCCACATTATTTCAAGTTCTTTAAGTTCATATATTTCGTCAAACACATGGTGTGCGTTCATTATGAGTAAAGTGCTCCTCCACCATTCTCTATCATAATACGCATCACAACCAAAGGCACCCAATCGCCTTAACCCATTCACATACCACACATCCACATTCAATCCATTTATCTTGTTTATTTTAGGGAAATGACACATTTCAACCAAAAAGGAAAAATGGGAGAGATTCAATACATATTCACTTAAGAAATTCTAGGTTATTACCAAAGTAGTTAGTAGGGTGTACTAACCTTAAACAAGAGGAGAAAACCCTTGAAAAATGCCGTGGAGAACGCTGCCCTAGCTTGGGGTGGGACTCCACACGTGCTTCAGGGTGGATTTGAGAATTCCAAGCTTTTGGGATGATCTTGAGTTCCAAAACCCTTGATTTCTCTCAAGATGCAACCCTAGGAGAAAACCCCTCTCCCTCTCCTCTACTCTCTCTCAAAATACTGCCCTAAGGGTTTTTGAAACCCTTAGGCTCGAGCAAGCCTTTATAGGCAAGGTGGAAATGCGCAAAAGACGAAAAATCCCTTAATGAAATTTCTGCAAAACCCGAAGACCGATCGATTGGTGGTTATTGCCGATCGATCGGTTGCCTACTGAGCGGTCGGTGTTCTTGACGGAGCGACCGGTCAAAAAGAAGCTCTCTGAAAAATTTTCCCATACAAAAAGTTAACCAGTTGACAGATACCGATCGATCGCTACATTGGACCGAGCAATTGGTGCTCTGCAGGTCCAAACTGTTTTGGCCATATCTTTTGAGTCGTTCGTCGGATTTTGACGATTCAACTTGCGTTGGATTCGTCTTTCGAAAGCGGACATTCCTAACATTTCAGAATTTCCAATTTCTCACTTATTTATTAATTAGACTACTTGAAAGGCCAATTGGCTACCAAAATGCTATTCATTAAGTATAGAAAAGTCCGGGGTGCTACATGTTTCTTGTTTTCATAATGCTTGGACTTAGGTTTTTCAAAAGATTTTTTTCCTTTCGGATTAAATCTCTTTTTAAATTTTAAATATTTTCTGAATTTCTTTGCAAATAAAGCCAATTCTTCTTCATCATCCTTAGAGTCATTATCTGAACTATCTATAGATTCCTTAACAGATTTCAAGGTAATAGATTTTGGTTTCTTAGATGGGTTCAGATTTAACTCATAGGTTTGGAGATAACCAACCAACTTTTTGATTTTGAGAGCATCAACATTTTTGCTCTCTTCGATGGCGGTAACCTTCGATCGAAATTTCTCAGGTAGAGATCTCAAAATTTTTCTAACAATTTTGGACTCTGGAATTCTTTCCCCTAGATTGAAACTAGAATTGACAATGCCACTCAGATTAGCATAAAAACTATCAAAAGTTTCGTTATCATCCATCATCAACTTTTGAAACTTAGAGGTTAGCAATTGAAGTTTGGAGATCTTGACAATTGTAGTCCCTTCATGGGTAATTTGAAGAATGTCCCATGCCTCCATCGAAGTGTCACATTTAGAAATATCCCAAAATTCTTCAGGTGTGACAGCGACGAAGATTGCATTTAGACCCTTACTATTATTCCATCTATAACTTGCAAGTTCTACCTTGGTCTATTCAGAAGAAGGTTTAGGGATGGTCTGATCATCTATGGCCTTTGTTGGATGGGTCCAACCTTGTTCAATGGAGATCCATACTCTCTCATCTAATGATTTTAGAAACACTCTCATTCGAGCTTTCCAATAGGCATAATTATTTCCATCAAATAATGGGGGACAAGAGATGGATCCTCCCTCTCTTTGGAGATTCATATTCACCGAGAATATGAGACAAGATTGCACTAAAAAGTTAGTGAACCCGCTCTGATACCAATTGAAAATTTTCGGTGAATCCCAAATATATGTTTGAGTCAAGAATTCATAAATCCAAGAGGGGATGGTTCGGTTTCCCTAAAAGTCTATCTACCCTTAATAATTTAATGTTTAAGTTATTAAGTTAAGGGATGATGAATTTAAGTGCAGAAATAGGAAAAACAATCAAATCATAACACAAGGATTTTTACGCGGAAACTATTCCGGGAAAAACCACCAGATCTAGTCCAGCCATGAGAATCTACTAAGACAAAGTAAACAAGAACTTACAAGACTCAAACTTGACTCCTTCAGACTCGACACTATTGTGAGGGTAGGAATTTCTTCTGCTCATAAAATTGGTGTGGATTACCTATGTACCCTCGCGGGTGTGAAAGGATTTTATTATTTAAGAGTCGCCACCCATTCATTTAGAAGGGATAAGTCCCCCGAGTTTGGATAAGGTCTTGGTCTGCGAGTGAGATCAGGGTAAGCAGTTCGATTAAGTCTAGGGAAGGTGTTAGGCACCCCGAGGCTTCCGTCTTACAACGGTTCCGTAATCCCTAGGTTTAATCCAATTTAAAGTTAATCTTGATTAGAATGTCGAATTGTTCAAGTTAACACTAATCCAAGAAAGGAAAAGTTAACTAGGGTCGGGCCCGTGTTGGGTTGCCTACGTACTCACGGGGTGAGACCACACCGAGCATAGTTCTAGCACGTGAGCCTGTGCCAAGGCTAAGGGCGTGTGTGTGTGCACCAAAGGTGGCTAAAATGGACTAGTCCGGTAGACTAGGGTTTGGTTGACCGAGGTGGGTCAAGTGCAAGGTATTTAGGCCCGGTAGGCTTAAGGGGTAGTCCAGTAGACTAGGACGAAGTCCGGCCCGGGTTAGGGTTGCTAACCGGGTTTAGGCTAATCTAACTATGGTTAGGGTTGCTAGCCACAGTTAAGGGGATATGATGTGTGGCCTGGTAGGCTAAGGGGAGGTTCGGTAGGCAAAAGATAGTCCGGTAGACTTGGTTTTTAGGCCCAGTATGCTGTAAATTGAAATTAACTACGTTTAGGGTTGTTAACCGTAATTAAGGAGAGTCTAACTATAGTTACGATTGCTAACCAGGGTTAAGGAGAGGGCCAAAATCAGATTTATGGTCCAATTAATTTTTTGGTAATTTCCATAGAATAACTACCATCAATACAAAACTAGGCCAAAAATAAATTGTCAGCAGAAGGTCTACCGACAATAATGCACAATTTGCTTTTTAGAGTTTTAGCCATGGTTAGGCTTAACCCCATGACCTGGAAGGACCAGGTCTGGTCCAGGGGAGTGAAAGGAGTTCAGTTTGGGCCCTGGACATGGACCAGGGCCCACCTAAGTAGGCCAAATGAGGTCCCAAATTATACTTCCAGAAATGGCGGTACTGAGATTACCGCCATTCCTGGTTTTCTTTGAAACAAGGATGGTCGCCAAGGGTACAGTACACAGGGGTTACTAAGGGTTCCCTCATGATCTGAGGAACCCCCAGAAGGTCCTTTGGTGATCAGCCATCCTCCGGGGAGAGTCTATACCTGTAGGGGGTCTCCCTTACCTATGAACAAGGTAATGGATGACCCTGTTGGGGATTTTGGGCATTAAACACAATAAAACAACAAAGGATGTCCCCTGGAGATGACCAGGGGCTCACAAACAATCTCAGATAAATGTAAAAGGGGTAGGGAACACCTTACCCTGATGCTCAGTTTTTGGCAAAACAGTGGTGGCTTACGCATAGTGGTGGTGGTGCTTCAGGGACAGGATTACAGTAGGTAGGGAAGGTAGAGGTAGGTCCAAGGATGCTTTAAGGGAGCTTAGGATAGGGGTACAACTTGGTTTTTAAACAGAGGTTTGAGTAGGAAGCCTTCGAATCCAAACACAAGGGAGGGCTACTGGGTATTATAGGGAAGCTCCTAAGGGACCTAAAGGGGATTAAAGGGAAGGCTAGGCATGGTATTAGACCAAGGGGAGGTCCACTAACAGGCCGAACGGGAGCGATCGAGGTGAGGGTTGAGTTTGCAGGGGTGTTCATAGACTGAAACTCGGGACTCACATATTATCGGTAGAAGGATTACTGACAATAAGAAGCAAGGCCAAAATAAAATGTCAGTAGACCCTCTACCGACATTTTGAGATTTTGTTTCTGAATGGGCCTCGCCCATGCACACTCGGTTCTGGAGGCTAGGCTTAGGGTTTTTGGGCCTTTATGGGCCCACCTCGGGGTATAGGTCTTATGGGGCATGGCTTTGAGTTTCAAGCCCTATGGGCTCTAGGGCTAGGGCTAGGGCTAGGGCCACCTAGGGCTAAGCTTTGGGCCTGGGATTGAGTCCTAGGATTAACTAGGGTTTAATTAGGGTTCACCTAGGGTTTGGTCCTAAGAGTAGGGTTTGGCGGGGGAGTAACCATAGTTAAAATGTTTTAACTACAGTTAGATGGGGTGTAAAAATTGGGTACTTACAACTGCCCCTCTTCCCTAGAAAATGCCAAAGTTGGCGATTTGAACGGCAAAGACTGGAATCATCCTATTTTTATACCGAGCTCGGATAATAGGGATGCAGAATGATGAGATGTATGCATGCAGTTCAAATGATGTATGCAATGTAGTGGCATGACCACTGTTGGGATGGGCGACTAGTTCAGACTACTCACCGAGGATTGATGGATGCAGGGATGGCATAGCCCAGAGGCGTTGGCCAGAAGAATTCGATCGAGTTTGATCGAAAAGACACACAGGGTGTCGAGAACACATAGGGTGTTAAAGGGGTCACATGCGGGTGGTGTATGTAACGACCCAGAAGTTTAATATAATAAAATTATGCGTTTATGGGTCCTTAATGGAGGTTAATTAGTTAATTATTTGTTAAATTGGTAAAAAGTGAATTTTGTTCGGGATTGGATTGTACTGGTAAAACTTTAGTGTCTTTCCTCGAAAATCGTACACAATATTCGGGTTGACTATCTGGACGATCACCTATCGTTCCAGTTCCGTCGTGTATCGATTCGCGAGACCACGGGAGTCTAAACTATAAGAAAATCGAGAAAACCAGGAAATTCTAAATTTTTCCAGATTTAGTGGGACTCCATAATTGTTGGGGATTCTAATCGAAATCTGTGCGGTTGGTACCACAGCGTGCCGGTTGGTCGAGAGGATGATTGTCTGTCATTTCAGTAATTAATTGTCTCATATAAAGAAGCGACAACGTGTTTTGTGTCTGAAATCAGAAAATTAGTTGGTTTTGCAATTTTCTTCCGAACTAAAGTGCAGCTGTCAAAACTCAGTATTTTTCACCAAAATGTTTACATTAGGTGTCGGACTACCCCAAGTTCGGTCACCTGAAGTTTCGTTATTGTCGGGTGTCATATAGCAGGGTTTCAGAGGGCATATACATGAAAAATGGGAAAATCCAGTCAAATTGGTCAAGGTAGTTGACTTAGTCAACTACCACTTTTCCACACCAAATGGGTCATGTGCTTTTGCACATGATCTAAACCCCATTTAAGGCATATATAAATGGGGTCCAGCCCCTCATTTGCTCACGGTTTACAATTGCAAACAGTACTCTGCCCAAATTTTTTTAGAGAGAAAAAAGAGAGAGAAAGAAGAGAGAAGCAGGTCCTTGACATATTTCGACGTCCCCAACACCTTGGCGACGTTCGATTTTTTCCCCAACACCTCGATTTACGTGTAGAGAGAGAGAAAAAGGTAGAGAGAGAAAGTTGCAATGCGCTCTACCCCAGGGTTGATCGTCATTGGGAACGCATTGGCAACATCTGTTTTTGCCTACGAGACCTCGAAACGCGTGAAGCAGGTAAAACCCCTCTCTTTTCTTCTCTTTTTCCCATTATTTTGCTATATTAATTTATCTGAAGTATATGCTTATCTTTTGGCGTGAATGAAAAAGGGTCAGAGACCCCTATGTGATGTTGTGATTTTATGTGGTCTATCGGGGAGCCCAGATTGGGTCCCGGGTAAATTGTATCGCCACTTTAGGGTGACAAAAAGTTATTTTGAAGGTTGTATAAGGCTATGAAGACATCCATTAGCCTGGAAACATTCCCTAACGAGACGGTGTGTTATCGGAGTTGGTTCACGGGTGCGAGGCCCAAGTATTTCAGTTAATCCAGCGAGGCTTGGGTTAACTGGGGTTAACCTGTGGTTAGATTATCTGACCAGGGTTAAGTATAGTTCATGGTTCCTCTTAGACTAAGTCAGGAGAGACGGTGTCCAGTAAGACCCGGGGTTCCTCCGTGACTAATAGTCGGGAGATGTCCGTCTGTTTGTCTAGGTCGTCCGTGGTGCCTCTTGGACTAGGTCAGGAGTAGCAGTGTCCTGCATGGCCTGTGGTTCCTCCGTGACTGATAGTCAGGAGATGTCGGAGTCCTAGGAAGTTTAAAGTGGCTGAACATCAGATAGTGTATAGTCTGGGATTCCTCTCTGGGTGGGTCAGAAGATGTCGGCACCATGTCTATCGGGGTCCCTTCTTGGGGGAACTTCAGGAGATGTCGGCATTGGTATAGATGTCGGGGTTCCTCCGTAGACTAGCCAGAAGATGACGGTAGGCAGATTGGTCGGGGTTCCTTCATGACTGATACCCAGGGCGATGGCGGCGAATACACGGTAGATGTGGCCAGTCAATTGAATGGAAAAGTATGTCCTTATTAGGCAAATGTCCATGTTGTGTGTGTGAGCTTCGGATATGAAGTGGTCTGAGTTGGTATACTCAGGATTGGTGTATTTGTCTGAGTTAGTGGACTCATGGTTCGGTATGGAATCGTCAGATTCCAGGTGAGTTAGGTTGGTATACCCAAGGTTTGGTCATGTTCGGGTGAAAGCTGAAATAGCGTGTGTGAGTCTAAATGACTCAATGTATTATGGTTAGGATTTAGAGACTTTAACCCGAACATTTGTGGGCTGTGGCCAATTAATAGAGTCTCAGGACTCGAAATGAAACATGATTGATGATCGAAACGATAATTTGGTAATATAATACATTCATAATTGAACCTCATAATTGAAAAGTAATGTGAGGTCGGGAATCTCTGTTAGGGTGACGTAACCCTAAGTGACCTTGGGTCACAATTTATTATATACTGTTTAATTTTACTGTAACATGCAAATTGAACTGTTTATTATATCATTATTGATGCGTGTTATTATGTGGAAAATAGTTTAGAAGGATTGTGGCTTTATTGAGCTTCATAGCTCACTGACTTTTTATGTCAGCAGATCTTGGAGCTGCTGACCAGTAAGTGAAAAGTCCAACTGCACATTTTGGAAGCTTATAGAAGTCATACCGACGTGATAGAGATGCCTGCTTTTATAAAACAAACTTGATGTAAATAATACAAGTATATGATTTGTATAATGGTTATTGTGATGACAGGTGTTATTTACTTTTTGGAAGCATCTGATAAATGTTTAAATTTCCCACATTTTCACGGGTAAAGTCTTCCACTTGCATGATTTGATGAACAGACGCGCATCTCAGAACTTGATTCCCTAGGTGCGGGTTTGGGGCATCACAGTGTACACTGCAAAGGTACACATGGGATGTCGAGGACACGCGAGGGTATCAAAAGAGAGGACATGCTGGTGTATACGTTGTAAAGGCATACACGGGATGTCAAGGACACGTGGGGGTGTCGAAAGGGTGTGGTATGTCCAAGAGGCACTAGCCGGATGATTGAAATGGCTGAGAGGCGATGAATTTTGATCAATAATGATGCTGAGGAGTTTGGTCACATGAGATGTGACGCAATGCAAGGATGTCATGCAGGGGATAAAGGCGAGGGTTCTTTTCCATGACTCTACTGATTGCGACTTGGGGGGATGCATGGAGTCAGCTTCTTCTGCTTTGTTTTGCTGGAGCTGCTCAATGCAGGCTAGTATAATCTGTTCAGGATACTAAAAGGAGCTATTTTTGAAAACATTTTATAAAAGGGTTTTGGACCTTTGTAAAAAAAATTTGCTTTCAACAAAAAAGAATGTTCAACTAGCTGTTAGTTTTGCCAGGAAAGTGCCTTAGTCAGGGCTTTAGGGATTATGTATTCTGCCTTTTGCTCTTGGAGAGTAGAGTATGACCCAGAAGACGCTGTCACCGCTGGGGATGTTCATGGGTAGGCCTATTTGTTTTGCCATTGCTGGAGATTAGACTCTGGCCAGGGAGAAGCTTGCTCGGGAGCAAATTTGATGCTTCTACTGGAGATCCGCTGGGGGATGTAAATACCATTGTAGACCGTTATTAGTGGTCTACTAGGGGACATGACACTGCCATAAATCACTGCTGGGGATCTGAACTTCTCTAGAGACTAGTGTCGGGGACGCTGCTCTTCCATGCCATCTGCTGGGGATCGTTGTAGAGGATGTATCTGGCTAGAACGATTGCTGCAGGATTCTTTTGCCAAACTGCTCTTCAGCTTTTCTATTTTTTACCCTTGGAATGACCAAGTCATGAGATTCGCATAATTTTTACGCGATGAGGTCATTGCCGGTTTTCCTCATGCCTGTGAAGCTGATGATTTTTGTCCCTTTTTGCCCCTAGTCACAAGACTAGGTCTGGGGATCGCTTTATTTTTGCGTAATGAGGCCGTTGCCGGTTTTCACTTATGCCCGTGACTTACTGGGGAAGTTTTGTTTATGCTGGGGAAAATAGGCCTTCTCCCGTCATTGCCCTGAATGGCGCTCCTCTGAGGATTTGAGGATGATATTTCTGCTAGGGATGCAGATGTGATACTGTGTTTGCACTCGTAATTCCTAAGGGATCGAGAAGGACTTGGAGTAGGGTGAAATGTAGGCTGAGGGACCGATGTTGGGGACACCCTAGGATTTCTCCTATTTGTTGTTGATTTGCACTCCCTTGGAGGTTTTGGTTTTGATATAATTGACTTCAACTCTTTGGAGAATTTAAACTTTCTGGGTTTCCCGACGGAGGGACAGTTTTTTTTTTTGCTCCGTTGGGGAATGAGGAGAAAGGGTGAGAGAGGTTGTCACTGCTGAGGATAGAGAGGTTGTCGTTGCCCGAGGATTGTTTTTCAAGAGAGGTTGTCTCTGAGAGGTTAAAGAGTCCGGAGAGGTTGTCTTCATGGGGAGTCCTTGACTGTTGAAATGTTTCGACTTCTATTTTGGATTTTCTTTTGATAGAAATTTTGTACCCTTGAGAGTCAACTTAGGCTGGAAGAGTTTGTCACTGCTTGGGGAGTGACTCCGCGAGGGATAGTTGATGACTCTTTTTGGGGAAAGAGGGACTCTGTTTGGGGAGAATCGGGGATAGGATACCCCTTATGTGACTGCACCTGATTTGATAGGTTGCCTACGTACCTTTGCAGGATCAGGTCAAGACGTAGTTCGGGCCAATGCCATAGAGGGCGAGGGAGGTGTCCCTAAAAAAGTGTAATGAAAGAAGGGTTGTCAGGCTCAAGGGGCTAACTAGCAAATTTCATTTGATTTGTAAACAGGTTACAGAAAAGAGGGATGAAGAGTGTGCCAAGGACGGCCTCTTGTCATTTCCTAGAAAAACTACAAGTGCAAAGTGCCTATCAGATCTAGACCCTAAGCGTAGTATCTTTGGACTTTGTCTATGTTGACGGGCTCTGGGAGGTCTTCGTCATCCATACGTCTGAGTCGAATGGCATCGTCGAAGAATTTGTCTCGGATGACGTATGGACCTTCATAGTTGGAGTGAACTTCCCCTTTGGGTCAAGGTAGTTTGACAACATCTTTCAGAGGATCAGGTCGCTAATCTCGATGCTTCTTGGCTTGACTTTCCTGTTAAATGCCCTAGCCATGCGCCCCTGATAAGCCTGAGAGTGATTGATGGCTTTCAGTCGCCGCTCCTCAATCAGATTCAACTGCTCATACCGGGTCTATACCCATATTGCTTTTGAGATTTCTGCTTCCATTAACACCCGGAGTGATGGAATCTGTACTTTAACGAGGAGGACTGCTTCCATACCATTGGCCAGAGAGAATGGTGTTGCCCTATTTGAGGTTCAGATGGACGTTCTGTTGGCCATAAGTGCATAAGGGAGCATCTTATGCCAAGCATAATACTTGGTTTCCATCTTGTCTATGATTTTCTTTAGATTCTTGTTGGCGGCTTCAATCGCACCATTGGTCTGTGGCCTGTACAGCATAGAATTTTGATGTTAGATTTTGAATTTTTGGTAAAGGTCAATCATCCCCTTGTTGTAAAAGTTGAGGGCATTGTCTGTTACAATCTCGTACGGGACCCCATATCGACAGATGATATCCCTTTTCAAAAAATGCTGAACCACTGAGGCTGTGACGCTGGCATAAGAGCCTACCTCGACCCATTTTGTGAAATAATCAATTACTACCAGAATGAATCGATGCCCGTCGGATGCTTTTGAAGCTATGTGTCCGATCACATCAATGCCCTAAGCTGAGAATGGCCAAGGGGCGGTGAGATTGTCTAGCCTGTTTGGTGGTGCATTTACCCTGTCGGCGTAGATTTATCACTAGTGGCACTTCTGTACATGCTTGCAACAATCTGATTCTATGGTGGACCAGTAGTAGCCCAGCCTCAATATCTTCTTAGATAACATCAACCCATTCATGTGTGGGCCGCAAGTTCCTCAGTGAACTTCTTCGACTACCCATGCTGCTTCACTAGTATCCAGGCATCTGAGCCAGAGTAGGTTCGGTGACCTCTTGTACAAGATGCCCCTAATAGGACGAACTGAATAGCCAGTCTTCTGATTGCTCGGTGGTCTGTTTTGGTAGCATTGAGAGGGAAGGTCCCATCCTCGAGATACTGCTTGATGTTTGCATACCAAGGCTTATTGTCTGATACTTCCTCGATCTGAAGGCAGAAGGCAGGCTGATCCTATTGTTGAATTTCGATTGGCCAAAGCATGATGTTTGTAGGGATCTGTACCATGGAAGCAAACGTGGCCAGTGCGTCGGCGAATCTGCTCTGGTTCCTGGATCTGTGGCTGAAGTTGATTCTTCTGAACTGACTGATTAGCAGATTGAGGTAAGCCAAGTAGGGACTAGCCTTGCTTCTCCGGTGGCATAAGATTCATTCACCTGGCAGATTACTAAAGATGAGTCACCGTAGACGTCTACCTCTTTAATCCTGATGTCCAGGGCTTCTTTCAGTCCGACTATACACGCCTCATATTCTGCCTCATTATTGGCGCATCTGAACTTTAGCTTGATTGAGATAGGGAGGTGTGCTCTGTTAAGTGAGATCAGGACTGCTCCTACCCTGCGCCTATGACTGTTGGCAGCTCCATCAAAGTACAACTCCCAGTAGGAGTATTCTTGTCTATCTGCGTCTGTATACAAGATGGCTTTATCTGGAAACCGATCATGTACAGACACGTAGTCCTGTGCTAGACTGTGGGCAAGGTGATCCACTATCGCCTGCCCCTTGATTGACTTCTGTGTCATATATGTGATGTCGAATTCTGACAACATCATGAGCTAATGGGCAGTTCTTCCGGTGGTGGCTGGCTTTTCCAGTAGATAATTGAGTGGGTCCATTCGGGAGATTAGAATTACTGGGTAGGCAAGCAGATGGCGCCGAAGATGTTGAGTTGCCCAGAACAGTGCCAAACAAGTCTTCTCGAAAGAGTTGTACCACTCTACGTACTCAAGCAGACACTTACTGATGTAGTAGATGGCCTGTTCCATTCTGCCTATCTCGTCATGTTGTGCCAGGACGTATCCCATGGAGGTCTCTTGTACCGAGATGTAGAGTAGTAGTAGCCGTTCCGGTGTAGGAGGCACCAGTACTAAAGGGTTCAAAAGATACTACTTTATTCGGTTAAAGGCTTCCTGCCATTTTGCTGTCCAGACTGTCGGCGTGTTCTTTCAAAGAAGCTTGAAGATCGACTCGTAGATCAGAGTTAGCTGAGAGATGAACCGACTGATATACTGAATTCTGCCCAGGAAACAGCGGATCTCCTTCTCAATTTCAGGTGCTAGCATTTCAATGATAGCTCTGGATTTAGCTGGATCAATCTCAATGTCTCTCTTGCTGACTATGAATCCAAGGAGCTTTCCTGATGAGGCTCCAAAAATGCATTTGGCCAGATTCAGTCTTAGGCCGTACTCTCTGAGTCTATCACAGAGTCTCTTCAAGTCTTCAGGGTGTTGCTCGGCGGTAGAAGACTTGACAATCATGTCATGGAATAAGACTGTCATGGCCCTCTGGTAGGTGGCCGCTACATTTTTGAGTCTGAAGAGCATAACCTTATAGGAGAATGTGCCCCATGGTATGATAAAAGAGGTTTTGTCCATGTCTTCTTCTACCATTCTGATCTGGTTGTATCTGGAGAAACCATCTATGAACGAGAGAGTCTCGTGCCAAGCAGTATTATCGACCAGAATGTCGATATGCTGAAGAGAAAAGTTGTATTTGGGGCTTGCTCAATTTAGATTCTGGTAGTCAATACACATTCAGACCCTGCCATCCTTCTTGGGTACTGGGACTATGTTGGCCAACCACTCAAGGTAGTTTGCAACTACTACGAAACCTACGCTGATCTGCCTTTCAACTTCTTCCTTGACCTTCTGTGACTATTTGGGCCTCATCCGTCTCAGTTTCTGCTTTATTGGTCTGGCGTCAGGGTTCAGGGGCAGTCTGTGTACCACCAATACTGGGTCTAGGCCTAGCATGTCTGCATATGACCAGGCGAAGACATCACTGTAGCTTCTTAGGAAACTGATCATATCCACCCTCTACTGAGGGTTCATGTTTGTGCCAATCTTGACTAGTTGGGGGTTGTCTATGGATCCCAGATTGACTGTTTTAGTGTCTTCCCTATTAGACTGCAGGAGTCCTTCGTTGTGCTTAAGGAGGTTTAGAATCTCCTGAGGCGGTTCCTCTTCCTGTTCTGAGTCATACTCTACTTCAGAGAGTTCAAGGAGGGTTTGAGGGTGTAGAGGGGTATTTTGATCTTTGAAGAAATGGGGTTTACTGCAACCTCAATCTAGCCTAAATCTGATATCCAGACCGTTCTAAATTGAGTTATTTTTTTTGGGAGAAATGATTCAGAGAACACAAGAAAGAAAAGGGGAAAAAGAAGGAAATGATTCAGAGGGAGAGAAGAAAGAACGATGAAGAAAAGTAGTGACAAAATGTTTTTCTTGATGAATCCTTTACTTTCTCTCTCTGTAAATTCTGTTTGGAAAATCTGGTTGTTTTTGGAAAATCTTCTAGGAACTCGAGGAAAAGTCTCTCAAAGAAATCTCCCAAAATCTCCCTTTTTCAAGGAGGGGTCACCTCTATTTATAGGTGATTATCAAAATTGTAACCAACTTGTACAGCTGTCATAACCGTTTTTGTAACTGACTTTTAGAGAGAAAATATTGGATTCCATCAAGATAAAGGCGTTTTGTCACCATACCTCCTTTAAGCTTTTATGACCAAAGCTTTCAGATATTTTCTTCAAAGGTTAAAAGCGGTATTCTCAATATCCATCTTTTAACAAATTCTATCTAAGCCCTCCAAACCACAACTCATCATCCTCCCCCAAAAGCAATTGGTAACTACATCGTGAAAGCGGGTCATACGCTTTCATGGTGCACTGTCCTACCGAGGTAATATATTAGTGTTCAGACAGCAACACTCCTCTAGAGTAATAAATAATAACGATGATAATAATCATCTAATAATCATCTCAAGTCCAATAGGGAAATCGTAGGTGTTGGACAAAGACACCCTTCCCGTATCTCAGGTCCAATAGGGAAATCGTAGGTGTTGGACGAAGACAACCTTCCCGTAGCTCAGGTCCAATAGGGAAATCGTAGGTGTTGGACGAAGGCACCCTTCCCGTAACTCAGGTCCAATAGGGAAATCGTAGGTGTTGGACAAAGACACCCTTCCTGTCAGGCCTTAAGAGAAACTGAGGAAAAATCCATCCTCAATGCTTTCTCCCTAATTGTCAGCCCAGGAAGTAATCCATGCTTCACTGGAATAGGTAATGAGGGGAAACAGCCACACTCATTCCCACGAGGTGGTACCAATCCATACCGTTCACCCCTGACAAAACAAATCTCCTTTCTGGCAGAAGTCATCAGAAAGGCATACAAGGAGGGTACAAATCCATACCACACCCATCATCAAGAGAAAGGCGTTGAAAGCCAGAGCGAGGCAATGAAGCCATATAGAATATCCGAAGGCATTGAAGTCTGAATTAGCATCAAAGGCATTTAAAGCCTGAAACAGCATCCGAAGGTGTTAGAGCTCAAAATAATATCCAAAGGCGTTAGAGCCTGAAACAATATCCAAAGGCGTTAGAGCCTAAAATGATATCCGAAGGCGTTAGAGCCTGAAACAATATCCAAAGGCGTTAGGACTTGAATCTGTGTTAATAGCGTTAAAAGCGCAATAGTTTCAACTTTCATCAGTGACATAAGGGTAAAAATATAAATGAGCAAAAAATCCTTTTATGAACTAAAAGCATAAGAGCTTAAAATCATTGATCATTAATGACCAGAATCATCATTATCAGATAAACATGGAATTCCGTTAACCAATTCTCAAAAAGGATTTTAGAACGTCCTTTGAGCCACGTGTCATTATTTTATTGAATTATGAACAACGTTCTTAAATTCAAAATTTCACAAGTCAAGCTTTTCAATAACCATCATCAACATTTTAGCCCCCTGTCTGTGAGGGCGCTTTTAGGCTTAATCATACTCTAAAAGCGTCGGAGCAGACAAATCATCATAATAAAAGGAGTTTATTAAATAATATGCTATCATCAATTTGGCGTCTAAAAAAAACGTCTTTTCAAATCCCGCTTAAAACAACTTGCCATATTTATAGCTAATAAGATCATGCAGCCAGCCTGTCAAAGTCATTATGATCGTACCCTTTTTTGAATTTCGAATCAAAACGTCCTTCTTGAAAACCGCACATCATAAATGTTTAATCATTATAAAAACAAATAATCAGTTCCTTATTGCTTTACTGTTCATCTTCTTCTTCGTGCAAGTATACTCTGAGTTTTATCTTTCTTCTGTGCTCGGGTTTTTATTGATCTCATTGTGGTTTTCAAGGATCTCAATCTCTTATTTGGAATTCCAGAACATCTTTTAGAATTCTGGTGAGTTTTTCTTTTGTTTTCTTACTTCTTTGTTTACCATTTCTATTTGATTGTTCATGCTTATGCTTGCTGTTTTATTTTTTTTTTATTTGTTTCTTCATTGTAGAGGTTTTGATTATCTGTATACTTATGTCATTTCGTCTACTTTTGTTCTTTCATTGTTGTTATTATATGTATATTATATATTTTTTTTTATATGTATGTTATTGTTATTTGTATCATTCGTCATTCATTTTTTTTTTTTAGAAGAACATACTGTAATTTATTTATTTTTATTTCTGCAACTTTTACGCTTTCAGCTATGGCATCTTCTTCTCAAACAAAAAATTTAAGTAATGAATTTTGGGATTCAGCTATGCATCACTCTTGGGATACCGCTGTTCCTCCGGATGGATGGTCATTGCCCTATGGTGACATTGATGGAACTAAAGGATTTTGTCCATCTCCTTTTGCTACTACTATGTTCAGAATAGAAAGAAAAGATTTCACGCTTTCTCAGGTAAATTTTAGTTCTCATAGCGGTTGTACTAAGGAGTGGACAGCTTGGTGTGATTATATACTCACTCATCCAGAGTATGGGCCAAAACTTCATGCAGCTGAAATTTTTAAGGCTATAGAGCTTTCGAAGGATTTTGAGATTAGGAAAGATACAGATAGTCTATCTCAGTTAGTTACTAGGTGGAACAGTCAAACTCATACTTTTATTACTTCGTGGGGAGAAATCACCCCTACTTTGGAAGATGTAATGGCGTTATGGAGATTACCCGTTTTCGGGAATAGTGACATACAAGACATTGTTTTGAGCAGAGAAGAGATAAAGGCGTCTAAGCTTCTTCACGCTTTGGTTTGGGAATCAAGAGTGAATCCAGTGTGGGGAAATGCAAAAGAAACTCATGCAAGGTGGCCAAACTTCTATGGTTGGGTACACTATTTTTTCAAAGAAAAGGGTTCTGTAAACAAAGAGACAGGAGTCAGAAACTATCAGTATGGAAAAGAGTACAAGTCTCCTTTGGAGGTGACAGCGTTCATCTGCATGTGGCTGTCGAGATATGTCTTTGAAGGCGCTCCTACTGACAAGGTTTTGGATAGACTGTTTCCATTGGCTTTCCGCCTTACTGATGGTCAGAGTTTCCCTCTAGGGGTGTATTTTTTGGGAACTTTGTACAAAAATTTACCAGCTTCATACCTGTCAAGCTTGGTCAGCAGGTTCTTATCATATAGAGACTTTCGTTCACACCGCTTTTCTTCAAATGTGGTTATGGGAATGCTTTCCTGGCTATGCTCCTTCAGCTAGGCAATTTTCACCTTTTCAAACCGATGATGCTCCTGCTGAAGACATTCCAAGCCCCCGAGCATGGCGGTGGAGTAGTATTTCAAGAAAGAAAGATGCTCTCATCTTTGACTTCATTGATAAGGAGAAATGTTTCTGCTTCAGACCTTACATTGAGCTTTTAAGAGGTAATGAAAGATTCTTTTATCATTCTGAGGAGCCTTTATCTTTTATAGGCATGAGTACTGAGGAGAGAGCAGAAGTTTCTTTGAAGGATCTTCACTGTTTTGCCATTTTGTCCAAGTGTCATTTGATCGGTTTATACAGCGTTGATGGCGGTAAGACCAACAGTTTCTGCCTTGAATCTTACAATCCCGATCGGTGCTTGAGGCAGTTTGGGCTTGATCAAGGCGTTTCCAATGGTAACAGCGAATCCTTTTCTTTAAAGAGCAAAACCATGAAAGCTTTCATTCGGAGATTGTTTCTTTAAACTTAAGGCATCTGTTTGCGTTTTCTACTGGCTGGGGAGCACAGGATAGGCAGATGTACGAAGAACTACCCAGCTTTTCTGGAAAGCTTGCATTGCCACCTT
>CM026559.1:18808121-18903010 GCA_015143295.1 Tetracentron sinense | reverse complement strand
ATAGTAATAAGGACTCTATTGGTGGATAATACTAGATAAGAAAGATTTTAGCTATGGGAAGATCCTAAAGATCTCAAGAAGGAATTTGGCAAGTAATACTGCGTCCTAAAAAGTCCACTGTGTGAGGAATCTGATCAAGAAGTTGTCGGTTTTACATACTATGAGAAAAGAATCACTGAACTTCTTACAGTTAGGAAAGACAAGCGTGCATTGAAAGTAGCAACAAAAGGAAGGTGGACACTGATCACAAGTCATAAGAGGGCAAAGAAGAAGCGTGAAGAGATGCCCAACGTTCTCCGCAAGATGAGGCAATTCTCAACTATACTTTATTTTTCTCATCTCATGTTTGTTTATTGACAGGTCCAAATGTGACATTAAGATGAGGAGCAAAATCCCAATGCAATGTGGTAATCAATGATGTTGCCAACTCTTAACTTTAATGTTTTTATTATTAAGTCTATTTCCGTAATTAGAATTTTAATGCTTTTAATAAGTAGGACCCACTACAAAAATAGTAGTATTTTTTTTCTATTTTGTTATTATTATTGGTAAGGACTCTATGAGTGGAGATTTAGAAGGACTCTATTAGTAAAGATTTGAATATTTTAAGTGATTAAGATTTTTTTAAGATAATCCTTGCTTAACTTAAGGAGGTTTGGAGCATTGTTGAATTCTAATATATTTACTTACCAAAGGTACGAACGGGTAAGGTGTAAAAGTTCTAAAATTAATAGTAAGAATACTGCAACCTCTTTGTTATTGCTTCTACCTTTTAATTTAATTTTGGATGAAGCTAATGTTAGATTTTCTTCTATTAGTAGGCTTTTGCAAACCTTGGATATAGTGGTGTTTGAAAGATTCTATGACAATATCATAATTATATATATATATATATATATATATTGGTAACGGGGCAAAGACAAGATTAATGGAGAAATATAGTATAAGCAAGCACTATAGACATCTCATGTATGTGGAGGCATTTTGGTGTAGTGCAATCATATGAAATCATTTTCTGGTTGATGGAGGACATTCAACTTCGCCGGATTGTGAGTATATTTGAGGTTTTTTTGTATGTTTAATTCCACTTTGGAAAGTGTCTGTAGTATGTTAAGAGAAATTGATCTCCTCTAATGACTAACCCAATGTTGATTAATGTTTGTGTTTCGTGCATTTTACCATATCCACAGTCAAGTTTGTATACACTGGATGTCATGTTCGTCTATCCCTCAAAAAATATATTTTTTTATTAATAAATAATTAATTCGTGCAAAGCACGTGCACCTTTACTAGTATATATATATATATATATATAGTGTTTAAATTTATGAACACCAAACCCTAACCCTCCATTTTCAGTTCTATTTTCTTTGAACTGCAATAATTGATCGAATCTATTTTCATCTACACCGTTTCTATTCGTATAGATGGTTTCTTGGTCTGTAGTTGTCGAAATTTTTGGAGTTTCTCTAGTTCATTTGCTTATGTTTGTTCATCTCGTCTATAGATTTGATGTGGTTTCCTCTGCTCACTTGGATTTAGCAGCTGTCCTTTAGTCAGATTGATTGGAGTTAATGCAATAGTTGGTATTCTTCTCACCCTTGCTGTGGAATGATCCAGGCTATGCCGCTCAAAAAGTTTGGTTACTTTTGCCCTCTTTTTGTCGGGTTGAGAATCACAACACTCATGAGATTGCATGAAAGATTTGAAGAGTTTTCTTTGCATTCAATTCTTGGTGATCCCATGATCCAGCTTTCCTTTTGTCTTCTCACCCTTGCTGTGGAATGATCCAGCTTTCTTTTGTTAATTGTATTGCGATTATTATTATTATTTTTTTTTTTGAAGTTTGGAATTTTCCCCTCTAACTTTACAATATGAAGGTTAGGTTGCCTCACTTTTGAAATCAAACATTAAAGGCCCTTCAATCGGTCAAGTGTTATGATCGCCAAATCTCATTTTTCATGGTGCCAGTTGAAAAGATAAAGTCATTGGGTTAATTAGAAAGAATATTTTCAGGAAATTTTAGCATATAAAATGGTTCTTTATTATCTGAACAGTGTCAAAACTTTTGCAAGCCAACATTGTTGAAGATTGATTATGGACAGGGCAGAGCCAGGATTTTTTCCTTGGGGAGGGGGGGCAAAGTACATGTATCAATAAAATTATAAAATTAATGAGGATGAGGGTTGAGAACTCGGATGGGCAACAGCGCTTGCTGTTGCGCTGTTGGCCATATGTGTCTTACAAAATGAGGGTCCACCTACTGTTTACATGGAAATCACCAAATGATAAAAATGGGGCCCATTTTGCAAGACACATATGGGCAACAGCGAGCGCTGCTGCCCATCCAAACTCTGAGGGTTGAGCCTTGGGGGTTCATAAAATTCATTAATGATGCATTAAGAACCAGTAAAAAGAAGGGAATTAATTCTTTCATTACTGTTTTTCTTTTGGATTCTTATAAAGAAGATTGGTCAACTAGTGAACATAAAATACTTATTCTTCTTCTGAGTTCATTAATGTGGCAAATTTGGAAATCAAGAATTGCTTCCCTCTCTCAAAGGGTTCCTGATTCAAATTTGAGAATTCATAAGGTTTCATGCTATTAGAGTAATATCGTTACTGCTTTGGGGATTGATTAAATATTAATTCGTTAGAGGGCTTATAATAGAAATCGGTTTTCGATCATGTTGGAAAGTGATCCTAAAATCCTTATTGATTTATTTCAATAAGAACGGGGAGTTCTTTTCCCTTAGAAGTACAGGTTGTTATGGGAGTGGCTGGAAAGCTTCACACTATCATCCCTCAGAAGTGCCAAGCTAAATTTAGAGGGCCTTCAACTCTTGTAATGTGATTACCTGTCGCCTCTAGCTCAATGGAAAGGTGTGCTCCTCTCATGAGAGCGGTCTTCCGATCAAATGGGGAAAGAAACTTTACTTCAATGACATGGCAAGTAGGAGGTCTACTCATCATTTACTAAAACATAAATCTTCTGCAGCTAATGTAGAAGACCGCCAGCACCAATAGGAATGCACCACACACACCCATTTACACACTTATCAAGCATATGCACACAAATCAATGCCTTGATTGGCGTGAAAGGAGTACGTGGTGACCGTCTCCTTGCCAGTACTAACGGCAAGGGGAGAAGATCCCAAGTCTAACTAACAATTACCATCTACTAAAAGTAATGATGAGCACAGCCCAATAACCTTAAGAAGAATCAAATGAGCTGAGCCTAAATTGCTCTGCTTTTTCCTTTTTGGACTCACTCTTTCAAGAGGGATACACCTTGCCATATGAGGTATGGCGTATCTACGTACCTCAGAATTCACATGTTTTCTAAAAATTGGAAACACAAATAGATTAAGAAATAAAATACACATAATTACTAGGTTTGAGTTCAGTTTTATTAAGATACAATCCAAGGCAAGTTTAATGTCAGTATATATCTTATATATGATGTAAGCCTATTATTTATTTAAGCACTCTTTAGTCGTTAGGCCTAAACTCAATACCTTGAATGATGAGGCCGGACTTCCAGCTATATCCTTCCATCCCCCTAAGACTCATCTCCACCTCCCCATCATCTCCTTGATCATTGAAGAACTCACCCATTTCAATCTCTAGCCACCCATCTCTCCTCTCCCGTGGGAGCTTTTTCTCCCGTTGCCACCAATCTGCATCCCGCTCCTGGGAATTTCGGTGCTCCTGTCTCAAGCTGCCGTCAGGATCCAGGTCCATGATGTGCGGTATTTCACCCCCATCTCCAACGCATACATATAGCTTGGAAGGTGTTCTTCCAAACATATGGGTTTTATCTGCAAACTTGAACACAAGATAAACTGCATAATTTGTTCTTGGAGATAGTATTCCAGTCTCCATCTTGCTACGGATTTCGAGCCAACACACGGCACGGAGCTGAGCCACCTCAGAGAACCTGTAGATATACATTTGTTATATATAAAATCTAACACTGAAAGAGAGGGAAGGAGAGGAGTTGAGGAGAGATATTTCTTACTTTAAACAAATTCAACAAGATTCAAGATTCAAGCCTAGACTACCAGTCCGTTACAACTCCTAGATTCTCTTCAATTCAATCTGCTTGTAAACAGACGGAGTAAATTGCCTGCACTCAAACCCAGCACAAATCTTGGAAGCTATGGGCTGCAAACGACCAATTGATTGCTTCCACATTAGACTTGCATTAGTTACTCAGTCTTCAATATTGTTTTTTCTTTCTTCCTATTACCAAATAATTTGATACAAAATTTGATGTGATAGCAATCCATTTGAGTGTTTGCAGCCTTGGCGATGCAATGCAAACATCTATTGCTCCAAGATCCGCTCTCATTAAAGGGTCATTTGGCACCATTCCAGTGTTTTCCTTTTTGGTAGCAGAGGTGTCCCAAACTCTTCGAGGAAAGACTAGTCCAATTGGGTTTCTACACCATCCCACTCGGAATTTACCCTACAGACACCAGGGTAAGTCGAGGAGTGGGAGTTGAACACACAACCAAAGGGAGCAAACCTGGGATGCTAGCCAACTGCACCAACCACTAGTGAGTAGTGATTTTCTATTCCCTATGAATAAAAAAAGAGAAATGTCATTTGGATTTTGGATACATTTTGGTGCAAAACGATTTTGACAAAAATTATACTTCTAGAACAGAAGCCCCAACCAACCCCAACCCCAACCCCAACCTCCACAACCACCACCTACACCACACCACCCTATTTGCCACCTCCATCGTCCTTACCACCAGCCAAGTAACAGAAAATGGCGTTTTTAAACAAATTCACGATTCACGAATTTTTGGATTGTCAAAGCATTCAGCATTTAAATCGTGTTTTAAAAAACAAAAATTTTCGTTTTTACGAATTATTCCCAAGCTTTCTGAATTATTCAAAAAAAATTACTTATTTTGTATTTTTTTTTAATCAAATTGTTCCGTATATTTTTATAATTACTAATATACTTTTTATTTTTTCCAGAATTTTTCCGAACTTGATCCCTACCGAATAATTCCCAAATCTTGACTTTGTCACTATGGCCACCAAGGACAGAGCCTGGATTTTCTTGTAGGGGGTTTAACAATGGTTGATCGATAATATTAGTAATTATTTATTAATGAGTTAATGAAGAATAATTATTAGGCGGGTACAAAATATTCTTAGTACAAGGGGTGTGAAAGTTCGGTGGTGTACCACCCAATTTGTTTTTGATGGCTAAGTTCATGGGACCATCTCGTATGTTTGTGAACTACTCTCCTTGCCCATGGCTATGCTCTCTTAAATTATATAAGATTATATAAAAACTTAATTCTTTTTTTCTTCAAAAGTTCAGGAGGCAATTGCCCCACCTATGCCTACGCCTATGCCTATACCTATGCCCTCTTAAATTAGATAATATAGTATTAAATATAAATATATTTATTTTTTCCTCAAAAGTTCAGGGTGGCAGGGGCTATGCCCCATAGTATCAAGGGAAAATTTTTATTTTTTCCAAAAGTTCACGGCCCGTGTGGCTTCGCCCCTGCCCGCCACAATCTACACCACGTCAATGATGACAACTCGCCCTCGCCCCTCTCCCGCTACCACCTTTTGCCACTACCTCCATTGGCACCACCCCACCACCACCACCATCACCCAATCAACCCCCATTGTAACACCCACCTACCTCTATGACAACAACTTGCCCCCCTTCCCCTTCCCCACCACCTCCACCGTCACCGTCACCGTCACCGTCACCGTCACCGTCACCGTCACCGTCACCGTCACCGTCACCGTCACCGTCACCGTCACCAACCCCAAATTCAACCCCCTCCCCAACATCCTCATCCAAACGTGATTGTACTACTTATGTTGTTGAATATGAATTCTGACCTAATGTTTTCACACAACCTCCCAATTATTCTATTGATTCTCTAATTTTGGGAAAGAACCAATTACCAAAATCCTAAATTTTCCCGAGGGGGATGGCGGTGATTAAGATTTAAGACTCCCAAATCATTTGGAAAAGGTTTTAAATACAAGGGTAAGAATACAAAAGCACAAAAGGAAAGGGATTTTTACAAATAAATGAAAACATATTGTTTTTTCACAAAATCTTTAAAACATATATAAGAAAGAGAGAGAGAGAGAGAGAGAGAAAGGACCTGGAGTCAGGTAGAGATTTCCATGTCCAGTACTCAGGAGAATCTCCCCATATAACTGAAAGCTTTCTTGCTCCAAGCATATAACACTTTTTCCCACTCCGTTTCTCAAGTTCAAAGCTCTGTTTAGATAACCCCAAAGCCAAATATTTTGAATTTACACCTATAAAATGAAAATATACCGAGCTAGTGTAGAGAAATATTTTTGGTCCTTACCATCTTACCCTCGTCGAGGAGGATGGGATTAAAGCAGAGACGGAAATAGAGGTCTTTCTTGGAAGAGAAAACTACAGGAGATGGAGAAACCGATTTGGATATAATGTCCTGATAATCGGACGGCAGAAATCTGTCCCATACAGTGTCAGATTCTGCAGCGGATCGGAAGGTAGAAGAAATGAGGGATGATCTACAAGCATCAGGAGGAGAAGTGAGGGAGAGGATGTAAGAGATGCATCCTTCCGGCAACACGAAATCCACTCCATTCCCTTCTTCCATTTTATTCCCTTTTTCTCTTTGGCTCTCTGAATTTATGAATGAAGAAGAAACAAAAATTAATGTTTCTGTCTTTTAACTTACTTCAACCC
The DNA here is from genome assembly GCA_015143295.1 of Tetracentron sinense. Taxonomy (NCBI): domain Eukaryota; kingdom Viridiplantae; phylum Streptophyta; class Magnoliopsida; order Trochodendrales; family Trochodendraceae; genus Tetracentron; species Tetracentron sinense. Next base: position 18,896,271 of record CM026559.1, on the reverse strand, counting down.
TAAGTTAGGGACAGAAATATCCACTATGGTTGCGACATGTGTCGACGGACCTGCTACTTTACCTTGTTAACTTTAGAGCATCTCAAACGCACGGCCTTGGATTGTCTCTGAACGAAGCCAGAAAGGGCTAGTATCGGGGTTCCATAGAATTGGACAAATAGTGGAGAAGTCAAAATCATAGGGCCATGGTTTTGACTTTCACCGCACATAATAAGACATGTGAGGATAAGTGTGTGAGAATAAGGGAGAGATATCAAATGGGGAGAAATCAAAATCATGGGAAGAAAATGAAATGACTTCTCCCTATTTTATGCCAACTGCAGCACAATGTATGGAATTGAGAGCCCTCGCCAGAGACAATCCGAGGCTCCAACGCACTCCCTAGAGGAGCTGTCTTCTCTCCAGTAGAGAAGAAAACCCTATTATAAGCACTCCAACGCACTCCCTATATGCCCTCCCTACTGTAGGGTGTGAGATTTGGCTCCCTACTAGTAGGGAGCCAAATCCCCTCCTTACTATTATTATATATATATATATATATTAAAGTCTTTGTCTAATCATTTGAATATGAAGTAGGTTTGGGAACACGGCTTCGGATTCTCTCTTGCCCGTGCCAGAAAAGTGCTCTCGGGCAACCACAAATGAAGCTCCAGCTGGCACAAAAAGGGGAGAAGTCAATTCATTTTCTCCCCTGATTTTGACTTCTCTCCACTTGATATCTCCCTCCCTTTATCTCACCATTATCTCACCAAGTGTCAAATAAGGGCTGGAGAAGTCAAAATCATGGGGCCCATGAAATGACTTCTCCAGCCCAGCTAGCGCTTCATTTGTGGTTGCCCAAGAGCACTTTCTGGCACGGGCCAGAGAGAATCCAAAGCCTGGGAACACACCATGGGTTTGTCCCAGTGGTAGTGTATCTCCCTTGGGGAGTGGAGACTCGTGTTCGAGTCTTTGGTGTGGTTATTGACGCCCACCATGAGTGCTAACCCTGCCTGAGCCCCTAACCCCTTGACATAGTTAGATAAATGATTAGAGCATACCAAAAAAAAAAGTAGAGTTGAGAACCACTTTTTTAAGAGAGAGTTCAATCGCACCCACGGGCCAACACGTGTCTCTTTTAACTTCTACTAACTATGGTTAAGATTCACTAACCCTTGGGATTTAACAATATAATCTTACTTTTTAGAAAAAGTATTAAAAAATATTTAACTCTATTTAATTTTTTTTAACTCTTATGGTTTTTTTTTTTAATATTTATTTTTGAAAACTAAAGTTATATTATTGAACACCACGAGTTGTAGAAATTAAATCAAATTTAATAAGTAATAAAAAAGACACATGATGGCTGGTGAGTGCAATTGAACTCTCAACGGTTGCAATAATGTTAAAATAAAAAGAAATAAAAAGAGTAAGTATTTTAATAGAAGTAGAGAAAAAGTAAAGAGTGGGGTTGGAATTGTGTAGAAGGGTGTTTTGATCTTTGAAGAAATGGGGTTTACTGCAACCTCAATCTAGCCTAAATCTGATATCCAGACCGTTTTAAATTGAGTTATTTTTTGGAGAAATGATTCAGAGAACACAAGAAAGAAAAGGGGAAAAAGAAGGAAATGATTCAGATGGAGAGAATAAAGAACGATGAAGAAAAGTAGTGACAGAATGTTTTTCTTGATGAATCCTTTACTTTCTCTCTCTGTAAATTCTGTTTGGAAAATCTGGTTGTTTCTGTAAAATCTTCCGGGAACTTGAAAAAAAAGTCTCTGAAAGGAATCTCTAGAAAAATCTCCTCCTTTATTGAGGAGGGGTCACCTCTATTTATAGGTGATTATCAAAACTGTAACCAACTTGTACAGCTGTCATAACCGTTTTTGTAACCGACTTTTAGAGAGAGAATATTGGATTCCATCAAGATAAAGGCGTTTTGTCACCATACCTCCTTTAAGCTTTTATGACCAAAGCTTTCAGATATTTTCTTCAAAGGTTAAAAGCGGTATTCACAATATCCATCTTTTAACAAATTCTATCTAAGCCCTCCAAACCACAACTCATCATCCTCCCCCAAAAGCAATTGGTAACTACATCGTGAAAGCGGGTCATACTCTTTCATGGTGTACTGTCCTACTGAGGTAAAATATTAGTGTTCAGACAGCAACACTCCTCTAGAGTAATAATCATGATAGTAATAATAATAATAACGATGATAATAATTCATCTAATAATCATCTCAAGTCCTATAGGGAAATCATAGGTGTTGGACGAAGACACCCTTCCCGTAGCTCAGGTCCAATAGGGAAATCATAGGTGTTGGACGAGGACACCCTTCCCGTAGCTCAGGTCCAATAGGGAAATCATAGGTGTTGGACGAAGACACCCTTCCCGTAGCTCAGGTCCAATAGGGAAATCATAGGTGTTGGACGAGGACACCCTTCCCGTCAGGCCTTAAGAGAAACTGAGGAAAAAATCCATCCTCAATGTTTTCTCCCTGACTGTCAGCCCAGGAAGTAATCCATGCTCCACTGGAATAGGTAATGAGGGGAAACAGCCACACTCATTCCCACGGGGAGGTACCAATCCATACCGTTCACCCCTGACAAAACAAATCTCCTTTCTGGCAGAAGTCCTCAGAAAGGCATACAAGGAGGGTACAAATCCATACCACACCCATCATCAAGAGAAAGGCGTTGAAAGCCAGAGTGAGGCAATGAAGCCATATAGAATATCCGAAGGCGTTGAAGTCTGAATTAGCATCAAAGGCATTTAAAGCCTGAAACAGCATCCGAAGGCGTTAGAGCTCAAAATAGTATCCAAAGGCATTAGAGCCTGAAACAATATCCAAAGGCGTTAGAGCCTGAAATGATATCCGAAGGCGTTAGAGCCTGAAACAATATCCAAAGGCGTTAGGACTTGAATCTGTGTTAATAGCGTTAAAAGCGCAATAGTTTCAATTTTCATCAGTGACATAAGGGTAAAATTGTCATAAATGAGCAAAAAATCCTTTTTATGAACTAAAAGCATAAGAGCTTAAAATCATTGATCATTAATGACCAGAATCATCATTATCAGATAAACATGGAATTCTGTTAACCAATTTTCAAAAAGGATTTTAGTATGTGTAATATGCTAGAACGTCCTTTGAGCCATGTGTCATTATTTTATTGAATTATGAACAACGTTCTTAAATTCAAAATTTCACAAGTCAAGCTTTTCAATAACCATCATCAACATTTTAGCCCCCTGTCTGTGAGGGCGCTTTTAGGCTTAATCATACTCTAAAAGCGTCGGAGCAGACAAATCATCATAATAAAAGGAGTTTATTAAATAATATGCTATCATCAATTTGGCGTCTAAAAATGAACGTCTTTTCGAATCCCGCTTAAAACAACTTGCCATATTTATAGCCAATAAGATCATGCAGCCAGCCTGTCAAAGTCATTATGATCGTACCCTTTTTTGAATTTCGAATCAAAACGTGCTTCTTGAAAACCGCACATCATAAATGTTTAATCATTATAAAAACAAATAATCAGTTCCTTTTTGCTTTACTGTTCATCTTCTTCTTCGTGCAAGTATACTCTGAGTTTTATCTTTTCTTCTGTGCTCGGGTTTTTATTGATCTCATTGTGGTTTTCAAGGATCTCAATCTCTTATTTGGAATTCCAGAACATCTTTTAGAATTCTGGTGAGTTTTTTTTTTTTTCCTACTTCTTTGTTTACCATTTCTATTTGATTGTTCATGCTTATGCTTGCTGTTTTATTTTTTTTTCTTTATTTGTTTCGTCATTGTAGAGGTTTTGGTTATCTGTATACTATGTCCTTTTGTCTACTTTTGTTCTTTTATTGTTATTATTATATGTATATTATATATATTTTTTTTTATATGTATGTTATTGTTATTTGTATCATTCATCATCATTTCATTTTTTTTTTTTTAGAAGAACATACTGTAATTTATTTATTTTTATTTCTGCAACTTTTACGCATTCAGCTATGGCATCTTCTTCTCAAACAAAAATTTTAAGTAATGAATTTTGGGATTCAGCTATGCATCACTCCTGGGATACCGCTGTTCCTCCGGATGGATGGTCATTGCCCTATGGTGACATTGATGGAACTAAAGGATTTTGTCCATCTCCCTTTGCTACGACTATGTTCAGAATAGAAAGAAAAGATTTCACGCTTTCTCAGGTAAATTTTAGTTCTCATAGCGGTTGTACTAAGGAGTGGACAGCTTGGTGTGATTATATATTCACTCATCCAGAGTATGGGCCAAAACTTCATGCAGCTGAAATTTTTAAAGCTATAGAGCTTTCGAAGGATTTTGAGATTAGGAAAGATACAGATAGTTTATCTCAGTTAGTTACTAGGTGGAACAGTCAAACTCACACTTTTATTACTTCATGGGGAGAAATCACCCCTACTTTGGAAGATGTAATGGCGTTATGGAGATTACCCGTTTTCGGGAATAGTGACATACAAGACATTGTTTTGAGCAGAGAAGAGATAAAGGCGTCTAAGCTTCTTCACGCTTTGGTTTGGGAATCAAGAGTGAATCCAGTGTGGGGAAATGCAAAAGAAACTCATGCAAGGCGGCCAAACTTCTATGGTTGGGTACGCTATTTTTTCAGAGAAAAGGGTTCTGTAAACAAAGAGACAGGAGTCAGAGACTATCAGTATGGAAAAGAGTACAAATCTCCTTTGGAGTTGACAGCGTTCATCTGCATGTGGCTGTCGAGATATGTCTTTGAAGGCGCTCCTACTGACAAGGTTTTGGATAGACTGTTTCCATTGGCTTTCCGCCTTGCTGATGGTCAGAGTTTCCCTCTAGGGGTGTATTTTTTGGGAACTTTGTACAAAAATTTGGACCAGCTTCATACCTGTCAAGCTTGGTCAGCAGGTTCTTATCATATAGAGACTTTCGTTCACACCGCTTTTCTTCAGATGTGGTTATGGGAACGCTTTCCTGGCTATGCTCCTTCAGCTAGGCAATTTCCATCTTTACAAACCGATGATGCTCCTGCTGAAGACATTCCAAGCCCCCGAGCATGGCGGTGGAGTAGTATTTCAAGAAAGAAAGATGCTCTCATTTTTGACTTCATTGATAAGGAGAAATGTTTCTGCTTCAGACCTTACATTGAGCTTTTAAGAGGTATTGAAAGATTCTTTTATCATTCTGAGGAGCCTTTATCTTTTATAGGCATGAGTACTGAGGAGAGAGCAGAAGTTTCTTTGAAGGATCTTCACTGTTTTGCCATTTTGTCCAAGTGTCATTTGATCGGTTTATACAGCGTTGATGGCGGTAAGACCAACAGTTTCCGCCTTGAATCTTACAATCCCGATCGGTGTCTGAGGCAGTTTGGGCTTGATCAAGGCGTTCCAGATGGTACAGCTGAATCCTTTTCTTTAAAGAGAACCATGAAAGCTTTCATTCTGGAGAGTTGGTCTTTAAACTTAAGGCCATCTGTTGCCGGTTTCTACTTGGCTGGGGAGCACAGGATAGGCAGATGTACGAAGAACTACCAGCTTTTCTGGAAAGCTTGCATTGCCACCTTCAAAACCTTTGTTCAGGGTCCGCCAATGCTCAGTCAAACGGTTAATTTGGCTATGGACAAGGAAAAATGTCTGAAAGAGCCCCCTGGTGCAGGTAAGAAAAGGAAAGCGGTAGCTTCTCCACACAAGAAGCCTAAATCAAAATCCACTGATGGAGGATCCTCAGAGATCCGAGAGGAAAACATTACTCCTCCTCAACCTGCAATCATTACTGCTCCAAAGGCGGCTACTCCAAGAGCGCCTAGAATTAAGAAGATTGCAATAAAGAAGAAGGCTCCTCCCTCTAAGAAGCGAAAGAGCCAATCAGTAAGCAAAGCTTTTACAATTAAAATACTTTTCTTATTCATACGCTTTTCAATTTCTCATTTATATAGTTTTTCATTACTTATATTTAAAATTTGTCACAGGATCCTTCCTCTGATAGTGAAGATAACGAGCCATTGATTGTGCGCCAGCAGAATCTACAGACTCAACATGAGTTAGGAAGGACTGGGGCTTCTGTTACTCAAGAGAAAAATACAGCACCGCTTTCGGATGTTGGTGCAGGAAGCTCTGGAACTCCAGCTACTCCAGTGGGACTCAGCATCCCTGAAGATGATGTTGCCGATATTCCTTTCCCTCCATCGGCGGAAGCAAGAGTACAAATTGAGAATTTGGCCAATGTTTGGCCTGAGAGTGAACCCAGTTCCTCTCCGCTTTCCAAAAAGAAAGATCAATCTGCTAAAGCTTCTGGTGTTCGAAGAACTGCAAATCCTGCCAGAACTATTGACATAGCCAAAGCGTTAACATCTCTGAAGAGAATGAGATCGCAAGCTATTAAGGCGAAGTCACTTCTTCTCCAAAGGACAGCGCAATCTTCATCACCTCTTATGATTGAGGAGGTTATGACTACTGGTTCTGGAAACACAGGTTAGTTAATTTTTTTTTAAAAGCGTTTTACCAGTATCTGTATTTATATGTTTATTTTTATATTCGTGATGCATTAATAAAGTGTTCTAACAATATGTATCATTTTGAAGGTCCTTCTGAAAGCGCTCAGGTTGAATTATCAGAAAACATTGCTTCTGCAACAGTTGAGATCCTTTCTGATGATCTTCCCAAAGACAAAAACGCTGTTGAGGCTGAAGTACACAATATTTTTGATGAAAGAATCACTGGAGTTGAGGCCTCAGAACAACTTATGGAGGTGGAGCCTCCTTCAGCCAGTGAAATAGCATTTTTCTCTTCAGTGGTGCAGAGTTCTGTGCAACAGCTTCTTCCTGAAATTATTACAGAGGTTTCTTCTTCTCTTGATAACGCTCCTTCTGTTGACGGAAGTACTCATACACCAATGCCTTCAACTGAGAGTGTCAGTGCTCAAGTGATTGCTTCAACTGAAAGCGTTATTATTGGCTCCTCAGAAGTTGCTGAAACGGAAGCTGCTCCGGAAGGCGTTCATGAAGATGTTCAAGCTGCCAGTACTGTCATGGAAATCAATGTTGATTCCAATGAAGAAATGGCAATCACTGATTCTGATCTTCATGCGACAGCTTTTTCGCCAGTTACGACATCAGAACTATCCGCTTTTGTTGGCAATTTTATGAATGAAGATCCTGCTACGCCTTCTACTTCAATAAAGCCGCTATCAGTCAATTCTCTTGATGATATCCTGAGGCGATACCCTGTTTCTGAAAGCTCAGTCCCCTTATGGACAGAGATAATTAAACGCTATCAGGACATCACTGCTTCCTGCTCTTTGAAGAATCCTATCATCAGGGCGGGCTGCATAGAGACAGTATGCTCTGTTATCCGAAGGATCAGAGATATCAAGCCTCATCTTGCATTTCTGAGGATAAAGACTCTTGAAGACTGGGGGCAGGAGCTGAAGGAGTTAGAGGATATCAACGTTAATGTAAAATGGTTAACAGATTTTCTGAGTAGTTTATCTGTTACATTTTTCCAAGCCAAAAGCTTTGCCAGGCTGAATAGCTCCTACAAAAATAAAGTGATCAAAGCGGAAGAATTTAAGAAAGCAATATCAAATGATCAAGATAATATTCATACTATTCGTCAAGAGATTGCCCGCCATCAAGCCATGCTGGAAGAAAAAGAAAAAGGAATAAAAGCTGCTCAAGATAGTTTGTCAGTTCTACAAGAAGAAATCAAAGCAGATCATGAAGAATATATTCGTCTAAAGGCTTCTGCTGAAAGGCTTGTATATCTTAATGAGAAAGGCTTTACTTCTGATATTTTGTAAAAGCTTTTCCTTTACTCTTTTGTAACTCTTGTCAAATTTTATATGAATACAAAGATAAAATTTTGTTATTTTTCTTATTAAGCATAGTACTTTTTTAACCATTTTACATTGATAGGATCATGTAATATTTCACCAGATGGCGTAGACAAAAGACAATAACCGCTGTCAAAACTTTGCCTTATCAAAAATGGCCCTTCCCAATTAGGAGTAAACTTTGCTACTTTTGTACCATTCCTGATATGAATAGCTGTTCGAAGGACCAAGTCACCTTCTTTCAGAATTCTATGTCGTACTGCTTTGTCATACGCTTTAGCAACTCTCTTTTGATACGCTTTGGTCTTTATAGCTACAACTTCACGCTTTTCATCCATAACTTCTAGCTGAGCCAATCTAGCAGCTTGGAGGCATGCCTCCTCTCCATCAAATACTTCAATTCTTGTAGATGGTATTTTGATTTCCAGAGGTACAACAGCTTCTGTCCCATATACTAAAGAGAAAGGGGTAACACCTGTTGCAGTCCTTGCTGAAGTTCTGTAAGCCCATAGCGCTGTTGAAAGTCTTTCACACCATTTTTTATGAGCTCCTTCTATCATTTTTCCAATTATCTTCAGGATAGTCTTGTTAGTAGCCTCTGCTTGCCCATTCCCTTTAGGATAATAGGGGGTTGACTTCTTGTGTTTGATATCATATTTCTCCAGTAACTCTCTCACATTAGAATTTATGAAAGGCGTTCCATTATCAGTGATGACCTCCTTTGGTATCCCAAAGCGGCAGATGATATTTTCTTTAATAAATTTAGCCACCATGATACCTGTAGCCTTTCTTAATGGTATAGCTTCTACCCACTTGGTGAAATATTCAGTAGCCACAAGTATCCAAACATATCCTTCAGCAGGAGGATTAACAGGTCCAATTAAATCTAGCCCCCAAGTATGAAAGGGCCAGGGCGTAGAGACATACCGTAGAGATTGTGCAGGTGCATGAATGACATTTCCTCTTATCTGACACTGATGACAGCTTTGAACATATAGGTGTAGTCTGCCTCCATAGTAGGCCAATAATATCCCAACCCCAAAATGTGTTGAAACAGCTTTCTTTTTCCTTGATGAACACCACAATCTCCACTATGAGCTTCATGTAGTGCTATTTTGATCTCCTTTCCAAACAAGCACTTGAGAGCAATACCGTTGTATCCTTTCCTGAATAATTCTCCTTTGTCAAAGTAGAATTTAGCAACTTTCTTCTTAAACTTGAAGGATTCTTTTTGATCAGTGGGCATTATTCCATCTGTGAAGTAGTCATTGTACGGTTTCTTCCAATCTTCCCAAGAGTTTGTAAAGTGACTTTCTTCTTTATCTGGCAATATTTGACAATCAGAACATTCTTTCTGTAACATAGCAGCATCTTTCTCCATTGTTGGCCAATATATTCCAAAATGCTGTAACCTCCTATACAGACTAACAGAAGGATTATACCCACATATTTTTGTGTGGATTTGCATCATTTGTTTCTTGGCTTCTTTTACTCCAACACATCTCATCAAAACTCCTTCAGGCCCTTTGAAATACAGATCCCCATTTATCTGCAAGAAATTTTTTAAGACTTTCAGTGTTGTAGTAGGGACCACTGTTGAATCATGAAGGCAGAAGACATCCTTCAAAATTGGTTCTCTCCAATCTGTTTCTTCTGATTCTGTGTCGCATAATTCTTCCATCAGTGGTGTAGCTATTATACGCCTTTCAATTACTACCTGAGAAGATTCTCCTTCAAATATTAACTTTGATGCCAAAGTAGCAAGTGCATCAGCATGGCGGTTCCCTGCACGCTCTTGATATTTGAATTCTATATTATCAAAATTAGTTATTATTCTTTGAACCGCCGTTCTGTAGGGAGCCAAACCAACATCTTTTACATTGAATGATCCTTCCATTTGACTAATTACCAAATTGGAATCTCCTATTACATTTATTCTTTTGGCCTTTAACTCTTTAGCAATTGACAAACCTATGAGAAGAGCTTCATATTCTGCTATATTGTTAGAGCAAGGAAAAACCAATTTGAAAGAAAAAGACATTACCTCACCCCCAGGAGCTTTTAACACAATACCTGCCCCAGCTGAATCTGCAGTTTTAGATCCGTCAAAACACATGAACCATTCTTCTTCTACTTCAATAGTCATTGCTTCAGGGAATTCTCCTGGTAGTTCTTCTCTTAATATCAAATCATCATTTCCTGGGAAATTTGCCAATAGATCTGCTACTGCTTGTCCTTTGATGGCACGAGGGCAAAGGCATGTAATGTCAAACTCTGATAACGAAAGGATCCATTTAGCTGCTCGTCCTGAAAGAACTGGTTTTGACATGAGATATTTGATTGGATCAGATTTTGTCATCAGAAAAATCTTATGAGATAGTAAATAATGACGGAATTTTTGTAAGGCATAGATCAGAGATAAACAACTTCTTTCAATCCGAGGGTATCTTAATTCTACATCTCTGAGAATTCTGCTGAGATAATATATTGGCCGTTCACAACCAGACAAATCTTCTTGGGCTAGAAGAGCTCCAATAGCGGTTTTTGTTGAAGCCAGATACAGGACCAAAGGCTTTTTGGGGATTGGTGCCATCATAGTTGCTGTTGAACTCATCATTTGTTGAAGTTGTTTGAAAGCTTTTTCATGCACTGATTCCCATTTGAATACACAGCTCTTCCGTAGGAGTGGCATAAGAGGTACTGTGACAGCTGCCAGTCCTGGGATGAATCTCCTTATGTAGGATACCTTCCCTAAGAAACTTTTCAACTCTTTGACTGTGCTTGGGGCTGTCATGGATGCAATTGCTTGAGCCTTTGTAGGATCAACATCTATACCCTGTCTATTCACAATGAACCCTAAGAATTTGCCTGCAGAAACTTTGAAAGCGCATTTTAACGGATTCATTTTTAACTGATAATGGCGGCACCGTTGAAAAACTCTTCTTAGATCCTCAACATGACTGCAACGCTTTCGAGACTTGATAACAATATCATCCACATAATCTTCCACTGTATTATGGAACATATCATGGAAAATGGCTGTCATAGCTCTTTGATAAGTAGCCCCGGCATTTCTCAACCCAAATGGCATAACTGTATAATAAAAATTTCCAATTGGTGTCCGAAAGGCGGTTTTTTCTGCATCTTCTGCTGCCATCTTGATCTGATTGTAACCACTGTAACCGTCCATGAATGAAAAAACATCATGACCTGCTGTTGCATCAACTAATAGGTCCATATTGGGTAGAGGAAATTCATCTTTTGGGCATGCCTTGTTTAAATCTCTGAAATCAACACAGCAACGGATTTGCCCATTCTTCTTCTTGACTGGTACAATATTGGCTAACCAAGTTGGATGTTGAATTGGCTTGATAAAACCTGCTTTCAGAAGCTTTTCAACTTCTATTTTGATTTGATCTTCAATATCTGGTCTAAATTTTCTTGGCATTTGCTTCATTGGTACATATCGTGGCTCAATATTCAATTTATGTGTGACCAATGTAGGATCTAACCCTGGCATTTCTTCATAATTCCATGCAAAAATATCTCGGTATTCTTTGAGCAAACTTACCAATTCTTCTTTTTCTTTTGGGGCCAACTTGGAACAGATAAGTACCGGCCGCTTTTCTGATAGATTTTCTGCAATGTTTACTTCTTCAAGACTTTCTTGTACCGCTTTTACACCATCCTGCATCTGTTCTGGCGCTTCTCCAATTTCACTTGTTTCTTCTGCTTGAAATATTTGATCTATCATGGGAATCTGATTTTCTTTTGATGAATCAGTTTCCTTTGATTGTCATAATATATATACAACCTTTCCATCTGATTGTACCACTGTAGAGACCCGAATCTTTTTCATATTTTTATTTCATTGTGTTAAGGGTATTTCAGTCCTTGTGATGTTTGATGTTTATTGTTTTTTTATATCTAATTATGGTGATGTAAACTAGGCTTAATCAACTTGTAACGGATGGATGTCATAGCACACCCTAAACTTTAGGAAGCTCTAGTTTTAGCACCATTTACTGGAATTGTGTGATTCTTGAACCATTAGAAAGGTGTTGGAACCCTCTTCGAGGTTCATGGTTAGTGTTTTTCCTCATTTTGAGTTTAAGTCAAGTCAATAGTGAGTTTTGTCTAATGGAATTACAGATCAGTCAACTTTGGGGATATTTTAGTCTATTAATTAAGTGGAAATTGGAAATTCTAAAACGCTAGAAATGTTCATTTTCGAGAGACGAATCCAACGCAAGTTGAATCGTCAAAATCCGATGAACGAGTAAAAAGTTATGGCCAAAACAGTAAAGGGAGTCAAAACCTGCAGGAACCGATCGCTCGGTCAGAACCAGCGATCGATCGGTCCAAAACCGATCGATCGGTATCTATCGACTGGTCCAAAATTTTGTATGGGGAAATTTTCCAGAGAGTGTGTTTTTGACCGATCGCTCGGTCATAAACACCGATCGATCGGTAGGCAACCGATCGCTCGGTCATAACCACCGATCGCTCGGTCCTTCGTGTTTTTGCTGATTTTTAGTAAGGGCTTTTTGGTCTTTTTGTTCTCAGACCTTGAGGCTATAAATAGGGGGTCCTACTCGAAATATTAAAATACTCCACCAAGTTCTAACCTAATTTGGCAAAAAGGGGCAGAAACCCTAGGGTTTTGAGAGAGGGTTTTCTTGGAGAAGGAGGAGATTGATAGGAGATTGCAAGAAAAGTTTGGGAAGCTTCTCCAAATCGTCTCGGGAGCGTTTTGAATCCAAGGGAGGGATTCCTAAGGTCGATATACTATCCTAATCAACTTTATTTTAAGGTTTTGTGAATGTTAAGATGCTAGGAATGGTAGAGATAGATGTTTGATGCATTTTCCCTAATTTTCTAAGAAACAAGCTAATTATGGATGGATATGTGGATTGGAAATGTGGATTAAATATGGATAGAATGTATGGAGGATGGGAAATGTATGGAGGATGGGATTAATTTGTGGATGTGGATGAATATATGGATTGTATGGATGGAATTATGATTTGATGAATGCATGAAAAGGTAGAGAAACAATGGGTTCCTATTATGTGTACACAAGGTGTTTGTGAAAATGCTTGAAAGGATAAATGCTATTATAATCTTATGAAATGGTGGTAAATTGATTATGAATGATGTTAAGAATTATGATAAGAAATATATATGTGATTGTTTGTTAAGTATATTTAATTACTTGCATGGGAATTGATAGTCGGGAAGGTAAGAATTTAGAGGAACATCTCTCAAACCGGGAATTCTCTAACTATTTGGTATGGGACATATAGTGGAGTTTCCATGGTGGGAGATCGGAACCTAAGCAATTACCAACTCGAATATTAATTTCGACACTTAAGCACATATGCACGTGTATGTTAAGATAAGAGTCTCACAAGTCACACATATGGACTACAAGCATGAACATGGCATACGTATGACATTCTGAATAAGCATAAGCATGGCATGGTCCGTATCCGCCAAGAACGGCATGTCTCATTACTGTGTGATCTGAATAAGTGCATAAGGCATGGTCCGTATCCGCCAAGAACGGCATGTCTCATCCTTGTATGATCTGAATAAGTGCATAAGCATAAGCATAAGCATCTCACAAGCACGTGGTCTCGTAAGCATAAGTACCTCATAAGTGTATGGTTTTCTAAGTCTAAGATTCTCACAAGTACACGAGTCAAGGTGATTGATATGATGTATATGCGCACACGTTCTTCCGCACTCTGATTATGTTATTATGCTATTGGATATGTTTCTGACTAAGTGCAGGTATATCATTATTTTTGGTTGGATTTTATATACACTGAGTACCTTTGTACTCAGCCGGATTTTATCTTGGCAGGTATAGAGCAGGAGTACACGGCGGAGCCGTGGGTTGAGGAGACTTACCTCGAGGAAGGAGGTGAAGGTGAGCCTTCTGAGGAGGGAGCCGGAGATTTGGGCGGCTACACCTCTTAGTTTATATTTCCTTTCATTGAGAGAGTTTTGTATTTGACTTTTAGAGGATGTTGCTCAGTAGACTTCTTATTAGTTGTGTATCAGACTTGTTGGTTCATTGTGAGTTGTATATATAGACCTTAGACTTGTGCAGGTTGGATTGAGTTTATATATCGGAATTTTTATTACTCTCATTTTTGGAGACTCGTGTAATAGCCTTGTATGCATGGTTTTAAGCAGGTTAAGTGAATGTGACGATTCCAAAGTCCTATCTTAGCCTTAGTAGGAGTTTGGGGTCGTTACAACCACCCTCTTACAGCCTCCAGCTCTTGATTCTTTGATAGCATTCCCCCTTAGAATTTTTGTTTTCACACTTTCGTCTCGGGGTCTTTTTGAGGCCTTTGAAATTTCTGATGGCGTTAAAATAGTGGATGATGGTGGCATAACTCCTTTGGCCATTTCAAAAGCGGTTTCACCTTCTTCAGCCAACTCATCGTAAAACAAGGCTTCTGAAATATGAGCTTCGGCTTTATCAAATGGTGTGGCAGTTGCTAGTATTCTGATGACTTTTCCTTTGTATATCCCTTTAACACATTGATGAAATGTTGATGGTATTAGCTGGAACTTGTGGATCCAAGGGTGGCCAAGAAGAATATGATAGCTTACATTGGCTTCAATAACATGGACTCTTATTGCTGAATTTATTGGCCCCACTTGAAGATTAATAGTAGCATAGCCAATAGTGTTCTGGCACTGTCCTCCAAATCCTGATATTTCTATTGGCTGCTTTGAAATCTTTGAAGGATCTAATCCCATTGCTATTGCTGTTGATAACGGGATACGGTTTAAGGAAGACCCAGGATCTATCAATGCTCTTTTTGCTTCAATAGAGTTTATTAAAGCTGTAACATACAAAGGCTTGTTGTGAGCTATTGATGAAGCTTTCATATCATCAGCAGTGAAACTCACATCTTGAATTTCCGGCATTGCTTTTCTTGTAGCAGAATAGGCAAGAAAGCAATGTTCTGAATGAGCTTCTGCGACTGCCGTCAAAGCCGCTGTTGCAGCTATTCTGGCCGCTTTTGAGAAATGCATCTGGTCGAAGAAGTTTTTAAACTTTGAACTCTGTGAAAGAGTTTCTATTGCTAACTGATCATTGGGGATAATTTCTTCTTCAATTTCTTTTTCTGTCATAATTGCTGAGTTATGACAGACCATAGCAACCACATCTTTCACTTTATGATTTGGCAAAGGATCCTGATGGACAGATCCTTCAGGAGTAGTTGAGATTTTCAGGTATCCAGCAGCTATTTTGTCATTAAAAATCCGCCTTAGAGAGAAACAATCTTTTGTTGAATGGCGTATGGTTTGGTGATACACACAGTATTTGCTGCTCTGTTTGTCTTCTTCTGTAGGCTTTTGGAATAGTGATGGTAAGTATAAAACGCCATCAGCAATCTATACTTCCACAATTCGTAATACTTCGGCCATGCTGCAGGGAAAAGGCGGTGGAATGCTTTCTGGGTTGTACTTTGATTTTTTATCAGACTGATAAGAGGTATTTCTCTGAAATGGCCGCCTTCCAGAATTTTCTGCCGCCATTGCTGATTCTCTCTTGTCCCTCCTACCATATCTGTCTTCATACCTTGGTAGAGTTTCTCTTGATATGACTGTGTTGAGCCTTTGAGAAACATCATAAAGCTTTTCAAAAGAGGGAATAGTAGCTACCTCCAAATATGCTCTATATTCTTTTGCTGCTCCATCAACACATATTTGTACAAGTTGTTCCTCAGTTGTTGGTTCATGACAATCTAAAACCAAATATCGAAAGCGGCGAACATATTGTGTCAGATCTTCATTAGGTCTTTGTCGCTCTTTCGATAAGGTATTGAGAGTAACACGGTCTTCCACAGAGAAGAACTTCTTGGAAAAGATAGTGACCATTTCTTCCCAAGAGTGAATAGAGTTTGGAGCCAAAGTTGTGTACCAAGTGAAGGCACGATGAGTCAAAGATTTTGCAAATTCGCGGAGACGGAGCTCTTCATTGCTAGCATATCTACTTAATGCATCAGTGAAACGCATCACATGCTCTCGAGCATTTCCAGTTCTTCCATTGTAAAGAGTGAATTGTGGAGTGATATATCCTACTGGATATTCCATTCTCATAATTCTTGCCGAAAAGGGGGGTCTAGCATCGAAGGCATTCGAAAGTCCAGAGCGTCTTGCTTGCTCCCTTTCAAACATCTCAGAGAAATCCTCGGCTGTCATATATGAGGAATGTCTCCCTTCCTGTTCATGATGATTGCAAGGTGGAGAAGAAGGAATAGGATCTTTCTTGGGAGGATTATTGTGCATGTCATTTTCTTCGTCATGTTGAGATGGAGAAGGTGTAAGCTCCTGCGACCTCTCTGGATTGAGAATATTATCTTCACGATGGGCTTTCTTAAAAAACTCCTGCATTTGTTTTTCTGATGCTGCTAACTGAGCTGCTACCTGAGTTTGGATAGCCTGCATCTGAGCTTGCATCTGCACTTGGGTTGCCTGAAACTGAGCAAGAAAAGGCCCAAGAACAGCAGAAAGATCTGGAACTTCCACTCTGGAAGTATGAGATTCTTCCCTATTTTCTTCTTGAACAACATGTGCTTGAGACGAAGCACCTCTTTTAGTCACCATTTTCTCTCAAAAAATTGTTACAGAAGTCCCCAGTGGAGTCGCCAAAAATGTAGAGGGGTATTTTGATCTTTGAAGAAATGGGGTTTACTGCAACCTCAATCTAGCCTAAATCTGATATCCAGACCGTTCTAAATTGAGTTATTTTTTTTGGGAGAAATGATTCAGAGAACACAAGAAAGAAAAGGGGAAAAAGAAGGAAATGATTCAGAGGGAGAGAAGAAAGAACGATGAAGAAAAGTAGTGACAGAATGTTTTTCTTGATGAATCCTTTACTTTCTCTCTCTGTAAATTCTGTTTGGAAAATCTGGTTGTTTTTGGAAAATCTTCTGGGAACTCGAGGAAAAGTCTCTCAAAGAACTCTCCCAAAATCTCCCTTTCTCAAGGAGGGGTCACCTCTATTTATAGGTGATTATCAAAATTGTAACCAACTTGTACAGCTGTCATAACCGTTTTTGTAACTGACTTTTAGAGAGAAAATATTGGATTCCATCAAGATAAAGGCGTTTTGTCACCATACCTCCTTTAAGCTTTTATGACCAAAGCTTTCAGATATTTTCTTCAAAGGTTAAAAGCGGTATTCTCAATATCCATCTTTTAACAAATTCTATCTAAGCCCTCCAAACCACAACTCATCATCCTCCCCCAAAAGCAATTGGTAACTACATCGTGAAAGCGGGTCACACGCTTTCATGGTGCACTATCCTACCGAGGTAATATATTAGTGTTCAGACAGCAACACTCCTCTAGAGTAATAAATAATAACGATGATAATAATCATCTAATAATCATCTCAAGTCCAATAGGGAAATCGTAGGTGTTGGACAAAGACACCCTTCCCGTATCTCAGGTCCAATAGGGAAATCGTAGGTGTTGGACGAAGACACCCTTCCCGTAGCTCAGGTCCAATAGGGAAATCGTAGGTGTTGGACAAAGACACCCTTCCCGTCAGGCCTTAAGAGAAACTGAGGAAAAATCCATCCTCAATGCTTTCTCCCTGACTGTCAGCCCAGGAAGTAATCCATGCTTCACTGGAATAGGTAATGAGGGGAAACAGCCACACTCATTCCCACGAGGTGGTACCAATCCATACCGTTCACCCCTGACAAAACAAATCTCCTTTCTGGTAGAAGTCATCAGAAAGGCATACAAGGAGGGTACAAATCCATACCACACCCATCATCAAGAGAAAGGTGTTGAAAGCCAGAGCGAGGCAATGAAGCCATATAGAATATCCGAAGGCATTGAAGTCTGAATTAGCATCAAAGGCATTTAAAGCCTGAAACAGCATCCGAAGGCGTTAGAGCTCAAAATAATATCCAAAGGCGTTAGAGCCTGAAACAATATCCAAAGGCGTTAGAGCCTTAAATGATATCCGAAGGCGTTAGAGCCTTAAACAATATCCAAAGGCGTTAGGACTTGAATCTGTGTTAATAGCGTTAAAAGCGCAATAGTTTCAACTTTCATCAGTGACATAAGGGTAAAAATATAAATGAGCAAAAAATCCTTTTTATGAACTAAAAGCATAAGAGCTTAAAATCACTGATCATTAATGACCAGAATCATCATTATCAGATAAACATGGAATTCCGTTAACCAATTCTCAAAAAGGATTTTAGAACCTCCTTTGAGCCACGTGTCATTATTTTATTGAAATATGAACAACGTTCTTAAATTCAAAATTTCACAAGTCAAGCTTTTCAATAACCATCATCAACAGAGGGGTAGCCCTGTCAGAGGTAATTTCCTGACAAATCAATTAGCTTAAGTTTAGCATGCTTTGATGATGATGATGATTGTTGGCTTTAGGACACTAGGCCTTCCAGGGGAAGTGTCCATGTGACTTCGTCATCAGCCGACATGAAATTTTTTTTTTTAAAACATGATTTTTGAGTCAAAACAATCTGATTTTCATTAAAATGATGACTTGTTACAAAAGGACTCAAACAAAAAGAGGCCGACAGTGGCCTGACTTTTGGATTTTACAAATGAGAGCAAAAGGGAGGTAGAGAAGGAGAAGGGTGATGCTTGGTCACCGCTGTCTCGAACTAACCTGTCCTGTATTGTGCTTACCCCGGCCCTGGCTGGTCTCGATGGTGAGAGCCTCAATCCACCAACGGATCAGTGGCTGACGACTAGATGACGCTTCGGCGCTGTTGGAGAGGGTACAGACCTACTCTCCCACTGGATATTCTTCTTCCGTAGCATTTTCAACAATCAACTCATCGAACATCTGGATCTGGAATCCTTGAAGACTTGTCACTGGGCTGGGGTGTTAAGGTAACAGGTGCGATAGAGATTTCTGGGTAGGTTTCGAAGATTCCCATGGGGAAGGTTACAGAGATGTGCGGTCGGGGCCCAGGTTTCACCGACTGTCTGCTCTTCTTAGTCAGCTTGGAGAGGTAATCTTCATATCCGGGCTTGTACCCTAAACCATAGGGAGGTGTATAGCGAGGAGGTGTATATCTCTTCTTTATACCCTAATTCCTGGCACCGAGACCATTTTCGGGCTGGTAGTTCATTCTGACAAACAATGGCACTGCTTGCTTACTTTTTTGTCCTACCTGAGTGATAGAACTAACCTGCTCGAACTAGAATGTCATGAAAGCAGTGCCTTGCGCCAGCTCTTGTACGTCCCCGAAGGAACTGGCTAACTCCTCAGAAGGAATGACAACCAGATGGTCATCCTAAATGAACTTGATTCTTTGGTGCAAAGAGGAGGGAATGGCTCCGACTGCGTGGATCCATGGCCTCCCTAAGAGCTGAGTGAAAGAGGCTGGCACGTTCATAACCTGAAATTTTATTGAGAACTAAGCAGGTCCGACCTCGATGGTTAGGTCAATGTCACCC
Source organism: Tetracentron sinense (assembly GCA_015143295.1). NCBI lineage: Eukaryota > Viridiplantae > Streptophyta > Magnoliopsida > Trochodendrales > Trochodendraceae > Tetracentron > Tetracentron sinense. Next base: position 18,876,974 of record CM026559.1, on the reverse strand, counting down.
AGGTTTTGCCTGGTGGTATTATCAAAAGCCTTGATGGTCATGGGTCTCTTCTTCACTTGACTGAGGTTCAGACCCAGGTTTTGCAGTGTGGAGAGTGTGCAGACATTTAGGCTGGAGCCATTGTCGATGAGCACTTACGATAAAGTTTAGTCCATACACTGAACTGTAATGTACAAAGCCCGAGTATGGTCCCTGTCGCTGTCTAGTATCTCCTCTTCTATGAAGAAGATGAATTTGGGTTCAAGGATTTGCCCTACCATTTGCCCTAGTTTCTTGGGCGTTATGTTTGGTGTCACATGGGCATTGCTGAATACTCGGAGCAATTGCTTCCTGTGATGCTCTGAAGTAAAAAGAAGACCCAAGATGGATATCTGTGCTGGGACCTTGCTCTGTTGCTGAGCGATATTGAACTCCTTTGCTTTTTCCATGATTTTCAATAAAACTGTTGAATTAGCTTCTTCCTTCTGTGGGTCTGACACCCCTGCTTTCTCTTTCTCTATCTCTACACTCTTCACCTTTACCGGCTCGTTTGCAGGAGGTTGATATACCCGACCAGATCTGGTTAGGTTGGCTATGGTCTCGCTTTCAAGGATGAGAGAGTGGGGAGTGGGTACTCGGTTGAGTTGAAGGGAGGCTCTAGGTGTAGGGGATCCGGATAGGGCCTGAGGAGGTTGAGGCTTAAGCTAGAGCTATAGGCCAATTTGTAGGGCAAGGAATGGTGTAGATGATCTGTTCGGGGACGAGTATCTGGATCGGAGATTGAATAGTCTATACATTTAACTGGGGAAAGGGGATTATGACAGGTGATCGGTAAGAGGGCCTGATAATACCGTCATTCACTGTGGGTGTGCTGGGCTTTGGTTGCCCTGTCCTAGGCTCTTCCCACTGATAAAATTGATTTGATTGTTGTGTGGGGGCAGTGGCACCTGATTGATGCTGGTGTAACTGGGAGCCAGCTCAACCCTTCCGTTATCCAAGAGATCAATGATAGCATACTTCAGGCCTATGCAGTAGTCGGTAGCATGGCCTGGGCCTCTGTGAAAGGCACAATGGTGATCGGCATTATAGTTCTGGTTCTCTTTATCTGGAGGTATGAGAGGTGTGGGGCCTCTCAACTCGAGAAGGCCATGCTTGGTGAGGAATTCCAACAACTAACTGAGTGTGTATGAAAGAGGGGTAAAGTTTTTGGGAGGGCTATTTTGCCCTTGGGCTGGTCCGGCTGGCCGGGTATTCCTGTTAACTGACTGTTGCTGCGCTGCTGGAGCATATAGTCTGATAGGTGTTGTAAAAGAAACCGTATGCACATCTTCCTTCTCTCTGTGGTCTCGGGGACCGATGTTCCTACTGGATGAGGCTGTCGCCTTGGGGGAATCAAGTCCTAGACTGCAATGAATAGCCCCGTTTTTTATAGCAGTCTCGATACAGGCACCTGTCCTGACTATGGTGCCGAAGTCCACCACTGGTAGAGTCACCATGAGTATGGAGTAGGGCTACTTTAGAGTGCCCATAAACATGCCTGCCAGCTCCTCCTTAGGGATAGGAGTTGGGATCTTTGCTACCATTTCCCTCCAATGGGTGGCGTACCCCAAAAATGATTCGTTATTACACTGGCTTAACTGCTTAAGTTGGCTCCTCTGAGGGTGGAGCTCCTGGTTAAAGGAGTACTACTCCACGAAGCTGTCCATGGCATCCTGCCATATCTTGACTTTCTGCTTGTCTACAAACATCCACCATGTAAGGGCTGTCCCCTTTAGACTTTTCTGGAAGTACTGGATGAGTAAGGATTGGTTCCTGTTATGTTGGAGCATATCCCCCAGGTACAACTGCGAGTGTTGTTTTGGACAGCTCGAGCCGTCGTATTTGTCAAATTCTGGGACCTTGAAACCTGCAGGAACAGCATCCCCTAATGAGAAAGTTAAGTGCTCCAGTGATAGACTTGTACTGGTGGATGTACCTTTCATTATTCTCATCTCCTCTTTTATCTACTTGATCTCGTCCTGTAAGGATGGGGTAGGATCCGAGGATGTTGGTCGGTCCTGGTGGACTTGTAAGACCTAGGTTACTCTTCGTATTGGTCATACTCTTCTCCTCCGCCTGTTACGGGTATGGGGTCAGGTATGATGAAGGGGGGAGGACGAGGCTCTGGGATAGGTTGCTCGTTTGGTTCTCCAATCGGGATCCGGGTGGAGGGTTCTTCGGTTCAGGTACCAATTAGAATCTTCAGGGATTCCAGAACATTGTCAAGCTTTGACTGCATGGCCACTATGTCCCTGTCATGTGACTGTAGGATCTCACTAGTTCGCTGGTGCTAATCAGCAGGTTCCGCCATTGAGTCTGTGCTGCTTTCTGAATGTGCTGTGTAAGAGCTGCTCTCTGATTGGGCTGTGTAAGGTACTAACTCTGTAATTGGTACTTCTGTCAAGACTGCATCTACGACAGCTTCTTCTACAAGAATCACAGTAAGAGAATGAGTTACAGTTGGCTTATGCAATTGAAAAGAATGCAATGGCTAATCATAATCATGCATGATGACAAAAAGAAGATACTTGAAAAAGAGGTTTTCATTGATGCATGAAGAGTGCAGTGAGTACAAGGATAGTGTGACTCAACAAAAAAAGAAAAGAAAAGACTCGATCCTAGGCAGGCCCTTCAGGGATCGCGAAGTCAAGCGGCCGGGGCACACCCTTAAGACCTATGATCTGTTGCTGGAGGGATGTGACTTCAACCTCCATATACGTAAGGGTTTCAGTAGTGTTGAACATGCGGTATCCAAATTGTTGGATATGGGAGGTCATCTCTGCCTTTACACTATCAAGCTATTCTTGGTGGAAGTGAAGCAGGGTCCGAATGAAGGCTGCTTCCCTGGCATCGCCTCTGCATCTCCTGTGAAGAGACTGGATCGTCTGCTCCAATTGTTCAACCTATTCTTGTACGGCTTAGAGTTCATGACCTTGTTCCGCTTCCTACTGCATGAATGTACGCTGGGCTTTTTATAGCCTTTTCCATTTCTATTGGATTTGAAGCTGTCTCTCCAGGAAGAAGTTTGTCTAGGGAACCACCATCTCGGCTAAGGGTATGATTCCTTATGATGGAGCTGTGACTGCCGTGGCTAGTTCCCTGGGTGCAGGCATGCCAGGTAGAATGTCAGGATTATCCACCCACTGTCGATATGTTGAGTTGGTCGATGGTCCTAATGTAACCATGAAGTCTGACCATTAGTCTCGTCTGAAGCTGCGCCAAATTGATTGGAAGTGTCGGGTGAGGTTTTCGGAGTACACTGTGAAAGTGATCCAATCATTTTCCTGCGGGTCTATCGCTGAGATACGTTGAGGGAGTCCAAACTGCCAGATGACTCAGAGTGGTGTATAGACTGCGGAGCTTATTAGACCAGCAAGAATCATGCATCACCTACTGGTGATGACAACAGAGCGTAGCCTATTCAGTACAAGCCAATCGCATTTCCAAGTGATTTCTTCTCCTGACAGGTCTTGGAGGAGCTGGTAGAGTTCTCTTATGTCAGTAGTTGCTATCAGACCTTGATTCTCAGATCTTCCGAGGTAACCAGTAGGCACCGCGGATGCCGTCCGGTACTGATATGATTGTAGATAAATGACTTACCAACCAGAGGTGTAGGAGAGGTGTACTGGCATGGAAGATGGCTTTTCTACGGTCTGCCGACTGGTTGAGAGCCCTGAGAAGCTCGGCTAGGATGACTGGTACAACTGAACTAGAGTTGTGGATATCTTCGATGATCCCGACCAGAGCTGCTTCGAAAAGTGAGCGGTACCTTGGGAAGACTAGCTGAGACATGGCTATCAATGCAAGGGCATTGAGACCGGGCAGTTCCGCTGTAATAGAGTCAGGGTTCCACTTGCACTTGTACTTCTTTTCAAGAAAAAATCTGGATATCCGATCAAAAGAGCTGTTAGGACCGGGCTGCAAGTAGGCAGGCTAGATATGCAAGAACCTGGATAGATCTGCCTGATATGTTATCTTGTAGCGCGATACTATGGCTTCACCGTCCATGTTTAACCCTAAAATGCACTGAATCTCTTCCAGTGTTGGGCAGATCTCGTTCTTACCAAAACAGAATACCATATGAGATGGGCTCCAACACTAGATAGCAGTGTTCATGAGGCGCGAGTCTGGGTTAGCCACAGATAAGTCTAAGATAGTCCCGGTTTCATAGTACTAAGTCCAAACGAGATGCTGACTCGAGGTGAAAACCCCAATTATTTCCTAGAGGTTGTCATCACATGACCCTTGAGAAGTTAGATGTATGGGTCTTGACGGTCGACCCATTGACTGAACTATCCCTAAAGGACCTACCATCTACCTAGATAAGAATATACAGACTCTATAAGTGCACTATATATGCAGATAAGATGCAAAATGATGATGCAATATTTTTTTATTTTTAATTTTGATTGGGTGTGACAAGACATACGTGATCCGATAGGGCAGACGGGCGGAGGTCCGACGTGCTTTAGCCCAGGTTGTTGGAAACTGAGGGACCTATCAGATCAAGGTTGGGACAGGCCTAGTGAAGGCTTGTCTGCTTGGGATTTGGACCCCAGATAATGTCGGGAAGTAGGGTTAGATATAGTTTATTACAAGCACAAGTTTAGCTCATTAATGCCCCTGGGTGGGTGGTTATCCGAGTGGAATGTGCCTGGGTAGTCAACCATGATTGGGGACACGTATAGGGTGCAAGCAGGTTAGGGTTTATGGTAGCCCTCTCAGGATGGGCTGCTTGTAAACTATACCCTACCCTAAACTACATGTATGAATATTGATTTGATGCAGGTGTGTTCCTAGTAAGATGGGGGGATCACTTAACATTTTATATACGACTCCCCATTATAGAACATACCTGAAATGGGACGATTGGTGTAAGCGGGAGCGTTCAGAATCCTTCCCTGAGAATAATCACCCATCAGGAGTAACTCCGCGGACCTCCAAGACGTGTAAGTCACTGACACTGAGGATGATCATCCAACAGTCATTAACGTAATAAGCATGTTTACTGGGTTGAATGAGACATTTACACTACTATGACATGTATGGATGCACAGTACACAATTAACCAAGAGATGTAAAATAATTAGTGTTAAGTTAAACGTTTAGTCATTTTAATCAAGATTAAGGCTTAGTTGGCTTAAACCCGGGTTCCTGGTTAAACCCTGAAAAAATCCCCAGCAGAGACGTAGAGCTATGAGGGCGGGAATTTCTTCCGCTCATAAAATTGGTATGGATTACCTATGTACCCTCGCGGGTGTGAAAGGGTTTTATCATTTAAGAGTCGTCACCTATTCATTTAGAAGGGATAAGTCCCCCGAGTTTGGATAAGGTCTTGGTCTGCGAGTGATATCAGGGTAAGGAGTTCGGTTAAGTCCGAGGAAGGTGTTAGGCACCCCGAGGCTTCCGTCTTACAACGGTTCCGTACTCCCCGGGTTTAAGCCAATTTCAAGTTAATCGTGATTAGAATGCCGAAGTATTTAAGTTAACACTAATCCAAGAAAGGAAAAGTTAACTGGGGTCGGGCCTGTGTTGGGCTACCTACGTACACATAGGGTGAGATCAAACCGAACGTAGTTCTGGCACTGAGCCTGTGCTGAGGCTAAGGACATGTGTGTGTGCACCAAGGGTGGTTAACATGGACTAATCTGGTAGACTAAGGTTTGGTTGACCGAGGTGGGTCAAGTGCAAGGTATTTAAGCCCGGTAGGCTTATGGGGTAGTCCGGTAGACTAGGACGGAGTCTGGCCCGGGTTAGGGTTGCTAACCGAGTTTAGGCCAAGCTAACTATGGTTAGGGTTGCTAGCCACAGTTAAGGGGATGTGATGTGTAGCCCGGTAGGCTAAGGGGAGTTCCGGTAGGCCGAAGATAGCCCGATATACTTGGTTTTTAGGCCCGGTAGGCCGTCAACCTAAATTAACTACGATTAGGGTTGCTAACCGTAATTAAGGGGAGTCTAACTATGGTTAGGATTGCTAACCAGGGTTAAGAAGAGGGCCAAAGTCAGGTTTATTGTCCAATTACTTTTTTGGGGATTTTCATTTAATTTTCCAAAGTTTGTGGGGTTAAGGGGTGCTTAACCATGGTTAAATGTTAAACGGAGGTTTGTTTAACCATGGTTAAGGGTCTAGTACGGTCTAAGGTGGGCCTAGGGGCTAGGCAGGGCCTAAAGTGGCCTCCTACCAAGCCAAGGCCTCTGCAAAAGCCCAGAAAAAAAACAAGGTTAATGTCGGTAATAAGATTATCGACATTATGTACAGTGTTTCTGAACTATGTTTTTGCCTCTAATAACTAGGGTTAAGGTGTAACCCAAGGTGATCTAAGATCAGGGGAGTGTAGAAGGGATTCCCAGGAAGATTTCAGGCCAGGCGTGGGCCCCAGGGGATGCCTGGAGTAGCCCCCACAAGGCTGCAAAGCCACTATTATAGTAATAGCATATTGGCGGTAGTTATTCAACCGCTAATACAAAACTAGGCCAAAAATAAATTGTCGGTAGAAGGTCTACCGAAAATAATGCACAGTTGGCTTTTTAGAGTTTTAGCCATGGTTAGGCTTAACCCCATGACCTAGAAGGACCAGGTCTGACCCTGGGGAGTGAAAGGAGTTCAGTTTAGGCCCTGGACATAGACAAGGGCCCACCTAAGTAGGCCAAATGAGGTCCCAAAGTATACTGCCAGAAATGGCGGTACTAAGATTACCGCCATTCCTGGTTTTCTTTTAAACAAGGATGGTGGCCAAGGGGACAGTACACAGGGGTTACTAAGGGTTCTCTCATGATCTGAGAGACCCCCAGAAGGTCCTATGGTGATCTGCCATCCTTTGGGGATTTGGGGCATTAAACACAACAAAAAAACAAAGGTTGTCCCTTGGAGATGACCAAGGTCTCACAAGCAATATGAGATAAATGAAAAGGGGGTAGGGAACACCCTACCCTGATGCTCTATTTTTGGTAAAACGGTGGTGGCTTGCGCACAGTGGTGGTGGTGCTTCAGGGACAGGATTACAGTAGGTAGGGAAGGTAGAGTTAGGTCCAGGGATGCTTCAAGAGAGCTTAGTACAAGGGTACAACTTGGTTTTTCAACAGAGGTTTGAGTATGAAGCCTTCGGATCCGAACACAAGGGAGGGCTACTGGGTTTTATAGGGAAGCTCCTAAGGGACCTAAAGGGGATTAAAGGGAAGGCTAGGCATGCTATTGGACCAAGGGGAGGTCAACTAACAGGCCGGATAGGAGAGAACAAGGTGAAGGTTGAGTGTGCAGGGGTGTTCACAGACTGAAACTCGAGACTCACATTTTATCGGTAGAAGGATTACCGACAATAAGAAGCAAGGCCAAAATAAAATGTCGGTAGACCCTCTACTGACATTCTAAGATTTATTTTTGAATGGGCCTGCCCCATGCACACTCAGTTCTGGAGGCTAGGCTTAGGGTTTTTGGGCCTTTGTGGGCCCACCCCGAGGTATAGGCTTTATGGGCCTTGGCTTTGAGTTGCAAGCCTTAAGGGCTCTAGGGCTAGGGCTAGGACCACCTAGGGCTAAGCTTTGGGCCTGGGTTGAGTCCTAGAATTAACTAGGGTTTAATTAGGGTTCACCTAGGGTTTGGTCCTAAGAGTAGGGTTTGGTGGGGGAGTAACCATAGCTAAAAGGTTTTAACTACAGCTAGATGGGGTGTAAAAATTGGGTACTTACAACTATGATCCTTCAGTTCTTAGTCCTTCATGCACTCTCAAGTCCCATAATCAACCGCAGCCGCTCATACTTCTCTTTGTGTCTCGAAAACAATCAACGATCTTTCGATCGATCTCCGTCAATGATGGCTTTGGATTCCACCAACCAAATCACACTACCATGACCCTTCTTAGATCGATCTCCTTCGCAAAGGATCCAGAACACTCCAGCCAAGCTTTTTTATCCAAGATGGGTTGATGGTTTGATAAAATCAACACCTAGATGGACTCCTTCAATGGACAAGTCCGAGCCAGCAAATATGGAGCTTTAGGCTTGCAATCTCTAGGTTGAAAGACCAAATAGCAAGGGGAGGAGAACAATAAGATTCTAGAGTTTTTATGAACTCTAGAAGGAGTTAAAAACCCTCTCTATACTCCTCCAAAGTTGTCCTCCATGAACTAGAGGTGATCACCACTTATAGGGAACTCAAGAACCTAGTTTAGAAGTTGCCAAAAGCTCAAAATAGGCAAAAAAATTGGTTTAGGCAATATTCCCATATCAGGGTCGACCCTAGGAGTCACTTGGGTCAACCCAAACTCCCACTTTGGTCGACCGAAAGGTCTTCCAGGGTCGACCTCTACTTTTTCAACCTTCTAGAATTTTTCACCATACAAAAACCTCCCATATCAGGGTCAACCCTCAATGGTTAGGTTCGACATTGAGGCGCATACTTGATTTTCAAACTTCATTTTTGACTCTTATACCCTTCATAAAAGTTGTAGATCTTTTTAACGCGGTCGATTTGATATATTATAGAGTAAAATCCAGTCTATGGTTTGGGAGATATTCCACTTACAAGCAACCTTGGTTTTATGAAAAATTTCAAAATATTTAACTTATTTTGCACTGCATATCTAATCACCTAGGGTCCGTATGATTAGTCTAGGTCACTTACCATCCTATGAAAGAAATGATCAACCGAGTCTTCAACGGTCTTCAACTTCACTTGTTTGCGGATGCTTGACGGCAATGACACACGATACACACCTAGACTCATATGTTTTGACACCGGAATATGCCAACACAAAAAATAGACTTTACAATAGGAATTTTAGGTTTAGGTGTCTTAAGACATAAGTCAAGATTATCCGCGGCAAATACTATTCCAATCTTTCTTTTCGAGTCAACATAGTTAGTTCCAACTAACTTTTCATCACAAAGAATTTCAGTTAATGGGCGAAGGCATGTCATGATCTAATCAAATGACAAATAAGATAGTATTAGGGATCTGTTGAATTCATTAATTAATATTAGATTATGGGTCTGTTTCTAATAGTATTGTCAATTTAGGAAGTATCAATTGGCATCGAATACCTTCACACTAGCTTAATGTAATCATGCCTTTGGGCACAATATCACATCACCTTGAATAGGTAGATAGAAACTATCTTCTCCATTTTCACAGATCTCATCTTCTGAATCTTGGAGCATTCGATCTTCTATTTGATCTTTAAGGGATGTTATACTCATGCTTTGGCGTTATTGTATGATACCTCTTATTCATGTGTCCACCTACTATAAACCTAATAAACACCTAAACCTAATGAAAGCTTACACTTTGGCGTTATTGCTCCCACTATTTGCTTATACAGTTTTCACCATGTTCTCACATAGGTGAGAGGGATTGGGCCCGGCTTTGGCCTGTCAGCTTACTCACACTCCCCACTATAAGATCACATAGTGTACGATAGAAGATCATAATACCTAGGGACTTGTCCCCAGTCTTATATACACATGATATATAAGGGAAATTATTTCAATAGAATAATTAAACAAAATTAACAGTTATCATCTCATGATAAAATAAACAAATATCATCTCATGATAATTAAACAATAATAAACATCATATGAGATTAATCGCTATGGGTCAATAAAATTAAAATGCATGGATGAAGAGAATGAGATAAGAATAAAGGTAACTCGCAAACTACTTTGCAATCCCTTCCTTTATCATCTTATCGAGATCATCATCACAGTATCCTCCTTCGCATCATCTCCGCTAATGCAAAATATGGAAATTAAATGGCATTAGGGAAACCAGTATTCCATTCGCCCTTTTCAGGGAAACCGAATGAATCTGCCCTTTACAGATTTGCCAAAAACCTACTACATATTATCCTCTAACATGAATGCATGATAAACAATTTATCATATAATAAATTTGACCCCACCCATAACTATAATCTCATATAATTAAATGCAACATGGTGATGGAGTAATTTTTTTGATATTTTAAAAGATTTAAAATTTGATAATAGTTATCAATTTTTTCGATAAAATCTATATCTCATAAAGATCAAACCCTGGAAAATAAAAAAAATTATATTTTCCATCAAACAATTTTCATAAAATTATTCTTAAATTATAAGATAGAATTTTCTTAGATCTCTATAGTATTTTATTCTCAACTTGAATGCAAGATCCTTTCTCGAATGCAAGATCCTTTCATAAAGATTGGTTCTACTATTATCCAAGATAAAAATAAAAAATTAAGAGAATCGGAAATCCTAAATATGATCTCATTATAAAATAGGGTTTTTAAAATTTTCAAATAAATTCTATTTATAAGAAAAATCATTCATTAATTATTTTAAACAATTAATAAATATATATTAAATGATCAAATCATTTAAATGAATTTTCAAAATAAACTATTTATTTCAAAAATTATATGACATATATAATACTAGTTTTTTTTAATTATTTAATTATCATTATCAAAGCTCATTCGATAATGTAATAAAAAACAATTTTTTATTTATTCATCTCATGAACAGATAAAATCAAAAACTATAAGCATTATTAAATAAATAGAATTAAATTCATCTCATGAATTAATTCATCTATTTAACTATCCTTTAAAAGAAACAAAAAGAATACTCCCTAACCATGGGCTCTGTTACCACTTAAAGGGAATCCAGATAAAAAATTATGCGGAAAACTAGATCCCAAGGATCTTTACACTATCGAAAGTAATTAATACTATCTACAAGTTTTAGTTAAATTACCTCGGTGAATGATGTTCACCGGTGAAGCAAAAACCAACTCGAACCATCAGAACTCTCTGTAGAGACTTCTCGAAGAAATACTCGAAGCTCGATCCTTGTTCTTCGCTATCCTCGCGAAGCTTAGGAATCTCTCCTTGGTTTTGAAGAATCAAAGAGAAGAAGATGAAATGTTGGTGTAGACTTTCTATCAACCAAAACCATAGGGTTCAAAACCCTAGAAATCAAAAACCCAACTTGGAGAAGCCTATGTAACTCACGAAAATCCTAGGGGAACTCCCTTGGGGCTCACGGTTTGGAAAGAGAAAATTGAGAGAGAGAAAGTTGAATGAATCCTCTCCCACAATTTGGGGTATGTGCATATATATATAGGATTTGGATCATATCCCAATCCTAATCCAATTAGAAGTTTATCCCTTAGGAATTATTAATTAATAATAACTCTTATCATTAATAAAATAAACTCCTAGTTTATCTATAAGTAGTCTAGTTATGATAAACTTACTAATTAAGGAGTCATTTTCCAAAAGGGAATCCTTAAATAAAGGGAATAAACCAATTACCTCAAAATTGGAATCGTAATCCAATTAGGGAAGCATCCAAGCGGGGGGGGGGGGGGGGGGGGGGGGGGGGGGGGGGGGGGGCGTGAGCTATAGGGGAGTCTTGGACTCCTATTTGTAATGCAATTCCACCTTATCTCTTTGTTCCTTGCGTTACAAGCATTGGAATTTAATTCCATAAATAAAAGAGTTATTATTCAATAATTATTCAACTAACCTAATCCTAATCCAATTAGGAAAACATAAGTGGGCGCCCCATCCTAAGGATCAAATCCATGGGCTTGGGCCCACATTTAAGGTCCATACTTTATGGGTTTATGGATATGGGTCAAACCCATTTCCCCTTTCATTAGGTTAATTAAATAATTACTAATATAATCTTTAATTGAAATTAACAATTAATTTAAACCATAGATTAACATTTAATCTATTTATTAATGATTAAAATTTAATCATTTTAAATAATTGATTAACATTTAATCAATAATTTGAGCTTGTATTTCTTATGTGAGCATCTCTACTGATTGCTCTGGGACATTCTAACCCTGGCTTACCATATGTTATCCTATTGACCCTAAGTAGGAATTTCATCGGAATTGCAAGTGACGTGAGATATCCATGTTGCAATTGAATCTCAGTGTAAGAACATTAACCAATACGGATCCTGCCACATGAACTTTTTAATTCAATTGATCCTTCCAATTACATTATCCCGAATGGGCTTTCAAGATTAATATACCATCTAACTCATAGACCATTCCACATCATCCGGGTTTCCAAGACATTTGATTAAGCCATGAGAAACAATTTCTCATGAAAAATTTTTGAGAAAAGCTTTTTATAAATATAATATATTTTAATAAAAATATATTTCAAACTTATTTTGTTTCAAAATCACCTGGGCAAGATTTAAGCTAAATTGTCTGTCTTACCCAGAACTTGGATAATCTCTCAATTTAATGGGCATGGATTTCATGTTTGAAATTCATCAAGACTCGAATAGTTTTCTGACTATCCAACTGTCATTGTATCGTATTTCCTGAGGTAGAGAATACTTTGGTGGAATCAAAACAGTTAAATGACTGCTCAGCTATAAATGAACTCGTCAGATTTGAGGATCATTGAAACTGTTCAATGTGAATGAGGTTTCACGTTGGGGTTCATGGAAATCCCCATGGCCGCCGGCCCCATGGGAGGGGGATGTTCTTCCCAACCTCCTAATTCTACTAAAACGTACGCTGAAATTACTAGATCCAAATCCTTTATGGAAGCTGTTCAAAGTGCTCGATCATTGATTCCGGAAACAGTGCAAATGTCAAAACCTCTTGTAGCCTACCATAGGGAACCAGCACTGTTCGTCACGCCTGAAGAATCTTCAAGATTAGCTTCTCCCTTGAAGCTGTCTATAGTAGCTACACACTCATATGGGCGGCTTTCTTTTCTAGTGATCAGAGAGTTTTTTAAGAAAAACTTGTACTTGAAGTTTGATTACCACATTGGGATTATTGATCCTTGACATTTACTCCTTCGATTTGTAGCAGAAGAAGACTATCTAACCATTTATCTCAGAGAGTACTGCTATATTAATGGGTTGTTGCTTCGATTTATTAAGTGGACACCAAAATTTTGTGCTGGTATAGAACCGTCTATAGTTCCTATTTGGATCTCTCTTCCTAATCTTCCCCTTCACTTGTTCCAAGAACAAATAGTTAGAACAATTGGATCTACAGTAGGGAAAGTGTTCTGTGTGGATGGGCCTACTAAGATGCTAACTTGTCCAAACAAAGCTAGGATTTGTGTGGAATTAGATGCCTCAAAAGTGAAACCAACTCGAATCTGGTTGGGGATAGGTCCAGTTGGACGATGGCAAAAAATTCTTTATGAGAAGGAGATCTATTATTGTTCTTATTATTGTAAACAAGGGAATCTCTAATCTGAATGTAGAATGGTTCACAAAAAAAGTCAGAATGAAGATCATTTAGATCAAATCAACAAGGATCAAGATCCAACCAAAGATAGATCAAAGATATGGGTGCGCAAGATGAACCAGAAAGTGCAAGATTCAGAACATGATTTTGTTCATAAAATAACGGCTACGGCATAACTGAACGAAGGCACAGACAGAGTTATAGTTCACGATGCAGTTGACCATGGAGAACAAGGGGGAGCGCAAGATCATCAGAATATAAACAAAGATAATATTCAGATTCAGGATTTAGAGATTAGCAAAGAGAATATTCAATTTTCGCAGCCTTTGATTATTCTGGACCGTGTTGTTGAAACTCAAGATATATTATCTACTGATCCCCATCAAGCCTGGGCAAAAGATTTGGACAACATCTGTTCTCAACCTAATATGGATCTTCAAATTTAGGCTACTGTTATTGGAAAAAAAGATGATCTTGTGGCTACATCTATTGATACCACTGAAGGTCAAGCGGATGATCTAGCCAAAGATGATCATCTAATAAGGAACTTCTAATTCAGGATCAAGTTGCTAAAAAACAAGCTTCTAATAGTGGATACAAACCGGCTTCTAATATTGATAAAGCTTTGGCTGGTGATCATATGGGCGTGGAAGATGATGATACTGGATATATAGATTCTTACAAAATCAGATTGAGTTTTATGAAGCTTAGAAATCTATCGCGACCCAAAACCCACCCTCAGAGTTAGAGTGAATCTTGGACGACTTATGGCGACTTACATGACTTGCTTGACAAACCAACCTACAAAATACCTGGAGCATATACAATAGAGGACAATAAAAGCAGAAACATAATTACATGGCACCGCGGAAGACTAACCAAACCTCTAGTTATATATATATGCATGATCCAAGTTGTACAAAATGATATCACAAATGAAAGTGCTAATAGGCCCGCCAAAATACATGAACACAATCTCTCATACTCACCCACAATCACCTAGAATCTACCACCTAGTAGTAGCCCTTGACCTGAGGTTCCTCCATAGGTTCCTCAACGTACTCCTCTTCCACCCATGGGCCAGGAGCAGAGATATTGAAAGGAGCCGCCGTTCCACTATCACCTGCTGACATGAGAAGTATGGCTGAGCATGGAATACTCAGCGGGTACCAAATACTAACCAACAGTCATAGCTTAACAATAACAATATATCAAGTAGGAAGCAATTCAGATAGTTAACAGGAAAGTAAACAGTTTATATTCATGCTTGCAACACATAAAAGCCGATAAAACTCTTGAAATCATCGTGCACTTGACTTGACTTAAAATACTCTTTTCGTGCTTGAAAAACTTGTCATGCCTATCTTGTTCGATCTTGTCGAGCGTGTCATGCTTGCTTGGAAATTAAACATGCTCATTTAACTTGTGAGATGCGCTTGTGAGATGCACTTGAGAGGGAAGAGAGGCCCTTCTTTAATGAGATGCACTTGAGAGGGAAGGGAGGCCATTCTTTAATGAGATACACTTGTGAGTGAGGGGAGACCCCTCGTAGAAGGGAGGGAAGTGTAAACTCCCTCCTATGCGATACTTGTTCATGTCCTCTTGTCAAAAGCGAGATAAAACATATCATAAGATATGTCTCACCTCTAAACCGTGTTCTTGAAAAAACCGATAAACCATGTCATGCATGCCGTGCTCGTGGAATCGTGTACATACTTTCACTTGAAATTAAATATGACATTTGGGGATTTCAACAATACATAGAACATTACAAATTGAGCAAATAATTATTCATGCAATTTAGGGAAAGCAAGTAATCACACTATCATACGCCCTAGCAATTTCATAAGCATTAAGCATGCATTTCTTGATTTACAACTCGTTTTCTTCACTTGGCATTTCATCAAACACATGGTGTGCACATTATTCGTTAAAGCCTACATCATACATTTCTATGTGGGTTTACATTCATAACATACACGTATGTTCATTATTGGTACAATGCCCTTTCCATTCCATTCATCACATCATCCACATGGCATATACGTACACAAAGATTAAGGTATAACATGACAATCGTGGGCAATTTGAATAACGCTAAATGCGTACCTTGCACCACATCATCAAATACAAGTGCATCACCCTCTGTCAAGGTAAAAACTCACCCCTGATTCACCTGGCGAGGCGGAGGTGTAGATCGGGTAGGCGGCAAGGATGCCCGGTATGATCCTGCTGGGCGTGTTGGGGGCCTAATCCCTTGAGACTGGCCTGGTAAATGCCGACTAGGGTAATCCCTAATCACATGGCCCTGGCGGCCACAATGGAAACATCCACCCGATGCCGTTCGGTAATCTCCTACCGAATGCCTTCGGCCGCATGAAGTGCAGACCTTATGTGTGTAGGTCGGAGGGGCTGGAGGTGGAGCATACCTCGCCACCTGAGGTGCAACTGGCCGCAGAGCTAGAAGAGCCTCAGGTTGTGGTGCCTGAGGCAAGTACGGCCATGGAACTAGAGGTGCATAAGATGGCCTCATCGGTGGTATTGGCCACACATACTGAGGTGGTGCTGACCAAGTGTACTGGTAAGGGCCAATCCGAGCCCGCCTCTCTGGAGGTGTTGAAGTGCTAGATTTCCCTCTCGCCAAATCCCTCTTCTTGGATACGGCCTCTGAATTGGCCTCGATCAACAAGGCCTTGTCCACTACTTCCGGATAAGTAGCGTGCCTAAAAGTCAAGACTTTCTTTATAACAACATCCTTGAGCCCTTGCTCAAATCTTCTCACCTTCATTGCCTCAGTGGCAACCATGTGAGGCGTAAATCTAGAGAGCTCCAAAAATTTGGCCTCATAGGCGGCCACAGACATCGAACCTTGCTCAAGGTTGATGAATTCTTTCTCTTTCTTCTCTCGTGCTCCGGCCAAAAATTATTTCTTATAAAAGGTATCCTTGAACTCTCCCCAAGTCCAGGGTTGACCCTTTATGGTCAAATCTCGCGTCCTCAAGGCGAACAACCACCAATGGTGTGCCTCACCCTCTAGCATGAAAACAGCCCATGTTACCTTATCCTCCTTTGTGCGTGAGAGGACCACAAATATCTTTTCGAACTGGAGAATCCAAGCCTCTACAGCCAAAGGATCCACACTCCCATGCAATGATGGAGGCCTCAATCTCTTAAATGCCTCAACCCTAGCTGTACAATGTACTGGAGCTGCGGGCGGTGGAGTAGGTGCCACTGAAGATGGTATAGACTGTCGAGCCGCCAATATGGTGAGTGTCTCAGTAATAGAGCCTAAGACCTAAGAGAGGTTCGGCTGCTCATCCTCATCTCTAGAAGAAAACGAAGCTCTGGTGTGTGGCCCACGACCCCGTGTGCCCCGCCTCATGACTAAAGTCCTGAGAAAAATAGCACCACATGAGTCTAACTCAAAACCACAATTTATCACAGTTCCATTTCACGGTAATTCAAATTGTATTAGTTGTATAATACTAATATACATCGTATCACAACCACCGGTGTATTTATAATATTATACTTTGGTGTTCTAGCGTTCCTAAGACCCGTACTTGGTTGAAACAACCCTTTATAATAAGACTAAAGTTTAGTCTTACACTTGGGACATAACTCGCTTCCGACTTACTTCCTTCCTAACTTGTTTCCTACCATATGCTCTTGTCAAGCTGTGGTACTAGTTCTAAGTCACCCTAAAGACCTAAAGCCTAAGCTCTGATACCACTTTTGTTGTGACCCAAAACCCACCCTAGGAGTTAAAGTGAATCTTGGACAACTTATCATAACTTACATGACTTGCTTGACAAACCAACCTGTAAAATACCTAGAGCAAATACAATAGAGGACAATAAAAGCATAAACATAATTACATGGCACCGCAGAAGACTAACCAAACCTCTAGTTATATATATATGCATGATCCAAGTCGTACAAAATGATATCACAAAAGAAAGTGCGGACAGGCCCACCAAAATACATGAACACAATCTCTCATGCTCAACCACAATCACCTAGAATCTACCACCTAGTAGTAGCCCTTGACCTGAGGTTCCTCCACAAGTTCCTCAACGTACTCCTCTTCTACCCATGGGCCAGGAGCATAGATATCGAAAGGAGCCGCTGCTCCACTATCACCTGCCGACATGAGAAGTACGTCTGAGCATGGAATACTCAGTGGGTACCAAATACTAACCAGCATTCATAGCATAACAATAGCAATATATAAAGCAGGAAACAATTCAGATAGTTAACAGGAAAGTAAACAGTCTATATTCATGCTTGCATCACATAAAAGCCGATAAAACTCTTGAAATCATCGTGCACTTGACTTGACTTAAAATACTCTTTTCGTGCTTGAAAAATTTGTTATGCCTGTCTTGCTTCATCTTGTCGAGCGTGTCATGCTGGCTTGGAAATTAAACATGTTTATGTAACTTGTGAGATGCGCTTGTGAGATGCACTTGAGAGGGAAGGGAGGCCCTTTTTTAATGAGATGCACTTGGGAGGGAAGGGAGGCCCTTCTTTAATGAGATACACTTGTGAGTGAGGGGAGACCCCTCGTAGAAGGGAGGGAAGTTTAAACTCCCTCTTATGCGATGATTGTTCATGTCCTCTTGTCAAAAGTGAGATAAAACATATCGTAAGATATGTCCCACCTCTAAACCATGTTCTTGAAAATACCGATAAACCATGTCATGCATGCCGTGGTCGTGGAATCGTGTACATACTTTCACTTGAAATTAAATATGACATTTGGGGATTTCAACAATACATAGAACATTACAAATTGAGCAAGTAATTATTCATGCAATTTAGGATAAGCAAGTAATCACACTATCATACGCCCTAGCAATTTCATAAGCATTAAGCATGCATTTCTTGATTTACAACTCGTTTTCTTCACCTTGGCATTTCATCAAACACATGGTGTGAATATTATTCGTTAAAGCCTACATCATACTTTTCTAGGTGGGTTTACATTCATAACATACACGTATGTTCATGATTGGTACAATGCCCTTCCCATTCCATTCATCACATTATCCACACGGCATCCATCGCCCAACATCTATTCCCACCCCACATCCATTCATCTTTCATTAGGTTCATACATTTGGTAAAACAAAGAAGGAAAGAAAAGAAGGGTATGAACTAGGAGGGTAGTATAGGGTATCGACCTTGAAGAAGTGAGGAAAACCCTCCAACACGTGCGTGGAGATGTTGCCCTAGCTTGGAGAACGTGCTCCTCACGAGCTTGAGCCGAGTATTTGAAGAAATCCGAACTTGTGGTGATCTAGGGTCTTTAAACCATTTGATTCCTTCCCAAATGAAAACCCTAGGTTAGAATCCCCTTTACTCCTCTCTCCCTTTCTCTCAAAATGCCCAAGTGTGGTGAATGAGACCCTAATGGCTCAGGCAAGCCTTGAGAGGCAAGGGTGTAACGCCCAAATGACGAAACAACCCTTAATGAAATTTTGCAAAATGCGATAAACCGAGCGATCGATCGCCTGCCGAGCGACTGGTGTTTTGACCGATCGACCGGTCAAAAACAAGCTCTCTGGAATTTTTCTCCATACAAAAAAGTGCACCAGTCAATAGCTACCGATCGATCGGTTATGGACCAATTGATTGCTACATGGACCGAGCGATCGGTGCTCTGCAAATTCCTACACTAAGTCCATTTTTTCACCCATTCCTACTCCTTGGACTTATCCTACTTCCCTTTTGACCTTTTCTAAACATGCCTGGGACCTCTTTAAGTCTTATAGACATTAATAAATAATTTATTCAATTAGTTATAGCATTCTTGCAACAATTCTCAAAGTTTCCCATTTCTCATTTCATGAAATTGGGAATTACAAGGCATCATGCCTTGACACACATCCCAAGGCACATCCAAAAAGTTTCGGGGTTCTACAAAATCAATCTTCTATCCCTCCTTAAACTAAGATCCGGACAGGCATCAATTGGTTCTCTTCTTCTACTTTGGAATTTCATTATGAGGTACAAAAATTTTCTTTTGATAATCTAGAAAATTTTATAGTTGAAGGTAAAGCTTTTCTTGCTCAAATTCAGAATATCAAGAATATTTCAGAACTTGAAAAAGAAAAAGATTTGATTCCAAATCATAAACACAAGAAAGGGATACCTCCTTTGGATCGAATTACAAGATCTAGAGCACAAGCTCCTATTTTGTTAGAAGACAATAATATAGTTTCCAATGATTAGTATATTATCATGGAATATTAGAGGAGTTGGAAATCTAGAGTCTAAAGCGCATCTCAAGAATTTGGTTAATTCTTATAATGTATCCATGATTGCTATGTTGGAACCAATGCAGACTCCTAATAAAATTGTTGGTCTTAGTAAGATGCTTAATATGCTAGGCTACATTACTCATGACAAAATCTGGATTCTATGGAAAGATTTGATGGAAGTTTCTCTTTACGCTTCCCTTGATCAAGCTCTTATTGTTGATGTACATATACAAGATTTGGACATGTTTCGATGTGCTTTTATATATGCCAAATGTTGTAGCAATGATAGATTGTCTCTGTGGAATGATTTATCTCTACTTTTATCTAATTTCAATGGTCCTCTTCTTTCTGCTGGTGACTTAAATGCTATTGTAAATTCTGGAGAAAAATTGGGGGGAAGAGATCCCAATATTAGATCTATGATAGAATTCAATGCTTTCATCAGTGACATGGGCCTTATTGATGCTGGTTTTTCTAGAAACAAGTTTACTTGGTGCAATAATCAGATGGGGCCTAACAGAATTTATGCCAGACTGGATAGGATTTTATACAATGCTGATTGGAGTAATAATCTTCCAATGCCTCAGGTTACTCATTTATCTAGACTCAATTCAGATCATGCTCCTCTTATCCTCAAGTTTGAAAACGATAGAGCCCAGAAGCCTTCTTCTTTTAAATTTCAAAAGATGTGGATTAGTCATCCTGATTTCACAAGGTTAGTTTCTGACTCTTGGTCTGTTGCTATTATTGTTGACCCTATTATTGCTTTCTTCTTAAAGCTTAAGAGGCTCAAAATAAGATCTGGAATAGGGAGATCTTTGGAAATATTTTTGTTAAAATCAAAGACCTTGAGGAGAAAATTTGTGCTACAGAAATTATTCTCCAAGAGAATTGGGACTCTGCTATTGAAAATTAGCTATCCAATTTGAAAGATGAGTTGTAGAAGACTATTGTTCAGGAGGAAATTTTCTAGAAGCAAAAATCCAGAATAAAGTGGCTGAAAGAAGGTGATAGGAATACTAAATTCTTCCATGCTATTTCCAATCAAAGAAGAAAAAGAAATGGTATCCATAAAATTAAAAACTCTTTGGGTGAGTGGATTGACAATCATATTGACATTGGGAATGAAGCTACAAAATTCTTTCAGGATCTTCTTACTTCTTCCAAGAATATTATTGACTATGATATTCTTCATCACATTCCTCTTTTTGGTCACTGAAGAAGATAATTTTATGCTTACTATTATGCCATCAGAAGAAGAGATTCATCAGGTTGTTCTCAGTATTGCAAAAGATAGTGCTCCTGGGCCAGATGTGTTTGATGGTCACTTTTGTCAAGCGTGTTGGGATATTATCAAAACAGATTTAGTTATGGTAGTTCATTATTTCCTCCTCAATCCGATTATCCCGAAGGTTGTTCATGCTACTGCAATTGCATTGATTTCTTCTTTCTCGAATTATAGGCCTATCAGTTTATGCAACTTTTTCTACAAGATTTTTTCCAAATTGTTAGCAGGATGGCTGGCTTCTATTCTCCCTAACATTATGTCTGAAGAAAAATTGGGATTTATAAAAGGGAAAAATATTATGGAGAATATCACCATTGCTCATGAAATGGTGAATGATATTAATAGGAAAGTGTTTGGAGGCAAACTTATTATTAAGCTCGATATGGCAAAAGCGTATGATCGCATAGAATGGAATTTTATTTTTGAAGTCCTAAACAAGTTTGGCTTTAGTGTTAATTTTATTAACTTTATTAATAGTTGCTTTCAGAAGTCTCAAGAATATTATCTATCAACAGGCTACATCTTTTTCTATAGGTAGAAATGGTTTTCCTGTTTCTCACCTCTTATTTGCTGATGATTCACTCATATTTTGCAATGGTAGTATTCGGAGTATTAAAATTATTTTTGATTTTCTCTGAAAATATAAGGAGTCTTCTGGGCAAAAAATCAATAAAGATAAAAGTTCTCTATATTGCTCTGACAATCTCAAACTGGCCAGAATAAGAGATATTTCTACTAGAACCGGTTTTCAATTCAAGAATTTTACATTCACTTATTTGGGAGTTCCATTGATTAAAGGGCGTCAAAAGCTCACTTATTTCCTTCCTCTTATTGAGAAGATTCAAAGCCTTATTGCCGGATGGGCTGGAAAATTGCCTTCTGCAGGTGGGCGGCTTATTCTTATCAAACATATTCTTTCTTCTATTCCGGTGCATATCCTTTCAAGTATAAATATTCCAACTGGAATAGCTTCTAAAATTGATAAGCTTTTGGCTGAATTTTTCTGGAATAAGACCAATTTAAAAAGGAAGCGTCATTGGGTGAAGTGGAAGAATTGTTCTTTACCTTTGTTGGAAGGTGGTCTGGGAGTTAGAAAGATTGCTGAAATTTCTAAGGCTTTTCGACTTAAGCAAGCTTGGAAAATATATACTTCTAACTGTTTATGAACGAGATTCTTCAAAGCAAAATACCATCTTGATTATGTTTGGAATGCTTTGCCCATCAGGGGTGCATCTAAGCTTTGGACTAATATTTGCGGAGTTTTTCATGTGATGCTCTCTAATTCCTCTATTCTTATAGGAAATGGTAGCAATGTAAATTTTTGGTTTGATAAATGGTTCAAAGAGGAGTATCTTATATCCATTGCTACTGGAAATCCTCAATTTACTCCTATGATTTCGTAGCTCCTTAATGAGGGAGGAGATTGGCATCTCAATCAGGTGAGTCATTTACTTCCTTCTACTATCATAGAAGCTATTAAAGATGAAAATTTCTCTACCACAGATAAAGCCGATAAATTTATTATTAATCCCTCCCCTACTGGTGAATTTATGGTTAAAATAGCTTGGGATAAGATAAGAATTAAAGGGAATGAGTTTGATTGGCCTAAGTATATTTGGAACCAGATTATTCCAACTAAAATCAAAATTTTTTGCTGGAAAATCATGCATTATGTTATTCCTACTGACTCGAATATTCAGAAAATTGGCATTCCGGTGGTTAGCAAATGTTGTTGTTGCATTTTGTCTAGTGTTGAGAACACTAACCATCTATTGATTTCGGGTGATCTGGCTTCTTCAGTTTTGAGGCACTTTGCTTCCTGGTGTTTTATCCCTTTCAATATGAATGATTCTATCCAATGTGTTTTAAAAAGGTTTTTAGAGCAGCCTTTCACCGTAATAATGATCTGTTCTCCCTATTGCTAGCTTTGATTAGTTGGGAAATATGGATTGAGCGATTTAGGCATAAGTATGATGCTAAATTTCTCACTAATAGAGCTATTATAGATGCTATCACTAAAAAAGTGTGTGAATTACATTCAACTGTTGAGAATAATCAATTTGATTTATCTCCTTCATTCCCCACTCGTGCTCCTACTATTTGTAAATTCCGTATGATTTATGTTAAATGGCTGCACCCTCCTTGAACTAAATTCAAATTGAATATAGATGGTGCTTCTAAAGGTAACCCAGGTAATGGAGGTGGAGGGGGTATTATTAGAGATCATCATGGTAATTTTATTGCGTGCTTCTTCTCTTATTATGGTATTTGCTCAAATTATATTGCTGAAACTCGAGCCCTTCTGGATGGGTTATCTCTCTGCAAGAGGTTGCATCTATATAATGTTATCATTGAATCTGACTCGAAGAACATGGTTGAAGATTGGTCTGGTAAAGCTTCTGGTAATTGGAAAACTTGGTATTGGAATCAGAAAATTTCTTCTCTCTTGACTGATAGTTTCTCTCTCAATCACATATTTTGGGAAGCGAATGCAATGACAAATGAGCTGGCTAATATCGGGTTCCTTTGACATGAATAATATGCCACATAGAATTAAAGGTTTAATTCAGCTAGATAAAATAGGGATAGGGTGTCTCAGAAGAATTAGAAAATAATTGTCTGTTGGTTTTTGTACAGGGGTAAGGTTTTATGTCCCCCCCTTGGTATCTTTTTCTTTTTTTCTATGTCTATAAGGGATAAGGTTTTATGTCCCCCCCCCCCCCTCTTTTTTTTCCTTGATTTTTTGGTCTGGTTGGTTGTAGGGGTAAGGATTATGTCCTCGCCCCCCCCCCCCCCCATTTTTTCTATATTAAGAAACCGGTAGGGGTCTACCAAACCCCCCACTCCTTCTAAGTGGTTTTTTTTAAAAAAAAAGAGACCAACTATTTGATAGTATGTTTATTCTAAGAGGTCTCTCATTGCATGCAATCAGTCAGTGTACATTTAAGCACCTATATGCTGATGTGTAATCTCCACTACAATAATTTGAGATAAAACTACATCTCAACCATTGAGAACATCTTAGCATTGTGACAGCCATATAAGTGAAGTGCCCAACTTTACCCATAGCTATGATTTTATAAGGTATAAGGAACTAGAAAGCTATATCTACCTGTGATAGTCCCTTCACATAGCTTTCCTACAATATATCCTATGGACCTTTATCGTATATCATATCCTATAGATCATCTCATGATCATGGTCAATTACCCATAATGAATACACAATAGATAAAGAAGAAGTCTCTATTAATCAAATTAATAAGAATCTTACAATCTAAATGACTTTTCTGGGCATCATGTCTAACACGATTATTATCTCTCCAAACTGACGAAGAAGAGTAGCCGGTTGGCGAAACCAGAACCTCGACCCCACATCCTTGTAACCTTCTCGGTAGGGACATTCAAACCCTACCCAGATACCCCTCTCTCACCAATTGTAGAAACCTCAAAACCCTAGCCCAATGAAGAGTCTTCAGGGATTCTAGATCCAGAAGTTTTCAACTTGGCATAGATGTTTCAAGAGCTGACTGTCTAAAACGCCACAGAAGCAGAAGATCCAGCGGGAGAGCAGGTCTGCACCCTCTCCAAAAGCGTCGAGGCATCATCCAGTCGCAGACCACTAATCTGCTGGTGGACCATGGCTCTCACCATCGAGGCCATTCAGGACCGAGGTAAGCATAGTACAGGGTAGGTTGGTTTGATCAAGTAGTGACCAGTGCACCGTTCTTCCCCTCCTTCTATCTTCTCTTTTGCTCCTACTGCAAAATCCAAATGTTGGCCATTATCGGCCTCTTTTTGTTGAGTCAACATTTTGTAAAGAAACATCACTTGTTTTATCAATAGAAAATCTGATATTTTAACTCAAAAACATGTTTTGCATAAAACATTTCATATGGCTGATGATGAAATCACATGGCCTCTTCCCCTGGAAGGCCTAGTGTTCTAAAGCCAACAAAAATAACAAAAAAATGCTAAACTAAGTTTAATGATTTGCCAGGAAATCACCTGCACAAGGCTACCTCTGAAACCCTCCTTGAACTTTCGGAAGTTGAGTATAACTTAGAACAGGGAGAGGAACCACCTCAAGAGCTTTTGGACCTCCTAGAACACAGTGAAGGGATCCTGCAGTCTAATATCGAGGGCCCTGAGACCATAAACCTTGGTTCTGAAGATAATTCCCTGCTCATCAAAATCGGCACAACTATGAGCCCGTAACAGAGAATAGACATGATCAGCTTCCCGAAGAGCTACTCAGACATCTTCGCCTGGTCATATGCAGACATGCCCGGCCCAAACCAAGTTTTGGTGGTGCACAAACTACCCCTAAGCGTAAAAGTCAGACCAGTTAAGCAAAAACTGAGACGGATGAGGCCTGAATGGTCGCAGAAGGTCAAAGAAGTGGTAGAAAAGCATATCAAAGCAGGCTTCTTGGTAGTAGCAACCTATCTTGAATGGTTAGCCAATATTGAACCATTACCCAAGAAAGACAACAAGATCAAAAATTGTATCGACTACCGAAATCCAAACAAGGTGAGCCCTAAAGATAACTTCCCTATCCCGCATATCGACATTCTGGTCGACAATACTGTAGGGCACGAGACACTTTCATTCATGGATAGTTTCTCCAGATACAATCAGATCAGAATAGCAGAAGAAGACATGCAGAAAACCTCTTTCATCACACCTTGGGGCATGTTCTGCTATAAGATGATGCCTTTCGGGCTCAAGAATGCAGGGGCAACCTATCAAAGGGCTATGACAGTACTGTTCCACGACATGATCTATAAATCAGTTGTAGTCTATGTGGATGACATGATCGTCAAATCGCCTACTGCCAGGCAGCACCCTAAAGACCTGAAGAAACTGTGTGACAGACTCAGAGAGTTCGGCCTAAGACTGAATTTGGCCAAATACGTCTTCGGAGCCTTATTAGGAAAACTCCTCGGCTACATAGTCAGTAAAAGAGGCATCGAGATCGATCCAACCAAAACCAAGGTTATCATCAAATTGCCAACACCCTAAATTAAAAAAGAAATCTGCGGGTTCTTTGGCAGAAGTCAGTACATCAACTGGTTCATCTCTTAACTCACTCCGATATGCGAGCCGATCTTCAAACTTCTCCTGATGAATATACCTACCATCTGGATAGATGAGGGTCAAGAAGCCTTTGACAGAATAAAGTAGTATCTTCTACATCTTCTAGTACTTGTGCCTCCTACACTGAGATAGCCACTGCTACTCTACATCTTAATACAAGAAATCTCCATGGGGTGTGTCTTAGCACAACATAACGAGACAGGTAGAACAGAGCAAGCCATCTACTACTTTAGTAAGCGCCTGCAAGAGTATAAAGAGAGATACAGTCCGCTCGAGAAAAATTGTTTGACACTGGTCTGGGCTACTCAATGTCTACGACACTATCTGCTCTCTTAGTCGACAATCCTGATCTCCCGGATGGACCCACTCAAATACCTGTTGCAAAAGGCAGCCACTATCGGGAGGATAGCCCGATGGCTTATAATGTTGTCTGAATTCAACATCACGTACATGACTCAAAAGTCAATCAAGGGGCAGGCAATTACAGATCCTCTAACCCATAGTTCGACACAAGACTATGTTTTAGTTTATGATCAATTCTTAGATGAAGCTATCCTATATGCAGAGTCTAAAGAGCAGCAATACCTCGGTTGGGAGCTATACTTCGACGGAGCCGCTAACGGTCACGGAGATGGGGTAAAACCTGCCTTGATCTCAACCAAGGGAGCACACATCTCCATCTCAGTCAAACTAAAATTTAGATGTTCAAACAATGAAGTAGAATATGAGGAGTGCATAGTCGAGCTGAAAGAAGCCCTGGGCATTGGAATTGAAGAGATAGACGTCTACGATGACCTATCCTTGGTAATATGTTAGGAAAATGAATCTTGGGCCATCCGAAAAACCAGGCTGGTCCCATACCTGGCCTACCTCAACATGCTGTTTACTCAGTTCAGGAGAATCACGATTAGTCACAGGTCTAGGAACCATAACAAATTTTTCGATGCATTGGCCACTCTCTCCTCCATGGTATAAATCCTCAGGGGCATCATGCTTTGACTGATCGAAATTCAACAACAAGATCAACCTGCCTATTGCCTTGAGATTGAAGAGATATCAGACAACAATCCTTGGTATGCGAAAATCAAGCAGTACCTCATGGATAGGACCTTCCCACTCGACGCTACCAAAATAGACCGTCAGGTAATCAGAAGACTGGCTGTTCAGTTTGTCCTTTTAGGGGGAATCTTGTACAAGAGATCTCCAAACCTCATCTAGTTCAGATGCCTCGACACTCGTGAAGCTGCACAAATAGTTAAAGAAGTTCACGGAGGAACTTGCGGCCCGCACATAAATGGGTTAGTGCTCTCTAAGAAGATATACTTAAGCTAGGCTACTACTGGTCTACAATGTAATCTGACTGTTGCCAGCATATACAGAAATGCCACCAGTGCCAAATCTATGTAGACGGAATCAACGCACCGCCAACCAGACTGCATAATCTCATTACTTCATGGCCATTCTCATCTTGGGGTATCAATTCATCGAACCCGTAGTACCGAAAGCATCAAACGGACATCGATTCATCCTAGTAGCAATCGATTACTTCACAAAATGGGTCGAGGTGGCCTCTTATGCCAACATCACAGCCTCTGCGGTTCAGCGTTTTCTGAAGAAGGACATCATCTACCGGTACGGTGTCCTGTTTGAGATTGTAACAGACAATGCTCTCAATTTCTATAACAAAGGGATGATAGATCTCTACCAAAAGTTCAAGATATAGCATCACTATTCCATGCCATACAGGCCACAGACCATTGGTGCAGTTGAAGCTGCCAACAAAAACATAAAAAAAATCATAGAGAAGATGGCAACCAATTACTCTGTCTGGCAGAGATGCTCCTATATGCACTCATGGCCTACAGAATGTCCATCCGAACTTCAACTGAGATAACACCATTCTCTCTGGCCTATGGTATGGAAGTAGTCCTCCCTATTGAAGTAGAAATTCCATCACTCCAGATGTTAATGGAAACAGAAATCTCAAAAGAAAATTAGGCACAAACCCGGTATGAGTAGCTGAATCTGATCGAAGAGTGGCGACTGAAAGCCATCAATCACTCTCAAGCCTATCAGAGGTGCATGGCTAGGGCATTCAACAAGAAGGTCAAGCCTCGAAACATCAAGATCGGTGACCTGGTTCTCCGTAAAATGTTGCCAAATTTCCCTGACCCTAGGGGCAAGTTCACTCTCAACTACGAAGGCCCATACATCATCCGAGATAAATTCTCCGACGGCGCCCTTCGACTCGGACGTATGGATGACGAAGACCTCCCAGAGCCCGTCAATATGGACAAAGTTAAACGATACTATGCTTAGGGTCTAGATCTGATAGGCACTTTCCACTTGTAGAATCTCTGGGAAATGATAGGAGGTCATTCTTGGCACACTCCTTGTCCCCATCAATATAAACCCAATTTTAAATCAATGAAATCGCTAGTTAGCCCCTTAAGCCTAACTGCTTTTCTTTCATAAAACCTTTTCAGGGACACCCTCCCTTGCCCTCTGCAGTATTTTTCTGAACTACATCATGACCTGATCCTACAAAGGGTACCTAGGCAACCTGACAATCAAGTGCGGTCACTAAAAGAATCCAGACATCCCCTAAACCATCCTAGTGGAGTCAAAGTCTCTCTAAAATGTCTCCTCACAGAGTCCAAATAGAGCAAGAATCTTTTCGACTTCCCCAGATGAGTCAACTCTCAAGGGTATAAAATTTTCATCAAAGGAAAGTCCAAAATAGAAGTCGAAACATTCTCAAAAGTCAAAGACTCCTTCATAGAAACAAACCTCTCGAAGACTCTTTCCATAGCAAAAATGTCTGGGGATAACCTCTTCCGAAACAACCCCAAGCAAAGACAACCTCTCTCGAAACTCTCTCTAGCAGAGACAACGTATC
This sequence comes from Tetracentron sinense, assembly GCA_015143295.1. NCBI lineage: Eukaryota > Viridiplantae > Streptophyta > Magnoliopsida > Trochodendrales > Trochodendraceae > Tetracentron > Tetracentron sinense. Next base: position 18,848,184 of record CM026559.1, on the reverse strand, counting down.
TCAAATTCCCCAACAGAGCCAAAAAAAAAAACTACGCCTAAAATCTCAAAGTACAAATCCCCAGGAAAGCACAACGGAAGAAATCCATAGAAGAGCAAAGATCAACTGCAAACAGTAAAAATCTCAGGGTGTCCCAAACTTCATTCACCTAACCTACATTTCATCCTACTCTAGGTCCTCCTAGATCCTCTAGAAACTATGAGTGCAAGCACAGTATCACATCTACATCCTCAGCGGAACATAATCGTCAGTAGAATGCCATTCAGGGCAATGAGGAGAGACGATTTATCTTCCCCAACAAGTCGCGGGCACAATTAAAAACTGGCAACGACCTCATTGTGCAAAAATTATGTGACCCCAGACCAAGTCTTCCGACTAGGGGCAAAAAAGGGACAAAAATCAACTAGCTTCGCAAGCATGAGAAAAACCGGCAACGGCCTCTTTGCACAAAAATTATGCGAAACCCATTGACTTGGTCATTCCAATGGTAAAAAATGGATAAAATATTAAGAGCAGTTTGGTAACAAAATCCAGCAGCAACCAACCTCGCTGATTTCCCAACAATCCCCGGTGGTCCCCAGCAGATGGATTCCCCCGCAGTAGTCTCCAGTAGAGTTCTAATCCTTAAACAGATGGCACTAAGAAACAGATTCCCGGCAACAATCTCCAGTAGAGTTTCACTCCCCGATAAATCCCCAGTAGTGATCTACAATAGTGTCACATTTCCTGACGGATCCCCAGTAAAAGCCTCCAATTGCTCTCTACAACACTCTCCCCAAGAAGAGTCTAGATGCTTCCAATTGCTCTTCAGCAAGCTTCTCCCTAGCCAGAGTCTAATCTTCAGTAGCGGCAAGACAAACAGGTCTACCCTCAAGCATCCGCAACAATGACAAAACCTCTTCTGGGTCATACTCCACTCTCCGAGAGTAAAAGGCAGACCACAAAATCTCCTTAGCCCTGACAAAGGCAGTTTCCTAGCAAAATCTAAAAGCTACCTAAGCAATCTTTTCATTAATCAAAAACTTTTGCAAAAGTCTCCAATACTTTTCTAAAAACGTTTTTCAAAACAAGAGCTTCCAGTACCAAGACCTGGTTATACCAACCTGCATCAAGTAGCCCCAGCCAAGCAAAGCACAAAAAGTCAACGCCGTGCATCCCTGCAAGTCGCAATCAGCAGAGTCATGGGAAAGCATCCTCGCCTTTACACCCTGCATGACATCATCAAAATCTAGTGCCCCTGGGCCATTTCAAAATCAATCCAGCTAGTGCCTCTTGGACATGCCACACTCTTTCAACACCCTCGTGTGTCCTTGACATCCTGTGTGAACCTTGACAATCTTGTCATTCTGCGGCATTACCTCCTACATGTCCCCAGACATCCTGTGTATCCCTTGACGATCTCGTCATACCACGATACCTCCTACATGTCCTCCTTCGACAACCCCGTGTGTCCTTAACAACCTATGTATCCTTTGACAATCTTGTTACACCACGATACCTCCCGCATGTCCCCAAACATCCTATTTATCTCTTAACAATTTCGGCATACTGCGATACCTCCCCCATGTCCTCCTTCGACACTCCCATGTGTCCTTAACATCCTATGTATCCCTTAACAATCTCATCACACCGCGATACCTCCTGCATGTCCCCCTATCGACACCCCGTGTGTCCTTGATATCCTGCATATCCCTTGAAAACCTCGTCTATAGCGCCTCGGAACTTTTCGTACCTAATGAACAATGTTTTCATAGCCTCTAGGCCTTTCACGTAGTATAATTAATAAATGAAGAAGAATTTTGAAATTCTAAACTACTAGGAATGTTCCTTTTCGAATGACGAATCCAATGCAAGTTGAAGCATCAAAATCCGACGAACGAGTGAAAAGTTATCACCGAAAAACGAAAGAAGGAAAATTTGGAAATTTTCTGCAAGTTACGAATGATTGTATAGACCCTAAAAACGATCGTAGGTGAGTAACCCAGACATTTTATTTTGGGTTTTTTTGGGGTTTCTACCCTTGGCCTATAAATAGGGGGCCTCTTGGGGGGTTATGGTTTACCCAAAAACCTAAAGGAGACTACTAGAGATTGAGAGAGAAGGGAGAAAGGAGATCCTAGAAAAATCCAAGAGGGGTTTTGGAGCAAGATCAAGGTTGGATCACCCCTTCTAAGCTTGAAGCATCTTCTTTAAGTGGGATCCTTCTACATCAAGAGGTGTTCTCAAACAAGGGTTTTCTTGCAAGATCAAGTGTGATCATTAAGGTTAGTACACCCTACTAACTCCCTTAGCAATAACCTAGGTTTTTCTATTGTGTTTGAGGACTCTTGATAGTATGTTTTTCTTCCTTGAAATATATCATTTTTCCCAAATATAAACAAGATAAAGTAAAGGGTATGGATGTGTGGATGGGATGATGATTGAGGCGATTGGATGCCGTATGGATGTTGTGTGATGTGTGAAATGGAAAATGGTGGATGGGCATTCTACAAATAATGAATGTACCTTAATGATTTGATGAAAATATGTACTAAAAAGAGTAAATGAAACGACTATGACATGTTGCATGCTATGTGTTTGACTAAATGCCTAAATGAGAAATTATCAAATCAATGAAGAGTATGAAAGCATGAATATTTGTAGTTTTCCTCCAAACTCATAACCTTGATTAAATGCCATATAGATTATCTAAATAATCACAAGTTTACACTATGAATTGAATTGCGATGCACTATCTTTCATGTCATACATGTCATCATAGTTGTCACTATTGACAATCACACAAGCATGCATGCATGCATGAACCGGCTTTTTTAAGAGTATTTGTACATGATAAATCAAAACAAGGAAACAAGCATATGTCAAGGAGGTTGGTTGTAGAGCCCCAGACTTTTTCATGCTTAATACATGACACTTTCGTAGTCAATTTGCCTTTAAAGATGTATAATTAATAAATAAGGAAGAAATTGGAAATTTCGAAATGTTAGAAATGTTCCTTTTCGAAATACGAACACAACGCAAGTTGAATCGTCAAAATCGGACGAACGAGTCAAAAGATATGGCCAAAACAGTCTGGACCTGTAGGCAATCGTAGCTCGGTTAGGCACTAAGGACGTAGCTCGGAAGGCGTTAAGGACGTAGCTCGGTTAGGCGCTAAGGACGTAGCTCGGAAGGCACAGACAACGCAAAAAACAACGTACTCTGATAACGTATACGTTGTACATAAGACAACGTCACAACGGGCACGTTGTACATAAGACAACGGACAACGAGCTCAGCACTATGCACAACACAACGTGACAACGGGCACGTTGTACATAAGACAACGGACTACGAGCTCAGCACTATGCACGACATCACGTGACAACGGGTTCGGCACCCTTCACAATGGACAACGTGTTTGCTACTATTCACAACGGACAACGTGTTTGGTACTATTCACAACGGACAACGAGTTGGCACTATTCACAGCACAACGAGTTGGCACTGTTCACAGCACAACGTGTTCGGCACTGTTCACAGCACAACGTGTGTGGCACTGTTCACAGCACAACGTGTTTGGCACTGTCCACAGCACAACGTGTTCGACACTATTCACGGTCCTCGCGTTTTTTTTCAGAAATTCAGTAAGGGTATTTTGGTCTTTTGGTCGGTTCACTCTTACCTTAAGAGTTTAACCCGAACCTTTAGGGCATCATTTGACACTTAGAGAGATTGGGAGATAAGAAGAGAGGAGAAGGCGATTCCTAAACCTAGGGTTTCCAGTTTGGAGAGAAATCAAAGGGTTTTGAAACCCTAGATCAACCTCAAGCCCGTTTTCTTCAAGATCTCGGCTCAAGCTCGTGCAAAGCTCGTGTTCCAAGCTAGGGCACAACTCACAGTCGTTTGGAAGAGGGATTTCTTCCTCATTTCTTCAAGGTTGGTACTTCTTGCTACCCTCCTAGTTATAGTTCTTCTTTCCCCTTCATTTCTCTTTATTTTCTTTATTTACACATGTATTATGAGATGGGTTGTGAATGGTGAATGGGAATGGTGAATGGAGATGGAATGGGCGATTGGATGCCAAGGGTTGTGTTGTGATGATTAAAATGGGGAGGGCATTGTATCCATAATAAACACACCTTTATGATGTGAGTAAACCCACCTAGAAAAGCATGTTGTAGGGTAAATCCATAATGAACACACCATGTTTGATGAAATGCCAAGGTGAATACAGTGAGTTGTAAATTAGGGAATGCATGCCTAATAAATTCTGAATATTGCTAGGGCCTATGATAGTGTGTTTTCTTGTTTTCCTTAAATGACATGAATGTTATATTGTTCAATCTTCGATGTTATGTGTGTTGTGAAATTACCCAAATGTCATGTTTAAATTTAAATACAAGTATGTACACGGTTCCCACGAGCACGGCATGCATGACATGATTTATCGAGGTTTTCAAGAACATGGTTAGAGGTGGGACATATCCTATGATATGTTTTACCTCGCTTTTCACAAGAAGACAAGAACCAACATTTCACGAGGGGTCTCCCCTCACTCACAAGTGCATATCATGAAGAAGGGCCTCCCTTCCCTCGCAAGTACATACATATCATGAAGAAGGGTCTCCCTTCCCTCGCAAGTGTATTGCATAAAGAAGGGTCTCCCTTCCCTCTCAAGACATCTCACAAGTGCATCTCACAAGTTACATGATCACAAGCAAGCACGCACGACATGCATGACATGACACAATATACAAGAATCAAGCAAGACAAACACGACAAGCTTTCAAGTACGAAAAGATATTTCAAGTCAAGTCAAGTGCACGATGTTTTCAAGAGGTTTCATCGGCTTTCTACGAAATACAAGCATGATTATAAATTGCTTTGCTTCCTTGTATGATATGAATTGTTTCCTTCTAACATATATGAATTGTTCCTGCTTTATGTATGCTATCTGTATGCTATGACTGTTGGTTAGTGCTTAATACCCGCTGAGTATTCCATGCTCAGCCGTACTTCTTATGTCGGCAGGTGATGGCGGAGCAGCTGCTCCATTTGATATCTGTGCTCCGAGCCCTTGGGTGGAGGAGGAGTACGTCGAGGAGCCTTTGGAGGATCCTCCGGTAGAGGGTTACCATTAGGTGGTTGTAGATTCTGAGTGAATTAGCTGTGGGTGAGATGAGAGTCAGATTGGTGTATTTTGGCGGGCATGTCCGCACTTTCTTTTGATTACTTTTTGTATAACTTGGATTTGCATATGCATATACATAGAGGTTTGGTAGACTTCCGCTGTGCTTTATGGTTATGTTTCCGCTATGATGTCCCCTATTGTATATGCTCTGTGGGTTTTTGCAGGTTGGTTTGTCAAGCAAGTCATGTAAGCCATGATTAGTCGTCCAAAGTTCACTCTAACTCCTAGGGTGGGTTTTGGGTCGCGACATTGGTAGCCCATGTGAAGGGTACTAGCCTCTGGCTCACAAGAAAATGAAATAATTACATGTCAAGGAGGTTGGTAGCCCAAGTGAAGGGTGCTAGCCTCTGGCTCACAAGAAAATGAAACAATTATATGTCAAGGAGGTTGGTAGCCCAACTGAAGGGTGTTAGCTCTGGCTCACAAGTGAAGGAAATATCAATGAGGTTGGTAGCCCAAGGATGTGCGGGTGCTAGCTAGAGTTCACAAGTATACAAGTCAAGACATGAAATCCCAACAAGACAGACATGCATGCATGATTTTCACAAGCAAGACCAAGACATGAAAAGGGTTTCTGAACATGAGTTTTATTGGAGTTTTTTGCATTCACACACTAATGTGAAGATATTGATATTGCTTCATGTTCAATACTATTTATCTTATGCTGCTAGTATTGTTTTAATTGATTTTTTGTATCATGTACATTGTTATTGTGCTTTTGTTATTGCTATGGTTAGCTAGTAGCTTGTACTCGTTGAGTATTTCATGCTCAACCGTATTTTTATGTCGGCAGGTACCGTGGAAGTCCTCTGTCGCGACCCGAGACCCACCCTAGGAGTTAGAGTGAATCTTGGACGACTAATCATGGCTTGCATGACTTACTTGACAAATCAACCTGCAAAACCCACAGAGCATATACAAAGAGGATATAAACTGCGGAAACATACTTAAACATAACACAGCGGAAGACTTAACCAAACCTCTATATATATACATATGTGATCCAAGTTACACAAAAGAATTCCAAAAGAAAGTGCGGACAAGCCCACCAAAATACATGGATATACATCTCTCAACTCACCCACAGCTCTATCACTCAGAATCTACAACCACTACCTAATAGTAGCCCTCTACCAGAGGTTCCTCCAAAGGTTCCTCGACGTACTCCTCCTCCACCCATGGACCAAGAGCACAGACATCAAAAGGAGCAGCTGCTCCGCTATCACCTGCCGACATAAGAAGTACGGCTGAGCATGGAATACTCAGCGGGTACCAAATACTAACCAATAGTTATAGCATAAAAATGGTAATACATAAATCAGGAGCAATTCATATATATTAAACGGGAACAATTCATTTCATACAAGGAAGTAAAGTAATTTATAATCATGCTTGCATTTCGTAAAAAGCCGATAAAACCCTTGAAAACACCGTGCACTTGACTTGACTTAAGTACCATTTTGGTGCTTGAAAACTCGTCTTGTCTATCTTGCTTGATTCTTGTAGATCGTGTCATGTCATGCGTGCTTGCTTGTGATCATGTAACTTGTGAGATACACTTGTAAGATGTACTGGTGAGATGCACTTATGAGATGCCATGAGAGGGAAGGGAGACCCTTCTTTATGCAATGCACTTGAGAGGGAAGGGAGACCCTTCTTCATGATATGTATGTACTTGCGAGGGAAGGGAGGCCCTTCTTTATGCTATGCACTTGTGAGTGAGGGGAGACCCCTCGTGGAATGTTTGTTCTTGTTTTCTTGTCAAAAGCGAGGTAAAACATATCGTAGGATATGTCCCACCTCTAAACCTCGTTCTTGAAAACTTCGATAAATTCATGTCATGCATGTCGTGCTCGTGGAAGCATGTACATACTTGTATTTAAATTTAAATATGACATTTGGAGAGTTAACAATACATAGAACATCAATCATTTGAGCAAATCAATATTCATGTAATTTAGGGAAAACAAGAAGGCACACTATCATAGGTCCTAGCAATTTCCACAATTAATTAAACATGCATTTCCTTAATTTACAATTCATTTCTTTCACCTTGGCATTTCATCAAACATGGTGAATACATTATTTGTTAAGCCTATCACATGCTCTTCTAGGTGGGTTCATATTCACAATATGCTTATATGTTTATTATTAGTGCAATGCCCTTTCCCATTTCATTCATCACGTCATCCACATGGCATCCATTCGCCAACATCCATCTTCATTCACCATCCACACAACCCATCTCATAACACATATATAGATGAAGGAAAGTAAAGGATAATAGGAATGAGGGAAGAAAAATAAAGAACTATAACTAGGAGGGTAGCAAAAGGTACCGACCTTGATCAATGAGGAAGAAAACTCCTCCAAAAACGTTCGTGAGGCGCTGCCCTAGCTTGGAGAAACTCCTCCTCACGTGCTTGAATCGGAATCTTGAAGCAATCCAAGCTTGAGGTGATTGTGGGTCTTGAAACCCCTTTGATTTCTCCCCAAAAGCAAACCCTAGGTTAGGAAAACCCTCTCCTCTTTCTCTAACTCTCAAATGTCTCTACGTGTTGAGAATGAGCCCTAAAGGCTCGGGTAACCCTTAAGAGGAAAGAGTGAAACGCCCAAAAGACGAAAACACCTTTAATGAAACTTTTGCAAGACACGAAGACCGAGCAATCGGTGGTTATGACCGATCGATCGGTTGCCTACCGAGCGATGGGTGTGTTGACCGAGCTCTCGACCAAAAATCAACTCTCTGGAAAATTTCCCCATACAATTTCTTCGACCAGTCGATAGCCTCCGATCGATCGGTTTTGCACCGATCGATCGCTCCATGGACCGAGCGATCGGTGGTCTGCAGGTCCAAACTGTTTTGGCCATATCTTTTGACTCGTTCGTCGGATTTTGACGATTCAACTTGCGTTAGGTTCGTACTTCAAAAATGAACATTTCTAACATTTCAGAATTTTCAATTTCTTCCTTATTTATTAATTGTACTACATTAAAGGTAAATTGGCTACGAAAGTGTCATGTATTAATCATGAAAAAGTCTGGGGCTCTACATCCTCGCGACCCTGAGCATTGGGTCAAGGAAGTGTATGTAGAGGAGAGGGAGCCACTTATCCTATTGTAGTCTCAGGAGGATAGAGATTTGGAGGTGTGGCCATACCTCGACTACTGTTGAGAGGAGAGTGTTAGAGAGTTCGTTTGTATTTTGTTCGGTGGTCATGTCCACCTTTGACTTGATATGTTTTGTATATATTCACTTGGAATATAGACTTCCTTATATAGAAAAAGAAAAAAAAGTTAGGTCCCGTTTCCGCATTCATGATATAGTTCCGCACTCTGATTACTATTGTATTATATCATGTTTAGCTTTGTTCATTACAAGATGGTTTGGCAGGTACGTACAGTACCTCTAAAGTATCCCTTAACTCCTAGGGGGTATTTTAGGGCGCGACATCGTCATACTACAATACCTCCCACATGTCCCCTCTGTTAGCCTTTAGGTTTTGACCTAAGACAACATCATTGATTTTGATGATAACGCAATAAAGGAATGTATATTGTGTTACTAATGTCTCTTTTGAGTTTCTGTAAAAATCAGATTAAGAAGAGCATTAGAGTGTCATTCAATCAAAAAACATGAGCTGAATCATATTAAAGCCTATATGCAAGAACAAGTCCTAGTCAAAGTCATTCAAGCTCATATCATTCAAGATGACAAAAGCTCAAAGATGAAATTGAAGAAGATGGATCATCACAAAGCAATATCAGATCCAAGATCAAAAGAGAACTCTTAAGGTGTTTAGTGTCTTAGTTTAAGGTTGAGAGTGTTTAGGACTTTTGTAAGAAGTCCTCATTAGATGGTTTGGATAAAATCTCAATAACCTTAGATTGACCATAGGTTCCTTAAACCAATATAATAATATGATTAAGGACCTTAAAACATGATCATCTTTCTCATAAAGATTAAGTACAAAACCCTGGAATCATATCCTATCTTAAAGGTTTTGAAAAATGGATTTAGGAAATAAAATGGTCTATCAAGTCGATCAGACAGACCATCCAGTCGATCAAACAAACCATCCAGTCGATCAGACAAGCCTTGTGATCGACTGGATAGAACAAATTTTCCCAAAATTTGTCTACATGTTCTGATCATATTGGAAACCATTATGAATCCATATTAGATCATTCCAAAGATCATTATGAGTTGTTAATCATGTTTATCTACTAATTTAAAAGACTTTGGAATAATTGAAAATCATGCTAAAGGCAAGCAAGTGGCATTGGAAATCATTCCATTCTTTAAGGTCAAGAAAATTGGTTTTCAGTGTTTTTTATGCAAATTTACTCTATCCAGCCAATCAAAAGGGTCTTTTGATCGACTAGACAGACCAAGTTTGCACCAAAACGGTTCTGACAATTTTTCCCAAATCCAGAAATTTGTGGGACCCATTTTGACCATGAAATAAGAATAATTAGGATTCAACCATTAGACACAAAATTGTTCCCCTTGCAATTTTAAGTGGAATAGGAAGTTGAATTACGTAATTGCATCAATAAAATCAAACGTTATGGTCAAAATACTAAAGGAGTTAAAACTTTGCTCTATCCAGTCGACTGGATGGACCAGTCAACTTTGGGAGCCTTTTTAGCCATGAAATATGCAGAATTAGGATTTGATCATTAGAGACAAAAATGTTCCCTTTTGTATTTTAAGTGGAATAGGCTTTTTAATAACCTAATTTCGATAAGCTAAGCAAACGTTATAGTAACAACACTGAGAGGTAAAAACGTAACTCTATCCAACCGATCTGAAGACACATCCAGTCGATCAGAGGAATCTCCTGATCGACTGGATGAACTCTAGAACGTAAAAAAAGCCTATAACAGGTGGTTTCGCATCTATTGTTTCTCCAACGGCTATATTCTTAAATGCACTATAAATTAAGATATTCCATGAACTAAAATATTAAGGGTGATCAATCTATCAAATCTCATTCATTCACCAAGATCCAAAACTCAAATCCATTGTGAAAAATTTGAAATCCCCAATACTCTATTTTTCAGTTGAAATCCAATCCATCTTTTGTGAGATTTCTTAGAGTTTGTTATTCCATTCTTATCTAACACTTAAAGGAGTTTGTATTCCGGATTAAGGATCCAAAAAAATATCTACTTTGTAAAGGTTCATCCTTAATCTCAAAGGATTGTAAAGGTTTAATCCTGAGCCATAAAAGGATTGTGTAACGGTTCATCCTCAGCTCCCTAAAGGATAATAAAGTTGGTCTCCTAGCCTACAAGGGAGTGTAACGGTTTACTCTTCACCCGGAAGAAGAGGACACAGTTTAGGAATAAAATCGTGGGGAATCCTTGGAGCAGGAATAGCTCAAGGTGGGGACGTAGGCGGGTTGCCGAACCTCATGAACAATATCCGGTGTCAAGTGTTTGAATCTCTCTAACTCTCACTCTTGACTGATTTTCATTATTGTTTATACTATTGTTTAAGCAAAATTGTTAGATTCTCTATTTCCCTTTAACTTGCCCTAAAGTTGAAATTCCGCTTAGGAAATTTAGAGTAAATAATTTTTAAATTGTCATAGACACTATTCACCCCCCTCTAGGGTCTATAACCTGGGCAATGCCCTTTCGACACCCCCGCGTGTCCTCGACATCATGTGTGACCCTTGACAATCTCGTCATACCGCGACATTAGCTCCTGCATCCCCCTCCGATACCCCCATATGTCTCTAACATCCCAGGTGAGCATCGACCTAACACACTTTGTCGGTACCTCGCATGTGCCCCTTCGACACTCTTATGTGTCTCCAACATCCCAAGTGAGCATCAACATAACACACTTTGTCAGCACCTCACATATCCCCTTTCAACACCCCCATGTGTCTCTGACATCCTAGGTGAGCATTGATGTAACACACTTTGTCGGTACCTCGGATGTCACCCTTCGACACCCCTGTGTGTATCTGACATCCCGGATGAGCATCGACATAACACACTTTATCTACACCTCACATTCCCCTCTTTGGCACCCCTGTGTGTCTCTAACGTCCTAGGTGAACATCAACATAACACAATTTTTCAGCACCTCGAATGTCCTACTTCTGACTTGTCGCGTCCCAAAACCCACCCTAGGAGTTAGAGTGAATCTTGGACGACTCAATCATGACTTACATGACTTGCTTGACAAACCAACCTACAAAAACCCACAGAGCATATACAATAGAGGACATTATAGCGGAAACATAACTATAAAACACAGCGGAAGTCTAACAAACCTCTAAGTATATACATATGGTCCAAGTTTATACAAAAAGTAACCAGAAGAAAGTGCGGACAGACCCGCCAAAATACATGGATATAATCTCTCATCTCACCCACAGCTAATCCACTCAGAATCTACAACCACCTAATGGTAACCCTCTACTGGAGGTTCCTCAAAAGGCTCCTCGACGTACTCCTCCTCCACCCATGGACTCGGAGCACAGATATCAAATGGAGCAGCTGCTCCGCCGTCACCTGCCGACATAAGAAGTACGGCTGAGCATGGAATACTCAGCGGGTACTAAGCACTAACCAACAGTCATAGCATACAGATAGCATACATAAAGGAGGAAGCAAGTTGCATATATAGAACATGAACAATTTGTATCATACAAGGAAGCAAAACAATTTATAATCATGCTTGTATTTCGTAGAAAGCCGATGAAACCTCTTGAAAACGTCGTGCACTTGACTTGACTTGAAAATACCATTTCCGTGCTTGAAACTTGTTATGTTGTCTTATCTTGTCATATCATGCGTGTCATGTCATGTCATGCGTGTCATGCGGGTATCATGCTTGCTTGTTCATAATTTAAACATGTTCACATGCCTAGTTGCCGTTCATAGTCCGTCACAACTAGTATCCTATATGCAGATGGGTATGCCTAGTTGCCGTTCATAGCCCGTCGCAACTAGCATCCATGCAGAATGTGAATGCCGAGTTGCCGTTCATAGCCCGTCGCAACTAGCATCCATGCGGAATGTGAATGCCTAGTTGCCGTTCATAGCCCGTCGCAACTAGCATCCATGCAGAATGTGTGATGCTATGTTATGCGTGTCATGCCATGCTATGCTATGCGTGTCATGCGATGCTATGCATGTCATGCGAGGGGATGGGAGACCTTTCCCTATGCAATGCATGATTGTCTTGCCCTTGTCAAAAGCGAAGTGAAACATATCTTAGGATATGCCCCACCTCTACGTCCCATACTCAAAACATCGGTAAATCACGTCATTTCATGCGTGCTCGTGAGATCGTGTGCATACTTGCATTTGGAATTAAATATGACAATTTGGAGTGATTCACATGGCATAGCATATAACAATTTAAGAAATTAATAATCTACACATTTTAAGAAATGTAAGAAACACACTATCATGAACCCTAACAATTTCAAGAGCAATTAAACATGGGTTCCCTTAATTTATCATTTATTTTATTCACCTTGACATTTCATCAAACATGTGGTGTGTTCATTATTCACTTAAACCTAAATCATGCTTTTCTATGTGGGTTATGCTCACATCACACTTGTATGTTCGTTATTAGTAAAATGCCCTTTCCCATTCGTTCATCACATCATCCACACGGCATCCATTCGCCAACATCCATCTCCATTCACCATTCATACCACCAATCTCATAACACATATACATGAGAAGGAAAACAAGAAGAAAATAAAGGAAAAGAGAAGCTATAACTAGGAGGGTAGTAAGAAGTACCGACCTTGAAAAGATGAGGAAGAAACCCCTCTTCCAAACGACCGTGAGTTGCTGCCCTAGCTTGGAACACGAGCTCCACCCGAGCTTGAGCCGAGATCTTGAAGGAAAACGTGCTTGAGGATGATCTAGGGTCTCAAACCCCTTTGATTTCTCTTCAAAAATGAAAACCCTAGGTTTAGGAAAACCTTCTCCTTTCTCTCTATCTCTCAAAAGACTCTAAGGGTTGAGAATGAGCCCTAAAGGCTCGGGCAATCCTATATAAGAAAGGGTATAACACCCGAATGCCGAAAATGCCCTTAGTGAAAATTCTGTAAAACGCGAGGACCGAGCGATCGGTGTTAATGACCGATCGATCGGTTGCCTACCGATCGATCGGTTTCATAACCGAGCGATCGGTTGAAATTTCACTCTCTGGAAAACTTCCCCATAGTAAAATCTCGACCAGTCGATAGCCTCCGAGCGATCGGTTTTGGACCGATCGATCGCTCCATGGACCGAGCGATCGGTGGTCTGTAGGTCCAAACTGTTTTGGCCATAACTTTTGACTCGTTCATCCGATTTCGACGATTCAACTTGCGTTGGGTTCGTACTTCGAAAACGAACATTTCTGACGTTTCGGAATTTCCAATTTCTTCCTTATTTATTAATTGCATTACTTTAAAGGAAAAATGGCTACGAAGGGTCATGCATAAATGTCAAAAGTTCGGGGCTCTACATCCTCCCCCCCTACAAAAATTTCGTCCTCGAAATTTGGACGAGACATGCATTACAGAATCAAACAATATTACAAGCTACATATACAAAACCTATACAAAATTCATTCAAACAATTCCGGGTACTTCGCTTTGACTTCGGCTTCACGCTCCCATGTAGCTTCTTCCCGAGCATGGTGTTTCCATTGCACAAGAACCAAAGGGATTGTCTTGTTGCGAAGCACTTGATCTCTCCGATCCAATATGTGAATCGGCTTCTCAACCAACGTGAGATCTTCTCGAATTTCCAACGGTTCCAATTCTAGTATATGCGAAGGGTCCGCAATGTACTTTCGAAGCATAGACACGTGGAAAACGTTGTGAACCGCGGCCATGTAAGGTGGAAGAGCTACTCGATAAGCAACTTCACCAACCCGCGTGATAATCTCAAACAGTCCAACATAGCGAGGACTAAGCTTGCCTCTTTTGCCGAATCTCATAATCCCTTTGCTAGGAGATACTTTCACAAAGACTCGATCCCCTACTTGAAATTCCAAGTCCCTGCGGCGCGTGTCTGCATAGCTCTTTTGGCGATCTTGAGCGGCTTTCAACCGATCCCGGATGATCTTGACTATACTAGCAGTTTGCTCAATCAACTCCGGACCAAGTACTTTTCTTTCTCCTACCTCATCCCAGTAGAGAGGAGACCTGCAGCTTCGCCCATACAAAGCCTCGAACGGAGCCATTTGGATACTCGCCTGATAGCTATTGTTGTAGGCGAACTCCACCAAAGGCAAGTGCTCTTCCCAACTGCCTTTGAAATCCAGCATACAAGCCCGAAGCATATCTTCTATTACTTGGTTCACCCTCTCGGTTTGTCCATCCGTTTGTGGATGAAAAGCAGTGCTGAAATCAAGTCGGGAACCCATAGCTTCTTGAAAACTTTTCCAGAATCGTGATGTGAATCTTGGATCCCGATCCGACACAATACTGACAGGCACTCCGTGCAACCTCACCACTTCCTTGATGTACAAAGCAGCTAACTGACTAGAGTTGAAAATAGTTCGGTAAGGCAAGAAGTGAGCGGACTTCGTCAAACGATCCACTACTACCCATATCGCATCTGAACCCCTTGCCGTCTTTGGCAAGCCAACTATGAAATCCATGGATATGTTCTCCCATTTCCACTCGGGAATAGGAAGGGAATGCAATAGACCGGCGGGCCGCATGTGTTCTGCTTTCACCTGTTGGCACACCAAGCACCGTGCTACATATTCCGCAACCTCCCTCTTCATATTCCGCCACCAAAAGTGACTCTTGAGGTTCCGGTACATCTTTGTACCCCCTGGATGCACTGTGTACTTCGAACGGTGTGCTTCATCCAAAATCTCTCTTCGAAGGTCTGCATTGGCTGGGACGCACAGCCTTCCCTTGAATGTGATAGCACCCCGACTAGTGAGAGAAAAGTCTTCACTGCCCTTGGCAACTTCCTTGTCCCGGAAAGCCAACAATTCCGCATCCATGGCTTGATACTCTTGGATCAAATCTATAATGTATGGCCGAACCGTAACATTTGCCAAGGTAGGACCACGGACAGAGTTATTCACACTGATGTCCAGATTTGCCAAATCTTCGAGCAGCTTCCATTCTTGAACCAACATGTGTGCTAACAACCCCTGAGGTCTTCTACTCAAAGCATCAGCCACTACATTTGCTTTACCCGGGTGGTATTGAATGGTACAATCATAGTCCTTCAGGAATTCCATCCAACGCCGTTGCCTTAGATTCAATTCCTTTTGGGAAAAGAGGTATTTGAGACTCTTGTGATCCGTATACACATAGAATTCCACCCCGTATAAGTAATGTCGCCAGATCTTGAGCGCAAACACGACAGCGGCAAGCTCTAAGTCGTGCGTGGGGTAATTCTTCTCATGCTCCTTCAATTGCCTCGATGCATAGGCAATGACCTTCTTGTGTTGCATAAGCACACATCCAAGTCCAACGTGTGAGGCATCACTGTACACCTCATACCCAAGAGGTCCAGATGGAACTGTAAGGACAGGAGCTGTAGTAAGCCTCTTCTTCAGTTCCGTGAAACTGACCTCACACTTGTCGCTCCAAACAAACTTCGCATTCTTCCTTGTCAGGTGAGTAAGCGGTGCTGCAATGCTAGAGAAACCCTCTACGAATCTCCTGTAGTAGCCTGCCAGTCCAAGAAAGCTGCGTATCTCAGTAACACTCTTGGGCCTCGCCCAACTCATAACAGCTTCTATCTTCTTCGGATCAACGGAGATGCCTTCCGCGGAAACAACGTGGCCTAGGAATGCCACCTCTTCCAACCAAAACTCACACTTGCTAATTTTGGCGTATAGCTTGTGCTCTCTTAACATTTCCAATGCGAGGCGAAGGTCGCGTATGTGATCTTCCCGTGTCTGGGAATAGACCAAAATGTCATCAACAAATACAATCACGCACCGATCTAGGTATAGTCGGAACACCCGGTTCATCAAATCCATAAAGGCTGCCGGCGCGTTCGTGAGACCAAAAGGCATCACCAAGAACTCATAGTGCCCATATCGAGTCCTGAAAGCAGTTTTGGGAACATCTTCCACCTTAATCTTCAACTGGTGATAACCCGATCGAAGATCTATCTTTGAGAAAAATCTTGCTCCCTTCAACTGATCGAACAAGTCGTCAATCCTAGGCAATGGATACCTATTCTTTATAGTGACTTTGTTCAATTGCCGGTAATCGACACACATCCGCATCGAACCATCTTTCTTCTTGACAAACAACACTGGGGCACCCCACGGTGAGACACTTGGTCGAATGAAGCCAAGGCTTTGTAATTCTTCCAACTGAGCCTTTAACTCTTTGAGTTCAATAGGGGCCATTCTATACGGAGCCCTGCAAACAGGAGCTGTGCCTGGTGCAAGCTCGATCATAAACTCAATCTCCCTGTCTGGAGGCAATCCTGGCAACTCCTCTGGAAATACATCCAGGAACTCACTCACAACCGGAATAGTTGATGAGTCCTTTGCCTCGGGGTTAGCTACGCCCAACGCCGCAAAACGAGCAATGGATCTGCTTTTCAACCCGCGAAAGTGGAATGGTTTTCCTTCTACTGGCTTGAAGAGTACCATTTTCTCAAAGCAAGCTACATGCCCATGATGTGCTGCTAACCAATCCATTCCCAAAATAACATCAAAGTCTTGGAATCCAAGGACGATGAGATCAACCGCCAACTCGTGGCTTCCAACTTGGACCACACCATTTCTATACACTTTATCTGCCAATACTGTTTTGCCAAGAGGAGTCGAAATGGATAACTCCGGTTCCAGCTGACTTGGCTCCCCAGAAAAGCCTTCTGAAAAACTCGGCGAGACAAACGAATGAGTAGACCCGGTATCAATCAACACTCGAGCCAAATACTCATTGACTAGTAGGGTTCCTGAAATTTTAGCTAGTTACGTCAATTCAAGCCTCAACAGTGTATACACGTAAGTAAATATATATATAGCATACCAACTACGTACACGAGGAATAAAACATAACACAACAATCACGAATAAGGAAAATAACTCCTAACGCGTACCTTGCACCACATCGTCAGATGCAAGTGCATCACCCTCTGTCAAGGCAAAAACTCGCCCCTGGTTCGCCTGGCGAGACTGAGGTGTAGACCGGGTAGTCTGAGATGACGCCTGATATGATCCTGCTGGGCGTGCTGGTGGCCTAATCCCCTGAGACTGGCCTGGTAAATGCCGGGTAGGGCAATCCCTGATCACGTGGCCCTGGCGACCACAGTGAAAACATCCACCCGATGCTCTTAGGCAATCCCCAGCTGGGTGCCGTCGGCCGCATGAAGGGCAGGCCTCATGTGTGCGGGTAGGAGGGGCCTGAGGTGGAGCATATCTCGCCACCTGAGGTACAACTGGCCATGGGGCCGGGAGAGCCTGAGGTCGAGGTGCCTGTGGCACGTACTGCCGTGGTGCTGGGGCCGCATAAGTCGGCCTCATCGGTGGTGCTGGCCATGTATACTGATAAGGGCCGGTACGAGCCCGCCTCTCTGGAGGTGCTGAACTACTGGCTTGGCCTCTCGCCAACTCTCTCTTCTTAGACACCGCTTCAGAATTGGCCTCAACCAATAAGGCCTTATCCACTACTTCGGCGTAAGTGGCGTGCCTGAAAACCGACACTTTCTCCATGATGACATCCTTGAGCCCTTGCTCAAACCTCCTCGCCTTCATTGCCTCGGTGGCAATCATATGTGTCGCGAAGCGTGATAGCTCCGAGAACTTGGCCTCATAGGCAGCCACAGACATCGAACCTTGCTCAAGGTTGATGAATTCTCTCTCTTTCTTTTCCCGTGCACCGATCGGAAAATACTTCTTGTAAAAAGTATCCTTGAACTCCTCCCAAGTCCAAGGTTGACCCTGCATGGTCAAGTCTCGCGTCCTCAATGCGGACAACCACCAATGGTGGGCTTCACCCTCTAGCATGAAAACTGCCCATGCTACTCTATCCTCCTCTGTAGGCGAGAGGACTGCAAAAATCTTCTCCATCTGGAGGATCCACGCCTCCGCAGCAAGAGGGTCCACACTCCCATGGAAGGATGGAGGCCTCAATCTCCTGAATGCCTCAACTCCAGCTGTACGATGTACTGGAGCTGCGGGCAGTGGAGTAGGTGCCGCTGATGCCGGTATAGTTTGCCGAGCCGCCAGGATGGCGAGTGTCTCAGCAATAGAGCCTAAGACCTGGGAGAGGTCCGGCTGCTCATCCTCATCTCTGGAAGAAGATGAAGCTCTGGTGTGTGGTCCACGACCCCGTGTGCCCCGCCTCATGACTAAGTCCTGAGAACAATAGCACCACATGAGTCTCGCTAAAACCACAGTTTACTTCAATGTCATTTCACAATAATTCAATTTGTATTAGTTGTATAATACTAATATACATCACATCAAGTCATCAGAGTATTCATCACATTATACTTATACTTTAGTGTTCTAGCGTACCTAGGACCCGTACTTGGTTAAAGCAACCATTTTAGACTAAGACTAAAGTTTAGTCTTATACGTGGATCAAGACTCTCTTCCGACTTACCTTCTTCCTAACTTGTTTCCTAACATATGCTCTTGTCAAGCCGTGGTATAAGATTCTAAGTGACCCTAGAGACCTAAAGCCTAAGCTTTGATACCACTTCTGTCGCGTCCCAAAACCCACCCTAGGAGTTAGAGTGAATCTTGGACGACTCAATCATGACTTACATGACTTGCTTGACAAACCAACCTGCAAAAACCCACAGAGCATATACAATAGAGGACATTATAGCGGAAACATAACTATAAAACACAGCGGAAGTCTAACAAACCTCTAAGTATATACATATGGTCCAAGTTTATACAAAAAGTAACCAGAAGAAAGTGCGGACAGACCCGCCAAAATACATGGATATAATCTCTCATCTCACCCACAGCTAATCCACTCAGAATCTACAACCACCTAATGGTAACCCTCTACTGGAGGTTCCTCAAAAGGCTCCTCGACGTACTCCTCCTCCACCCATGGACTCGGAGCACAGATATCAAATGGAGCAGCTGCTCCGCCGTCACCTGCCGACATAAGAAGTACGGCTGAGCATGGAATACTCAGCGGGTACTAAGCACTAACCAACAGTCATAGCATACATAAAGGAGGAAGCAAGTTGCATATATAGAACATGAACAATTTATATCATACAAGGAAGCAAAACAATTTATAATCATGCTTGTATTTCGTAGAAAGCCGATGAAACCTCTTGAAAACGTCGTGCACTTGACTTGACTTGAAAATACCATTTTCGTGCTTGAAACTTGTTATGTTGTCTTATCTTGTCATATCATGCGTGTCATGTCATGTCATGCGTGTCATGCGGGTATCATGCTTGCTTGTTCATAATTTAAACATGTTCACATGCCTAGTTGCCGTTCATAGTCCGTCACAACTAGTATCCTATATGCAGATGGGTATGCCTAGTTGCCGTTCATAGCCCGTCGCAACTAGCATCCATGCAGAATGTGAATGCCGAGTTGCCGTTCATAGCCCGTCGCAACTAGCATCCATGCGGAATGTGAATGCCTAGTTGCCGTTCATAGCCCGTCGCAACTAGCATCCATGCAGAATGTGTGATGCTATGTTATGCGTGTCATGCCATGCTATGCTATGCGTGTCATGCGATGCTATGCATGTCATGCGAGGGGATGGGAGACCTTTCCCTATGCAATGCATGATTGTCTTGCCCTTGTCAAAAGCGAAGTGAAACATATCTTAGGATATGCCCCACCTCTACGTCCCATACTCAAAACATCGGTAAATCACGTCATTTCATGCGTGCTCGTGAGATCGTGTGCATACTTGCATTTGGAATTAAATATGACAATTTGGAGTGATTCACATGGCATAGCATATAACAATTTAAGAAATTAATAATCTACACATTTTAAGAAATGTAAGAAACACACTATCATGAACCCTAACAATTTCAAGAGCAATTAAACATGGGTTCCCTTAATTTATCATTTATTTTATTCACCTTGACATTTCATCAAACATGTGGTGTGTTCATTATTCACTTAAACCTAAATCATGCTTTTCTATGTGGGTTATGCTCACATCACACTTGTATGTTCGTTATTAGTAAAATGCCCTTTCCCATTCGTTCATCACATCATCCACACGGCATCCATTCGCCAACATCCATCTCCATTCACCATTCATACCACCAATCTCATAACACATATACATGAGAAGGAAAACAAGAAGAAAATAAAGGAAAAGAGAAGCTATAACTAGGAGGGTAGTAAGAAGTACCGACCTTGAAAAGATGAGGAAGAAACCCCTCTTCCAAACGACCGTGAGTTGCTGCCCTAGCTTGGAACACGAGCTCCACCCGAGCTTGAGCCGAGATCTTGAAGGAAAACGTGCTTGAGGATGATCTAGGGTCTCAAACCCCTTTGATTTCTCTTCAAAAATGAAAACCCTAGGTTTAGGAAAACCTTCTCCTTTCTCTCTATCTCTCAAAAGACTCTAAGGGTTGAGAATGAGCCCTAAAGGCTCGGGCAATCCTATATAAGAAAGGGTATAACACCCGAATGCCGAAAATGCCCTTAGTGAAAATTCTGTAAAACGCGAGGACCGAGCGATCGGTGTTAATGACCGATCGATCGGTTGCCTACCGATCGATCGGTTTCATAACCGAGCGATCGGTTGAAATTTCACTCTCTGGAAAACTTCCCCATAGTAAAATCTCGACCAGTCGATAGCCTCCGAGCGATCGGTTTTGGACCGATCGATCGCTCCATGGACCGAGCGATCGGTGGTCTGCAGGTCCAAACTGTTTTGGCCATAACTTTTGACTCGTTCATCCGATTTCGACGATTCAACTTGCGTTGGGTTCGTACTTCGAAAACGAACATTTCTGACATTTCAGAATTTCCAATTTCTTCCTTATTTATTAATTGCATTACTTTAAAGGAAAAATGGCTACGAAGGGTCATGTATAAATGTCAAAAGTTCGGGGCTCTACATGACTACCCACATGTCCTTCAGTTGTTTTGGCTAAACACCTCCAGGTAATGCCATAGCAACCAATCTTGGCTAGCGCCTTGAGCATATGTCATCTTTTCTAGCATCCATTAATCTCCAACATAAGTAGTACAGGCTACTCTTTATTCTCCAGAGAGTGGCCCTAACCACTTCCACTTTCCCCAGCTCGCCCATATCTCTTACAGGTATAGGCAGATACATTACTCATTCCACCACTTGCACAGCATGCATGCATATCATCATCTCCTAAAATTCATTCTTAGTATAAAAATAGGATGATTCCAGTCTTTGTCGTTCAATTACCAATTTGGCATTATCCGACAAAGAGGGGCAGCTATAAGCACCCAATTTTTACACCCTCCCTTAACCATGGTTAATATTTTAACCATAGTTATCCCCAACTGAGTCCCAGTCAAGTCCTAAACCCTAGATAAACCCTGATCAAATCCTACGCCTAACCCTAGGTGAAGGCTTAACCCTAGAACATACCCTAATCCCAGGTAAAACCCTAGCTTAACTCTAGTCATACCCTAGTCAAACCCTAGTCAAACCCTAGGTAAACCTTAGCTAAAACTTAGCCTAACCCTAGGTACCCTTTTCTAACCCTAGGATCCAAAAACCCTAAAATCAGGAGCCTAAAACCTCTGTGGTTTTAAACAGTGGCCCACATGCCCTTAGATCCGTTGGTGTGGGGTCCACTGGCCCAATTTCAAAATTCAATAATGGCGGTAATATCTTTACCGCCATTACCTTAAATAGTAACTACTACAGTGTATCATGCCAAGTGAGAATAGGTTGGGCTATTTTTGAAAAAAATTGATAATGGCGGTAATACTATTACCGCCATTATTTCTTTGGCTTAATTCAGTAATGGCGATAATGGTATTACCGACATTTTCTAATTTCTGGGATTCCTCAGCTAGTACACCTCCTGGACCACTGTGCTCCACCCCCACAGTGTCTAGCATGCATGTTGTTAACCCCAGACTACCCCTGGGTCTCCCTCCAACTCTATTTAAACCCCTGTGTCTCCCACCCTAAGCGGATCCCCAGACTATCCAGGAGCCTTACCAGGCTGCCTCACGCATGTCCCAGCTTTGCACTCCCACCATGCACCACCCCTATCACTGAGCAAGCTGTAGCGGCAGGGAAGGATCCCCTACCCTTTCTTCTTTTTGTCTGAATATTATAAGACCCCTGGTCCTACTCTAGGGGTCCTTTATCTTTATTTTTATTCCTGTTTTGTATTTCCAAACCAAGGACAGGGGTCCCATTACCTTCCTCATAGGTATGGGGAACGCCCTTGAGGTTGTTAAGCTTGGCATCAATGCCCCCTAGTGCACAACACTCCCCTTAGTCTTCTAAGGGTCCCTCGAGCTATGAGGGATCCCCTGGAACACCCTGGTGCAGCCCCCATAGGTAAAAAATCATTTTCTGAAAATATTCAAGGATGGCGGTAGAATAATTACAACCATTCCTGTACCTCTTGATTACAATAGCTTTATAACCATTTTTTATGGGCCCTGGTCCATTTCAGGGCCATGGTTGGACTCCTCAGGTCCTCCTTTGTCTACCCTGGTCATTCTAGGGTCATCCCAGCTGCTTAAGCACAGTTAGATTGGTCTGAAACCAAGACTAGCATAATGGCAAGTAAACTGTAGACCGCCATTATAGTATACCAACCACAGGGTGTTCAGCCTACTATGGGGCCACTCCAGACCATCCCCTGGGCCGACCAAAGGCCCAGGGCCTTCCCGACACTTCCCTTTATCAACTCTATGGGTACTTGACTCTGGGGTTAACCCTTAACTCAACCCACAAACCTGTAAAAACCCCCTGGAAGTGCTTCTGTAATGGCGGTAATACTATTATCGCCATTATTGAACTTCTGTAATTTGGACTTTTGCACAAGGCCCAAATCAGGTAGGAGGCTACTCTAAGCCCTGCCATGCTCTTTGGGCCCATCCTGACCTATTTGGACCTTTAACTAGGGTTAACCAAACTCTGGTTAACTTTTAATAATGGTTAAGCACCCCTTAACCCTTGGAAAATTTTAGAAATTTTCAAAAAATTCAAAATCTTGCCAAATGTCCAAATGTCCTGCTTAGACCTCTTTACCATGGTTAGAATCCATAATCATGATTACTTTTGTAGCACCCCGGACTTTTTCATCCTTAATGAATAGCACCTTCGTAGCTAATTGGCCATTTTTGTAGTCTAATTAATAAATAAAGGAGAAATCGAAAATTCTGAAACGTCAGAAATGTTCGTTTTCGAAGTACGAACCCAACGCAAGTTGAATCGTCAAAATCGGACGAACGAGTCAAAAGTTATGGCCAAAACAGTTTGGACCTGCAGACCACCGATCGCTCGGTCCATGGAGCGATCGATCGGTCCAAAACCGATCGCTCGGAGGCTATCGACTGGTCGAGATTTTTCTATGGGGAAATTTTCCAGAGAGTGAAATTTCAACCGATCGCTCGGTTATGAAACCGATCGATCGGTAGGCAACCGATCGATCGGTCATTAACACCGATCGCTCGGTACTCGCGTTTTTGCAGAAAATTTAGAAGGGTGTTTTAGTCTTTTGAGTGGTTTACTCTTACCTTAAGAGTCTTGCCCGAGCCTTTAGGGCTTATTTGCAATACTTAGAAGATTGAGAGCTAAGGAAGGGAGAAGAAGGCGATCCCTAACCTAGGGTTTGATTTTTGGAAGGGAAATCAAAGGGTTTGAGACCCTAGATTATCCTCAAGCACGTTTTCCTTCAAGATCTCGGCTCAAGCTCGGGTGGAGCTCGTGTTCCAAGCTAGGGCAGCAACTCACGGTCATTTGGAAGAGGGGTTTCTTCCTCATCTCTTCAAGGTCGGTGCTTTTTACTACCCTCCTAGTTATAGCCTCTCCTTTCCTTATTTCTTCTTGTTTTCCTTCATATATATATATATATATTATGAGATGGGTGGTATGTATGGTAAATGGAGAGGGATGTTGGCGAATGGATGCCGTGTGGATGATGTAATGAATGAATGGGGAAGGGCATAGTACTAATAATAAACATACAAGTGTGATGTGAGTATAACCCACCTAGAAAAGCATGTTGTAGGGTTAATGAATAATGAATGTACCATGTTTGATGAAATGCCAAGGTGAATAAAATGAATGATAAATTAAGAAAATGCATGTTTAAGGTTTATGGAAATTGCTAGGGTTATGATAGTGTGATTGTTCGCTTTCCCTAAATGATATCAATATTAAATTGCCCAAATCATTGATGTTATGTGTTATGAATTACTCAAATGCCATATTTAATTCCAAATGTAAGTATGCACACGACCTCACGAGCACGCATACATGACATGATTTACCGAGGTTTTCAAGAATGGGATTTAGAGGTGGGGCATATCGTACGATATGTTTTACCTCGCTTTTGGCAAGGACAAGACAATCATGCATTTTCATAAGAAGGGTCTCCCTTCCCTCGCAAGTGCATACTTAACATAAGAAGGGCCTCCCTTCCCTCGCAAGTACATCTCACAAGAACATCTCACAGGTGAAAGGACATGACATGAGCATTTAGGAAGAAGGGTCTCCCTTCCCTCACAAGTAGTTTACTTTTCCAAGCAAGCATGACAAGACATGGCATGACAAGCATGGGCATTTAGGATGAAGGGTCTCCCTTCCCTCACAAGTAGTTTACTTTCCAAGCAAGCATGACATGGCATGACACGCATGATACGATAGGATAAGACAAACGTGACAAGCTTCCAAGCAAGGAAATGGTATTTTCAGTCAAGTCAAGTGCACGGTATTTTCAAGGGTTTTACCGGCTTTTATGAATTCAAGCATGATTATATACTCCTTTACTTTATTGTCCTGATATGAATTTTTCCTGTTTTATATGCATGAATTGTCTCCTGCTTTATATATGCTATCTGTATGCTATGACTATTGGTTAGTATTTAGTACCCACTGAGTATTCCATGCTCAGCCGTACTTCTTATGTCGGCAGGTGATGGCGGAGCAGCTGCTCCATTTGATATCTGTGCTCCGAGCCCTTGGGTGGAGGAGGAGTACGTCGAGGAGCCTTTTGAGGAACCTCCAGTTGAGGGTTACCATTAGGTGGTTGTAGATTCTGAGAGGATTAGCTGTGGGTGAGATGAGAGATTTTATCCATGTATTTTGGCGGGTCTGTCCGCACTTTCTTTTGGTTACCTTTTTTTTTTTGTATAAACTTGGACCATATGTATATACTTAGAGGTTTGTTAGACTTCCGCTGTGTTTTATAGTTATGTTTCCGCTATGATGTCCTCTATTGTATATGCTCTGTGGGGTTTTGCAGGTTGGTTTGTCAAGCAAGTCATGTAAGTCATGATTGAGTCGTCCAAGATTCACTCTAACTCCTAGGGTGGGTTTTGGGTCGCGACAACTTTACCCATTTAACTCCGATTAGCAACCCTAACCTCGATTAACTCTGATTTTTGGCCTACCGGGCCTAATCTCTTAGCCTACCGGGCTCACCCTTTGGCCTACCAGGCCCAATCTCAGCCTACTGGGCTTTTCCTTGTTACTTTCAATCATGGTTAGCAATCCTAACCATGGTTAGTTTGACCTTTAACCTAGGTTAGTAACCCTAACCTTGGTTAAATCTACCCTTGGCCTACCAGGCCTAAACCCTAGTCTACTGGACTAATCCCTAGTCTACCAAACTAATCCTTAGTCTGCCAAACTAACCCTAAGCCTACAGGGCTTAAACCATGCACTTGACCAACCCGGTTAACCAAAGCCTAGTCTACCGAACTAGTCCGTTAGCCATCCTTGGTGCAGACACACACACCCCTTAGCCTTGGCACGGGCTCATATGCCAGAACTATGCTCGGTCTGATCTCACCCTTGTGAGTACGTAGGCAACCCAACCTAGGTTTGACCCTAGTTAGCTTTCTCCTTCTTGACTTAGCATTATTTTAAACACTTAGGCATTTGAACAAAACTTGATTAAAATTAGCTTACACCTAGAAAGTAGGGAACCATTGAAAAATGGAAGTCTCGGGATGCCTAACACCTTGTTCGGACTTAACTAAACCTTTTACCTAGACCTCTATCGCAGACTCAGACGTTATCCACATCCCACGCTCACACAGGTCATGTCGTAGTTCTGGCAAATACCGCAGAGGATAAGGGAGGGTGTCCCTGAAAAGGTTTTGTGAAAGAAAGGCTATTAGGCTCAATGGTCTAACTAGCCTATTTCATTGATTTGAAAATAGTTTATATTGTTAGGGATAAGGAGTGTGCCAAGGATGACCTCCTGTCATTTCCCCGAAGAATCTACAAGTGCAAAATGCCTATCAGATCTAGACCCTAAGCGTAGTATCATTTGACTTTGTCCATGTTGACAGGCTCTAGGAGGTCTTCGTCATCCATACGTCCAAGTCGAAGGGCGCTGCTGGAGGCCTCATCCTCTGGAAAGCCTTTATTCCAGCCTGTGCTCGATTAGGAGGAACCAGTATAAGTGCCGCATTAGGCGGAGTAGCCGGTTGCCTTGCCGCTAACATAGCCAAAGTTTCGGCTATTGAAGTAAAGGCTTGGGTAAAATCGGGTTGATCATCACCCGATGGAGCATCATTTCCGTTGCCCCGTGTGTTGTATCCGCGACCCCGGGTATTGCGTCTCATGATTTCTCCTGAGAACGACAATACAACATGTAACGACCCTAAAATCCTACTAAGGCTAAAATAGGACTTTGGAATCGCCACATTCACTTAACCTGCTTAAAACCATGCATACAAGGCTACTACACGAGTCTCCCAAAAATGAGAGTAATAAAATTTCTGATATATAAACCCAATCCAACCTGCACAAGTCTAAGGTCTATATATACAACTCACAATGAACCAACAAGTCTGATACACAACTAATA
The DNA here is from genome assembly GCA_015143295.1 of Tetracentron sinense. Lineage (NCBI taxonomy): Eukaryota > Viridiplantae > Streptophyta > Magnoliopsida > Trochodendrales > Trochodendraceae > Tetracentron > Tetracentron sinense. Next base: position 18,821,042 of record CM026559.1, on the reverse strand, counting down.
AGAAGTCTACTGAGCAACATCCTCTAAAAGTCAAATACAAAACTCTCTCAATGAAAAGAAATGTAAACTAAGAGGTGTAGCCGCCCAAGTCTCTGGCTCCCTCCTCAGAAGGCTCACCTTCACCTCCTTCCTCAAGGTAAGTCTCCTCAACCCACGGCTCCGCCGAGTACTCCTGCTCTATACCTGCCAAGACAAAAGTCCGGCTGAGTACAAAGGTACTCAGTGTATATAAAATCCAACCAACAATAAGGATATACCTGCACTTAGTCAGAAACATATCCAATAACATAATAACATAATCAGAGTGCGGAAGAACGTGTGTGCATATACATCATATCATCACCTTGACTCGTGTACTTGTGAGAATCTTAGACTTGGAAGACAATACACTTATGAGTTGCTTATGCTTATGAGACCACGTGCTTGTGAGTTGCTTATGCTTATGCTTATGAACTTATTCAGATCATACAGTAATGAGACATGCCGTTCTTGGCGGATACGGACCATGCCTTAGAAATCATGTGGTTGACATGCCGTTCTTGGCGGATACGGACCATGTCATGCTTATGCTTATTCAGAATGCCATACATATGTCATGCTCATGCTTGTGGCCCACATGTGTGACTTGTGAGATTCTTATCTTAACATACACGTGCTTATGTGCTTAAGTGTCGAAATTAACGTTTGAGTCGGTAATTGCTTAGATTCCGATTTCCCACCATGGAAACTCCACTATATGTCCCATACCAAATAGTTAGAGAATTCCCGGTTTGAGAGATGTTCCTCTAAGTTCTTACCTTCCCGACTATCAATTCCCATGCAAGAAATTAAGTATACTTAACAAACAATCACATATATATTCCTTATCATAATTCTTAACATCATTTATAATCCATTTACAACCCTTTCATAAAAGTATAATAGCATTTATCCTTTCAAGCATTTTCACAAACACCTTGTGTACACATAATATGAGTCCATTATTTCTCTACATTTTCATGCATTCATCAAATCATAATTCCATCCATACAATCAATTCACTATTCACATCCACATATTAATCCCATCCTCCATACATTTCCCATCCTCCATACATTCTATCGACATTTCCAATCCACATATCCATCAATAATTAGCTTGCTTCTTAGAAAATTAGGGAAAATGCATCAAACATCTATTTCTACCATTTCTAGCATCTTAACATTCACAAAACCTTAAAATAAAGTTGATTAGGATAGTATATCGACCTTAGGAATCCTTCCCTTGGATTCAAAACGCTCCTGAGACGATTTGGAGAAGCTTCCCAAACTTTTCTTGCAATCTCCTATCAATCTCCTCCTTCTCCAAGAAAACCCTCTCTCAAAACCCTAGGGTTTCTCCCCCTTTTTTTCCAAATTAGGTTAGAACTAGGTGGAGTATTTTAATATTTCGAGTAGGACCCCCTATTTATAGCCCCAAGGTCTAAGAACAAAAGACCAAAAAGCCCATACTAAAATTCTGTAAAAATCACGAAAGACCGAGCGATTGGTGGTTATGACCGAGCGATCGGTTGCTACCGATCGATCGGTCAAAAACACACTCTCTGAAAAATTTCACCATAGAAAATTTTGGACCAGTCGATAGATACCGATCGATCGGTTTTGGACCGATCGATCGCTACTTCTGACCGAGCGATCGGTGCTCTATTTCGACTCATTTTACTGTTTTGGCCATAACTTTTTACTCGTTCGTCGGATTTTGACGATTCAACTTGCGTTGGATTCGTCTTTCGAAAACAAACATTTCTGGCATTTAGAATTTCTAATTTCCACTTCATTTATAGACTAAAATACCCTTAATGTAATGCACTAAAAACATGAAAAAGATTCGGGTCTCTACACAACATGAGTCTAACTTGGACACACATTTAGTAACAATTTCGTAATTCACTCAATATATATTCATCAAGCATATTTACTAAGCACAAATAATGCACATATGGTATTCAATCACAACATCGTAACATACAATCCGTGTTCCTAGCAAAGGACTCTAAGTTTGGTTAAAGCTCAACCCATTTTGACTAAGACTAGCTTGTTAGTCTATACTTGGAATACAACTCTTCTATAACACCTAATGCCTTGTTCACGTATGGTATCGAATACTAAGTGACCCTAGGGACTCTAATGCCTAGAGCTCTGATACCACCTCCGTCGCGCCCCAAAATACTCCCTAGGAGTTTAGGGATACTTTAGCCGTGACTATACGTACCTGTCAAACCATCCTGTCATGAACATGATAATTACAGTACTTAAACAATGATAATCAAAGCGCGGAAGCTAAACATAAATGCGGAAGCGTAAACTAACTTTTCATTTCTTCTATAGTTCTCAAATGGTATTCCAAGTGATCATAAATATACAAACATGCCTAAGACTAAGGTGGACAGGCCCACCTATCAAAATGTCAAACTACATAAAACCCTCTCATACTCTCCTCTCAACAGTAGTCGAGGTATGGCCACACGTCAAGGTCTCAGTCCGCCTAAGACTGCAGTGGGATAGACGGCTCTCTCTCCTCTATATACTCTTCCTCGACCAAAGGCTTCGGGTTGAGGGCTTCCTCAGTACCTGCCGACATGAAAGTACGGCTGAGCATGGAATACTCAGCGAGTATAAACTACTAGCTAACCATAACAATAAGAACACACAACAACAATAGTACAATGCAAAGCAGAAATAGGAGCATCACAAAAGAAATAACATAAGACACGGTACAATGCAATCATCTTGACGTGTGTGCATGAATGCGAAAACTTCGATAAAACTCCTGCTTGAAAACCCATTTCATATCTCGGTATGCCTTGTAGAAATCATGTGTGCATGCATGCATGAATGTCTTGTCATCATCTTGTAAACTTGCATCTTGTAACTTGTGAGCCAGAGGCTAGCACCCGAATCTCCTTGGGCTGCCAACCTCCTTGATATATGGTTTTCTTGTGAGCCAGAGGCTAGTACCCGAATGTCCCTGGGCTACCAACCTCCTTGACAATATGTGATTTTTATTACTTGTTTAGTTTTCTTGTGAGCCAGAGGCTAGTACCCGAATCTCCCTGGGCTACTAACCTCCTTGACCATATGTTTTTTGGGGTTTTCTTGTGAGCCAGAGGCTAGTACCCGAATCTCCCTGGGCTACCAACCTCCTTGACATGCAATATTTTCTTGTTGGTTATTATATGCACATGCTCTTGAAATCTCGGTTCATGCTAACATGCGTGCTCGTGTACGTGCCAATAGTGACAATCATGGGAATGAGGATAACAAAAGAGATATTGCATTTCATTTAAATTCATAGCATATCATGCAAACATTTAGGTGATCAACATAGCATTTGGTCGAGTCATCATTTACAAGAACAATTACATAAGGCTTACATCCAATTCCTTTGAGTCATCATTTTATAGGTTAAGCATTTATCAAACACATAACATATGATGTCCATTAATAGTTCATCTTCTTCTTCTTTAATGCATATTTTCCATCCAATCACATAAGGGTAAGTTTATTATTTGTAAAATGCCCATCCTCCATTTTTCATTTCCCACACCACACATATCACACATCATACATTTGGCATCCCATCGTCTCAGTCAACATTCCATACACATCCATGTCCTTTTTCCTTATCTTATTTATATTTATTGAGATGATATAATTCATAGGGAAGGAAAGCATAATATAAAGAATCACCATTTACAATAGAAAACCTAGGTTATTGCTAAGGAAAGTTAGTAAGGTGTACTAACCTTGAATCAAGGCTTGATCTTGGTTGTAAACCTTGATATAGAACCCCAAATGGTAGGGAAGAACCCTTGCTTGAAGAAGGCTTGAGTGGAGGAAGAAACACCCCTTGAAATGACCATGGAAACGCTGTCGTAGCCTTGGGGGAGAAGCTCCACTCGTGCTTGAGGCTTGGCTTTGATGAACACAAGCTCTTTTGGGACGATCTTGGGTGTTTAAACCCTTGATTCACTCTCAAGTTGAAACCCTAGGTTAGAACCCTCTTTCTCCTCTCTCTCTATCTCTTAAAATCTTCTATGTATCATGAATGAAGCCCTAAGGCTCGGGCAAGCCTTAAGAGGAAAGGGTTTAACCCCCAAAAGATAAAAAAGCCCTTACTAAAATTTCTGCAAAACGCGAAGCCGGAGCGATCGGTGGTTATGACCGAGGGATCAGTGTTCTGACCGAGCGACCGATCAAAAATATGCTCTCTGGAAAATTTTCCCATACAAAAAAGTTAACTAGTCGATAGCCTCCGATCGATCGGTTTTGGACCGATTGATCGCTACAATGACCGAGCGATCGGTGCTCTACAGGTCCCGACTGTTTTGACCATATCTTTTGACTTGCTCGTTGGATTTTGACGATTCAACTTGTGCTGGGTTCATCTTTTGAAAAGAAATATTTCTGACATTTCAGAATTTCTAATTTCTCCCTTATTTATTAATTAGACTACGAGAAAGGTCAATTAGCTACGAAAGTACCATTCATTAAATATAGAAAGTCCGGGGTGCTACAAGGTATAAGCACGATATTAGGAGGAGTAGCCGGTGGCCTTACTGCTAATATAGCCAAGGTCTCGACTATCGAGACAAAAGCTTGGGCAAAGTCGGGTTGATTATCACCCGATGGAGCATCACTTCCATTGGCCCTTGTGTTGTATCTGCGACCTCGGGTATTGTGTCTCATGATTACTCCTGAGGAGGACAATACAACATGAGTCTAACTTGGATACGTATTTAGTAATACTTTCGTAATTCACTCAATACATATTCACCAAGAATAGGATAAAGCACACATGGTTTGCATGACAATGTCATAACACACCATCCGTTTTTCTAGCGTAGGACTCTAAGTTTGGTTGAAGTTCAATCTATTTTGACAAAGACTAACTTGTTAGTCTATACTTGGAATACGACTCTTTCAAAACACCTAATGCCTTGTTAAATTATGGTATCGAGTACTAAGTGACCCTAGGGACTCTAATGCCTAGAGCTCTTATACCACTTCTGTCGCGCCCCAAAACACACCCTAGGAGTTAAGGGATACTTTAGGTGTGACTATACATACCTGCTAAACCATCCTGTAATGAACAAGGCAAACATGATAAAATAATGCCAATAATCAGAGTGCGGAAGCTAATCATGAGTGTGGAAACGGGAACTAACTTTTTCTTTTCTCAAAAACCATCTTAGTTTTCTAAGTTTATGTACAAAACATAATCCAAGTAAAGGTGGACATGCCCACCTATCAAAACAGAAAAAGGAACTCTCTCTCACACTCTCCTCTCAATAGTAGTCGAGGTATGGCCACACGTCCAAATCCCTATCCTCCTGAGACTACATCGGGATAGGTGGCTCCCTCTCCTCTACACACTCTTCCTTGACCCAAGGCTCAGGGTTGAGGACACCCACGATACCTGCCAATATAAAAGTACAGCTGAGCATGGAATACTCAGCGAGTACAAGCTACTAGCTAAACATAGCAATAACAAAAGCACAACAACAGTGAACACAATACAAAATATCGATTTAAAGCAATACTAGTAGCATAAGATAAATAGTATTGAACATGAAGTAATATAAATATCCTGACATGCGTGCATGAATGCGAAAACTCCAATAGAACTCATGATTCGGAAACCTGTTTCATGTTTTGGTCTTACTTGTGAAAATCATGCATGCGTGTCTCATCTTGTCAAAAAAAAATCATATGTCTTGCTTGTTCTTGATTTGCTTTACTTGTATACTTGTGAGCCAGAGGCTAGCACCCACACATCCCTGGGCTGCCAACATCCTTGACATTTTATTTTCTTGTGAGCCAAAGGCTAGCACCTTTCACTTGGGTTACCAACCTCCTTGACATGTACTTGTTTCCTTTTCTTGTGAGCCGAGGCTGGCACCCTTCACTTGGGCTACCAACCTCCTTGTCTTGTTTCGTTTACTTGTGAGCCAGAGGCTAGCACCCTTCACTTGGGCTACCAAACTCCTTGTCTTGTTTCGTTTACTTGTGTACATATACCTTACAAAAACTGATTCATGCATGCATGTGTGTGTGTGTAACAAATTTAGTAAACGTGAAGACATGCTTGGATGAGAGGATCACATGAGCATAGCATTTCAATTTCCTAACATAATCATATGAGGATTTAGACTAGCATGTATAACATTGGGTAATTTACCATTTTAAGAAAAACTACATAGATCATACTTTCATGTTCTTCATTATATCCGTTTAATTCTCATTGAGGTCTTTGACCAAACATGTGGCGTGCAATACGTTTATAGTCATTTCATTTCAATTCCTTAGTGCATGCATTTCATCAACATCAAGTGTGTTCATTATGCTTGAAATACCCATCCATCATTTTCCATCACAAAGCATTCATCACACAATACGGCATCCAATCGCCTCACATCCACCATCCATTCTTGCATTCCACACATTCGCTTATTCATCTTGTTTAGATTTTGGGAAAAATGGTACATTTCAATTAAAAGAGGAATACAAGATCAAAATTGTCGCGACCCAAAATACCCCCTAGGAGTTAAGGGTAAGTTGACTCGTGACCGCCGTACCATACCTCCAGTATGATACAAAGGCACACGTGGAAACCTGTCAGAGTACCTGAATATACATAACAGAAACGAAATACAATGCACAGCGGAAAATAAAATACTAAACATAGCGGAAGCAAAATGAATACTCCTATAGCTTGGCTCAAGTAAGAACCAACAAGTATACAAGTGTGAGAAACCCAAAAGTGGAGTGGACAAACCCCACACTCACATAACAAAATGACACAAGTTCTAAGTCGGTCGATCAACAGAAATCGAAGTCACGACTCCTATCTAGAGCACCATCGTCATGATAGTGATCCATGGAAGGCTCCGGGTCACGGTACTCTTCCTCGACCCAAGGTTCGTCGCCACACAAATCGAATGGAACCCGAGCACCTGCCGATCATAACAATATCGACTGAGCATGGAATACTCAGTGTATACAAACTAAGAACAATAAAGCGGTTAGGCATGGAGCATACAAGACATGGAGAATGAAATCCGAACAATCCTTAAAGCATGGAAACCGTGAAAACATATGTGAGATAATATTCGAAACCAAAACTGTAACCGTGTGAGTCAATCGATAATCATAGTCTTATGAGTTCTTGTGAGTTCATGGAGTTACTTAGAGTCATTATGATCCGTAGAGACATAGAGCATAGAGCAATACCGTAGAGCATTTCCATAGAGCATAACCTTAGAGATCTTAGAGCATTTCATTGTGATCCGTGGAGCTTGTGAGACGATCTTAGAGCATTATCATAGAGTTTTCTTGTGAGCATGGTATGATCCTTAGAGCTTGTGAAACGATCTTAGAGAAATCATAGAGTTACTTAGAATCATTCATTATTCGTCTTTTCGTGAAAAACCCTTGTTTGTACTTTTGAGCAATCCATGGAAAACATCGGTTTATGCGAGACATGCGAGCATATGCACTTAATAAGAGAAATCATCATATTTAAGCATAGAATCCCTTAGAGGTATTTCATCAAACACTTAGAGTGCATCATAATAGTAACCTACATCCAAGTATATAATCACACCTTTGCATACATAGAATCAATACATATAGATAGGGCATATATAAGAAGAATCATATCTAGTAACTAGTAGGATTGCAAGATTGTAGTAGAGTGTATCTACCTTAGAGGAATCAATGGGTTTGACTCCCAATGGCTGGAACAAGCAAGAACAGTGAGTTCTTGGTTGGAAATCACCAAGGGAAGTGGAAGAACCTTGATCTTCCACAAGCTTGATCAACAAGTAGCTCCTCTCCTTCTTCTCTCTCTCAAAATCTCCTAAGATAGGGCACAGAGGGTTTCTGAAACCCTAAGGCACGAACTCAGCCTATTTATAGGCAAGGGGTGGTGTTTAAAGTCTTAAACACCCTTAATGAAGAAAAACTGCGTATGACCGATCGATCGGTGCTATGGACCGAGCGATCGGAGGCTTACCGATCGATCGGTGTTATGACCGAGAGATCGGTCAAAAACACACTCTCTGGAATTTTTCCCCATACAAAAAAGTTAACCGTGCGATAGCCATCGAGCGATCGGTAGTGGACCGATCGATCGCAGGTAATGACCGAGCGATCGGTGCTCTGTTATGTCTGGACTGTTTTGACCATATCTTTTTACTCGCTCGTCGAATTTCGACGATTCAACTTGCGTTGGATCCGTCTTTCGAAAACGAACATTTCTGACGTTTCGGAATTTCCGATTTCTCCCTTATTTATTAATTAGACTACGAAAACTATGAAAACGGCCAATTAGCTATGAAGGTGCTATTCATTAAGGATGAAAAAATCCGGGGTGCTACATTCTCCCCCCCTTACAAAAATTTCGTCCCCGAAATTTGGACGATACATACATGTGTAAAACTATAGCAAAATACAAGGGAATGCCATGGCCTTAAACAAATAAATGGGGGTACTTTTCTCGTACTTCGGCTTCTCGCTCCCATGTAGCCTCTTCCTTGGAATGATGCTGCCACTTCACTAGGACTAAAGGGATAGTCTTGGTTCGCAACACTTGATCTCGACGATCCAGAATCTGAACTGGTTGCTCAACCAACGTAAGATCCTCTCGAATCTCAACAGGATCAAGAGCGATGACGTGAGACGGATCCGAAATGTATTTTCTAAGCATAGAGACGTGAAATACATTATGGACCGCTGCCATGTGAGGCGGTAGTGCTACCCTGTAAGCAACCTCACCAACCCTTGTGACGATCTCAAATGGTCCCACATACCTTGGACTGAGCTTCCCCTTCTTCCCGAATCGCATGATTCCCCGACTCGGCGAAATCTTCACAAAGACCCGATCTCCAACTCGGAACTCTAAATCTCTACGGCGTATATCCGCATAGCTCTTCTGCCTATCCTGAGCACTTTTCAGTCGTTCTCGGATAATTTTGACCCTTTCTGCGGTCCGCTCTATCAACTCAGGACCAAGAATCTTCCTCTCACCAACTTCATCCCAGTATAGCGGTGATCGACAACTCCGACCATACAGAGCTTCAAAAGGTGCCATCTGGATGCTTGCCTGATAGCTATTGTTGTAGGCAAACTCAACCAACGGCAACTGTTCCTCCCAACTACCCTGAAAATCCAGCATACAAGCTCGGAGCATATCCTCCACTACTTGATTCACCCTCTCCGTTTGTCCATCGGTCTGAGGATGGAAGGCAGTACTGAATTCTAAACGAGAACCCATAGCATCCTGGAAGGTTTTCCAAAACCTGGAAGTAAACCGAGGATCTCGATCAGACACGATAGAAACTGGCACACCGTGCAGTCGAACCACCTCCTTAACATATAGGGCTACCAACTGATTTGCATTGAAAGTAGTTCGGTACGGAATGAAATGTGCAGACTTAGTCAACCTGTCCACAATCACCCAAATAGCATCGGAGCCCTTCACCGTTCGCGGCAAACCCACAATGAAATCCATCGAGATGTTCTCCCATTTCCACTCCGGAATAGGAAGGGACTGCAAAAGACCTGCCGGCCTTTGATGTTCGGCTTTTACCTGCTGGCAAATCAAACATCTGGCGACGTACTCAGCGACTTCCCTCTTCATGTTTCGCCACCAGTAGTGCTTCTTGAGATTCTGGTACATCTTGGTACCTCCCGGATGTACCGTGTACTTTGATCGGTGAGCTTCATTCAAAATTTCATCCCTCAAAACCGTGTCGGCGGGGACACACAACCTGCCCTTAAATGTGATAGCACCATCACCATTTAAAGCGAACTCCTGATTGCCGTTACTCACCGACTTGTCTCGGTAAGCAAGCAACTCCACATCTGAATTCTGTAGCTCCTTGATCTGGCTCAGGATCTGTGGCCTAACCACCACATTGGACATTATCGGCCCATAGGTGACATGCCTGAGAGTAGTGTCCAAATGACACATATCATATAATAACTTCCACTCTTGCACTCTCAATTGAGCCATAACTCCGTAAGGTTTTCTGCTAAGAGCATCGGCTACCACGTTAGCCTTACCCGGGTGGTACTGGATGGAACAGTCGTAGTCCTTCATGAACTCCATCCAACGACGCTGCCTCATATTCAACTCCTTCTGGAGGAAAAGATACTTCAAGCTCTTGTGGTCTGTGAACACCACGAACTCTTCTCCGTAGAGGTAGTGACGCCAAAGTTTCAGTGCAAAGATGATTGCAGCGAGCTCTAAGTCATGTGTGGGGTAGTTTTGCTCATGCTCCTTCAGCTGACGAGAAGCATAGGCGACCACCTTTTTATGCTGCATCAAAACACATCCAAGTCCCACTAGTGAAGCATCACTATAGACTTCGAAACCACCGCTCCCAGATGGAACTGTAAGAACAGGAGCCGAAGTAAGCTTCTTTCTCAACTCCAAGAAACTAGCCTCGCACTTATCACTCCAAGTGAACCTCGTGTTCTTCCGTGTGAGATAGGTAAGTGGAGCTGCTAAACTTGAAAATCCTTCCACAAACCTTCTGTAATACCCTGCCAACCCGAGGAAACTACGAATCTCGGTGACACTCTTCGGCCTTTCCAATTCATCACCGCTTCAATCTTTGCAGGATCAACTGAAATACCTTCAGCAGATACCACGTGTCCAAGAAAAGGCACCTTGTTCAGCCAGAACTCGCACTTGCTCAACTTAGCATACAGACTATGCTCTCGAAGTGTCTGCAAGACCAGACGGAGATCTCTCGTGTGATCCTCCTGTGACTGTGAATACACAAGGATATCATCTACGAACACGATCACACATTGATCGAGAGACGATCTGAACACCCGATTCATCAAACCCATGAATGCTGCCGGTGCGTTAGTCAGTCCAAAAGACATGACCAAAAACTCGTAATGGCCGTATCGAGTTCGGAATGCTGTCTTCGGAATGTCCTCTTTCTTGATCTTCAACTGATGATAACCAGATCGAAGGTCAATCTTGGAGAAAAACTGCGCACCCTTCAATTGGTCAAACAAGTCGTCTATCCGAGGCAATGGATAACGATTCTTGATCGTGACCTTGTTCAATTGCCTGTAATCAATGCACAGACGCATTGATCCATCTTTCTTCTTCACGAAGAGAACCGAGCTCCCCAAGGTGAAACACTTGGCCGGATAAAACCAAGGCCTTGCAATTCTTCTAACTGCTCTTTTAACTCCTTAAGCTCAATAGGGGCCATCCTATACGGAGCTCTCGAAATCGGAACTGTGCCTGAGCTAGCTCAATCGCAAACTCGATTGCACGATCGGGAGGCAATCCCGGCAAGGTTTCTGGAAAAACATCCATATACTCACATACCACTGGAATGGGTGTGGAGTCTCGCACTTCTACACCCTCGAGACTAAGAGTTGCAAAGCGGGCAATGTCTCTTCTCTGAAGTCCCCTGAAATGAAACGGCTTTAACCCCACGGGTTTAAAATGCACCACCTTCTCGAACACGCCACGTGTCCATGGTGAGTTGAGAGCCAATCCATACCTAGGATGACATCGAAATCCCAATCCTGAATTCCCAGAAGGATCAAGTCGACTGGCAACTCGTGCTGCATGACTTGTACAACACTATCCGGATACACTTTATCTGTCTCAACAGATTTTCCCAATGGAGTTGAAATGGACAACTCCCTAGGTAGCTTGCTTGGCTCGGACGTAAAGCCTTTGGCAAAGCTTGGTGAAACGAACGAGTGAGTGGACCCTGTGTCTATCACACTCTTGCCAAACATTCATTTACGAGCAACGAACCTGAGAATTTGAATCAATTCCAGTTATAACACAACTGTACATATAGATACAAACATCGCAAAACACCACATAGGACATATATGGATACGAATATATCATGGCAATATTAGAACTCTTTGACAAGACTAGTTCGCAGGCGTACCTTGCACACATCATCAGTGCCTGTCGTCTCTATCAGTCGGCCAGACCTGCCCTGGTTTGCCTGACCCTAAAGGCTGCTGGTAGCTGCAAGGATCTAGAGGCTGAAGAGACCCCTGAAGTGTGAATTCTGCCTGCCTGAGCCGAACTCCCTGTGAGCCAACTGGACTGCTTGCGCCGGCAAATCTCGAATCATCATATGGCCCACCTCGCCACAGTTGAAGCACCACCGACATTCTTCGAGCACTCTCCAGTCTTATGCCGACGACCACCATAACGCGCACCCTCCTCAAATGTCTGCGATGCTAGAGGAAGGCCGGAGGCATACCCCTCGGAGCTTGCGAGTTCCCGGGAGGACGCGGTGCCTGAGGCGCAAAAGAAGGTCTCCTGAGGCCGAAATCGCTGGGAGAACTGTACGGTGCCTCCTATTCCTCTACTCTGAAGAACTACTCGTCTGACCCCCGAGCATGTTCTTCCCGAATCCACTGTCTCTTTCTTCTCACGAAGGCCCTTCCGCATTCTTTCGGCGATCTTGGCCTTCCCTACTATCTCTCTCCAAGACTCTAACCTGAGAATGGACACCCATCCGCGGATGAAAGGGCTTCAACCCATCTCAACTTCCTGACCTGTAGTCTTTCAGTAGCCACCAGTGCGGAGCAAACCTAGAAACCGGTAAACTTAGCCTCATCTCGGCACGCTCATCACCCTTGCTCCAAAGCAAAACTCTCTCGCCTTTTGTTCCCACTAAACCTGGGAAGTACGTTCCCTGAAGGTCCTAATACTTCCGCCCATCCAGGCACACCGCCTTAGCAACATCTCTCATGCCTTGGGCACGCTCCCACCATTGTTCGTCTCACCTTCCATCACGAAGGAACCCATTCTACCCTTTGCTCATCGGTACAACGAGAGCCCGAAGGTCTTCCTCCAGTTGCATAATCCAAGAGG